>CM059186.1:168027229-168374729 GCA_030323885.1 Branchipolynoe longqiensis | reverse complement strand
ACCCACCTACACCCCTCCCTCCTCACCCTCATAACCACACCCCACACCCACCTACACCCTTCCCTCCTCACCCTCATAACATCACCCCACACCCACCTACACTCCTCCCTCCTCACGCACATAACCACACCCCACACCCACACATACCTTCCCTCCTCACCCTCCTCTCCAGACCTCACACCCACCTACACCCTTCCCTACTCAACCTTCCCTCCTCACCCTCCCATACCCCCACACCCTCCACACCCTCCCCTCCCCATCCTCCCTCCACACCTTCCCCCACACACCTTCCGCTGCACACCCTCCCCTGCACCTGCCACCCTACACACCTCCACTCCACACCCCGGAAACACGCCCCTCCGCGTGTGTAGCTAACACACGCGATTCATGGCGTAGTGATACATCATTGGGCCTACATACACAGCGGTGTAATCACCTGTATACATCCGCGGCCTGTTTACTTATAAAGCCATCCATCCCCGGGTTGCAGCCGCAGTTAAGTGCAATTAAATATCATGTAGATTTCACCCAGACCACCAGGGGATCCCCCGCTCCCCCGGGTTGGATCTAGCCACATTCCATCACTGAGGAGACTTCATCACTGCCAGGGGGGCAGTCCCAATAATGGCGAGCAGCTCTGAGCTGCTAGAAAAGTTTGTTTGTTTGTTCTTTGTTTTACATCCTAGCAACATCTAAGGTGATATCCGAATGGCCACTCACTTGTGACAGTGCACACTTATGGCAAATTTATAGTGCTTCCCCACTTGGAAGCCAGAGCACCGGCTACATAAATCTGACACACCACACAGTCACATTATCCTGACTCTGAGCTAGATAGTCCTTGACCTATCCTATTAATGTCGAGCACCAGGCTAGGTAACGAAAAGAATACATTTGATAAGTCATAGGTTTGACTCGGCTGGGATTCGAACTCGCGACATTCTGCTAGCGTACTCTGCACTCTAGTGATTGAGGAACCACATCGGTTGGTACTATTACTAACGTTGGGATTATCCCACTGCATCAATATACCGATACATCAGGTTGTAAACTATTCCGACTTTTTAGGTCTGGTTCATAAATAAATAGTAGTTTATATACATTCTAAAGTATTTCCTTTTCATAAAACTCATATGTGAAGCATTAAGAAAAGTGTTTTAATCATATTTAAATCATCCAGTTATTTCTATAAAGTCATTATAATAATATTCCAATTATATAAGCACCACCATAGAACCTCTCTAATAATACCTAATTCATTCTATCATGTTGGTAAATACATATGCATAATATTCAAACCAAGTTGTGAAACCATGCTAGATTATGTATATTAAGTGAAGTGATAATTAATATCAGATTGTTCTAAGGTTCTACATCAAATATAACCACTGGAGATAAGAACTCTGGAAAATTATTACTGTATTGGTATATTTACATGTATTACTGAATTGAAGTCTGTTGGTATTATATATTGTATGAAAGTAGGTAAATGCTGAAACTAAGGGCAGCATATACAGTTGATGCAGACTGGTTTCTTCACACAGACAAATAGTCTGTGAAGAATGCCACAGAATGGGTATAATAATTAACTCAAGAATTAAGTTCTGTGTGCCTGTTATGGTATGATTTACAGATGCCAGTGTCTGAGGGAGTGTTAGCACACAGGTGACAATGCATGGGGGCTGTGTGTGAGTGTTTGCAGGACCTGCCAAAGCCAGGTGTCAGGCTGGAGGTGGGAGGTGGAGTGTATGTGTGTGTGTGTGTGTGGTGAGCCCTCCCTGCCCCACCTGGTGGCAGTTTTGCTGAACTAAAGATGATAAAATATGTAATTCTCAAAGTAAGGCATGTAGAACCTCCTACTATTTTGGAGTTACCTAAGCAATAGAAAGCAATTTACATACATAAACGGTAAATGATCCAAGCTAAACTCAATCAGCAATGGTGTCCCCCAAGGTTCTGTCCTGAGACCTCTCCTATTTTTGATCTACACAAATGATATAGTCAACTGTACAAAACAAGATGTCAAAACAAGGTTATTTGCAGATGATACCAACGGCTTCATAACCTCAAATTCACCCAAACAACTAAAACATTCAATTAAAACATTCCTTTCAGACATATTTACATGGTGCAATGATAACAAATTAACAGTAAACCTGAACAAAACATGCTACACAATATTTAAAAGCAGAAGTACAACCATTCCTGATTACCTAAACAACATAAAGATAAACAATAACACAATAAAGAGAGTCCCTTCTGTGAAATACCTAGGTATAATTCTAGATGAGAACCTCAACTGGGACAAACATATTTGATGACTTAAATAATTCAATAATTACAACGGCTAACTCATTTAAAATAATCAGACGATGGGTACATGAGGAAAATGAAAAATTACTATACTATGCATGCGTTTACTCCAAAATCCAGTATGATATAGAGGTGTATGGGAGAGCCAAATCATCAACCCTAAAAAAGATACAGACACAACAAAACAGAGCCTTGAAAATACTGTATAGCAAAGACTATCTCACCCCAACTAAATCACTTCATAAAGACCTGGACTTACTTATGGTAACTGACATTTATAAAATATACATTGCAAAATTTGTTTACAAGCAAAAGAATGGCCTCCTCCCTGAAATATTTGATAATCTCTTCAAAGAAAACAATCAGGTCCATTCCCATAACACACAACAGATAAATAACATACATCACAAACACACTAGAAACAAATATGGCAAAATAACAACTGAAAACCAAGGAACCAATATCTGGAACTCAATACCAGTAGAGATTAGAAACCTTCAAACTTTGAAAACCTTCTGTAAAAAACTAAAGATAAGCTATCTCAATGCATACTAAATCGATTACCAGTAAAGAATATATATAATACCCCTATTAACATACATGCAAACTAACTACTGATACTGCATGTAAGTACATGAATCCATGACACAATATCCATATAATATTCCTATCATTACTTTGTTTTTTACTAACTGTGAAGAGACGCATCAGTAGCTCATCATAATCATTAGTTAAAAATGTAGCTTAAGTTTAATAATTTGTTATTGTCATCACTTGTTCATTCACATCATGGAGACCAGCTAGATAAGCATCGCTTTTCTGGGATCCTTTCTGTCTGTAAGGAATTTGTATGCATTTATTGTATCACCTCAATTTATTGTAAACATACCTTGCAGAGAGTTAAAATAAAAGAATTGAATTGATTACCAAATCATATATAAACACATTCACAATGTGCTCTAACCACATAAATGGGGCGTGTGTAAACACAATAACATAGCGTATTTAAATGCATTAATGGTGCACTCTAACCAGATTAACCACGTGCTTCTAAACACATTAACGGGCCACGTATAAACACATTACCAACACAAATATAAATAAACACCTTCCCCACCGCCCGACCACAGCCGGCCCCGCCCCGAGTTGCCGGCCTCCTTCCCGCCACGACGCCCGTTACGTCGGTGTGCTGACCGATCACTCATACCAAAACGAGGCATGGGGAGATTAGCCCGGCACCCCCCTCCCACCCCAACCCCCACCCCCCTCGGGGATCAATAGTGGTTATCATTGAATATACAAACACAGATTGGATGCCCCGTACGCACGCTACGCCCCCATTGCACGCATCAGTCACTTCCGCCGCCCCAGTGGCGCCACCTGGTGGATCGCGCGGCGCGGGCCGGTCACGTGCTGAGTCACGTGGCCGGCCGCGCGCAAATCTCGCGGCTCGGCACTTACGAGATTTGCCAGACGTCCGGCCGCGCATGCGCGTGATCCCACTTCCGGTCGCGGTCGATTCTCAATTGCGGCGTGTTGAGGAGGCGAGAAAGGGAGGTAGAGGTTGGGGGAGACGGGGAGGGGGGGCAGTCACGTGGTCTCTCACTGTCTGGTTTTCCTTGATCGCCTGAGGAAGGACCTCCTCACTGTCCTCCAGTTCCGCCTCCTCCTCATGCGATTCCTCGTGTGGTTCCTCCTCCTGCTCCTCCTGCTCCTCCTGCTCCTCCTGCTCCTCCTGCTCCTCCTGCTCCTCCTGCTCCTCCTGCTCCTCCTGCTCCTCCTGCTCCTCCTGCTCCTCCTGCTCCTCCTGCTCCTCCTTCTCCTCCTGCTCCTCCTGCTCCTCCTGCTTCTCCTAATCCTGCTGCTGCTCCTCCTGCTCCTCCTGCTCCTGCTCCTCCTGTTCCTCTTAATCCTCATGATCCTCCTCCTCCTACTCCTCCTACTCCTCCTGATCCTCCTGCTCCTCCTGATCCTGCTCCTCCTGCTCCTCCTGCTCCTCCTGCTCCTCCTGCTCCTCCTTCTCCTCCTGCTCCTCCTGCTCCTCCTGCTTCTCCTAATCCTGCTGCTGCTCCTCCTGCTCCTCCTGCTCCTGCTCCTCCTGCTCCTGCTCCTCCTGTTCCTCTTAATCCTCATGATCCTCCTCCTCCTCGTACTCCTCCTACTCCTCCTGATCCTCCTGCTCCTCCTGATCCTGCTCCTCCTGCTCCTCCTGCTCCTCCTGCTCCTCCTGCTCCTCTTAATCCTCATGCTCCTCCACTCTTGCTCCTGCTGCTCCTGCTGCTGCTCCTGCTCCTCCTGCTCCTCCTGCTCGTCCTGCTCGTCCTGTTCCTCCTGCGCCTCCTGCTCCTCCATCTCCTCCCAAATGTCCTGCTGCTCCTGATGCTCCTGCTGCTCCTGCTGCTCCTGCTCCTGCTCCTCCTGCTCCTCTTAATCCTCCTGCTCCTGCTCCTCCTACTCATCCTGCTCCTCCTGCTCCTCCTTCTCCTCCTGCTCCTGCTCCTCCTGCTCCTCCTGATCCTGCTCCTCCTGCTCCTCTTAATCCTCATGCTCCTCCTCCTCTTCCTCCTCATGCTCCTCCTGCTCGTCCTGCTCCTCCTTCTCCTCCTGCTCGTCCTGCTCGTCCTGCTCCTCGTGCTCCTCCTGCTCCTCCTGCTCCTACTGCTCCTCCTGCTCCTCCTAATCCTGCTGCTCCTCCTGCTGCTCCTGCTCCTCCTACTGCTCTTGCTCCTGCTCCTCATGCTCCTCTTAATCCTCATGCTCCTCCTCCTCCCACCCCTCCTGGTCCTCCTAATCCTCCTGCTCCTCCTGCTCCTGCTCCTCCTGCTCCTCCTGCTCCTCCTGCTCCTCCTGCTCCTCCTGCTCCTCCTGCTCCTCTTATTCCTCATGCTCATCCTCCTGCTCCTCATGCTCCTCCTAATCCTCCTGCTCCTCCTGCTCCTCCTGCTGCTCCTGCTGCTCCTGCTCCTGCTCCTCCTGCTCCTCTTAATCCTCATCCTCCTCCTCCTCCCACCCCTCCTGGTCCTCCTAATCCTCCTGCTCCTCCTGCTCCTGCTCCTCCTGCTCCTCCTGCTCCTTCTGCTCCTCTTAATCCTCATGCTCCTCCTCCTGCTCCTCATGCTCCTCCTAATCCTCCTGCTCCTCCTGCTGCTCCTGCTGCTCCTGCTGATCCTGCTCCTGCTCCTCCTGCTCCTCTTAATCCTCATGCTCCTCCTCCTCCTCCTCCTGATCCTCCTCCTCCTCCTAATCCTACTGCTCCTCCTGCTCCTCCTGCTCCTCCTGCTCCTACTGCTCCTCCTGCTCCTGCTGCTGCTCCTGCTGCTCCTCCTGCTCCTGCTGCTCCTGCTGCTCCTGCTGCTCCTGCTGCTCCTGCTGCTCCTGCTCCTCCTGTTCCTACTGCTCCTCCTCCTCCTTCTCATTCTCCTCCTCCTGTTCCTCCTTCTTCCCCTCCTGCTCACCCGTGTCCCTCCTCCCTCGCCTCCTCCTACTCCTGCTCCTCATGCTCCTCATGCTCTTGCTCCTCCTGCTCCTACTCCTCCTCCTGCTCCTCCGTCTTCTTCTCCTCCTCCTCATGCCCCTCATCCTTCCCCTCCTGCTCCTACTCCCTCTCCTTCTGCTCCTACTGCTCCTCCTCCTTCTCATTCTCCTCCTCCTGTTCCTCCTCCTTCTCCTCCTGCCCACCAGTGTCCCTCCTCCTTCGCCTCCTCCTACTCCTGCTCCTCCTGCTCCTCCTGCTCCTCATGCTCCTGCTCATCCTGTTCCTGCTCCTCCAGTTCCTGCTCCTCATTATTCTCCTCCTGCTGATGCTCCTCCTGCTCATCGTGATGCTCTTTCTGCTGATCCTCCTCTTGCTCCTCCTGCTCCTACTCCTCCTCCTGCTCCTCCTTCTTCTTCTCCTCCTCCTCATGCCCCTCATCCTTCCCCTCCTGCTCCTACTCCTGCTCCTCCTGCTCCTCCTGCTCCTCCTGCTCCTCCTGCTCCTCCTGCTCCTCCTGCTCCTGCTCCTACTCCTTCTGCTCCTACTGCTCCTCCTGCTCCTCCTTCTGCTCCTCCTTCTTCTCCTCCTGCCCACCCGTGTCCCTCCTCCTTCGACTCCTCCTGCTCCTGCTCATCCTGATGATCCTCCGCCTAATGCTTCTCCTCTTGCTCCTCCTGATGCTCCTCCTCCTCCTACTCCTGCTGCTCCTGCTCCTCCTGCTCCTGCTTGGAGCGGTGGCCGAATCGTATCAGTAGAGCGCAAGCCCTGTGCGGGAGATCGTGAGTTCCCGGTCTCATCAAAACAATGACTTACACAATTGATACCTGTCGCTTGCTAGCCTGTAAGAAGTCGGTACCCGTCCTGATATTACCTCAGATCTTACTAGGGCGTAAAACAACATCCAACCAACCCCTGTAATGACCAGCGACCATACCCCCCACCCACCCCACCACCAGCTTAGCTTACACAGCCCCTAATTGCCTATCCGCACAAGCTGGCCTCCCACCGGCGGCCATCTTGCCGAGAGGAACCGGAAGTGACGGAGCGGACAGGAAGTGACGTGACCCGTCGAGGTCGGGCGACAATTACCGGATGCGTAATCAGCACGCTGGCGCCACCTGGAGGGCCCTCAGCGAACTGACCCCAGGGGGCGTTAAACGCGAGTCCATTACCAGGATGGACGGGAGGCACGACGGGGAAGGGGCGCGTGGGGTGTGTGAAGGGGTGTCCGGGGGATGTAGGTGATGGGGTGGGGGGTGAGAGAAGCCTCCTAAGGCTTCTCTCACCGTTCCCATGGCAACGGCTTGCTAGTGGAATGTTAGTGTGACTAGTAGTGACATCACGACTATCACTGACAGCTGAGTATCAGTGATAGATAGGCGTCAATGAACGTGTGCGTATCAGTGACGGGTGGGTACCAGTGACAGTGTAACTCACAGTGACAGATCGGTGTCAATGATCATGTGGTTAGCAGTGACGGGTGGGTACCAGTGACAGTGTAACTAACAGTGACAGATGGGTGTCAATGATCGGGTGACTAGCAGTGACAGGTTGGTAATGACGACATTATGACTACCATTGGCATACATGTACAAGTGGGAGTATATTTAATAGTGCCAGATCGGTGCCAGTGAAAGTGTGCCTAGCAGTGACAGCCAGGTACCAGTGACAATGTGACTACCAGTGGCATGTGGGTACCAGTGACAGTATGACTACCAGTGACAGTGTGACTACCAGTGACAGTGTGACTACCAGTGACTGTATGACTACCAGTGGCATGTGGGTACCACCGACAGTGTGACTACCAATGACAGAAGGGTGACCAACAGTGACAGTGTGACTACTAGTGACAGCTGTGTACCAGTGCCAGTATGACTATCAGTGCCATATGGGTATGAGTGACTGCGTGACTACCAGTGACAGTGTGGCTACCAGTGACAGTATGAGAACCAGTGACATGTGGGTACCACTGACAGTGTGACTACCAATGCCAGCTTTGTACCAGTGACATTGTGACTACTAGTTCAGCTGGGTACCATTGACAGCTGTGTGCCAGTGACATCATAACTACCAGTGACATACATGTGCCAGTGACAGTGTGACTACCCATGACATCCGGGTACCCATGCCAGTGTGACAATCAGTGACAGGCGGGTACCAGAGACAGTGTGACCAGCAGTGACAGTGTGGCTACCAATGCCAGGTTTGTACCAGTGACATTGTGACTACCAGTGTCAGCTGGGTACCATTGACAGCTGCGTGCCAGTGACATCATAGCTACCAGTGACATACATGTGCCAGTGACAGTGTGACTACTCATGACATACAGGTACCCATGACAGTGTGACAATCACTGACAGGCGGGTACCAGAGACAGTGTGACCAGCAGTGACAGTGTGACTACCAATGCCAGGTTTGTACCAGTGACATTGTGACTACCAGTGTCAGCTGGGTACCAGTGACAGCTGCGTGCCAGTGACAGCATAGCTACCAGTGACATACATGTGCCAGTGACAGTGTGACTACCCGTGACATATGGGTACCTGTGACAGTGTGACAATCAGTGACAGATGGGTACCAGAGACAGGGTGACCAGCAGTGATAGTGTGACTACCAATGCCAGCTATGTACCAGTGACATTGTGACTACCAGTGCCAGCTGGGTACCAGTGACAGCTGCATGCCAGTGACAGCATGACTACCAGTGACAGTGACAGTGTGACTACCCATGACGTACGGGTACCCATGCCAGTGTGACAATCAGCGACAGGCGGGTACCAGAGACAGCGTGACCAGCAATGCCAGTGTGACTACCAGTGACAGTGTGACTACCAGTGACAGTGAAACCAACAGTGCCAGCATGACAACCAGTGACCTGTTGTAAAAATATACGGATTTTCGGTTTAGAATTATATAGTAGCAGGGAGCATCTTAATTCTGGAATGACAGTGTGGGGACAATGTTATGTAAACTAAAAGCAAGGATGCCATACTCACAGTATGACATGGTATAGACTAGGGAAATATATGTCCTGCATGCTGCCTAGGATTAGGGAGGAGCTGTGTTATATAAGAAACAGTTCAAGGTGTTCTAGGGGAAACTGCCCAAGGGATGGACATTTCCTATGTGTAGTTCCATCACCAAGGAGGAACGTTCTTGGTCTATATATATGGATATATATATATGAATGTAACTGTATACAACTGCTGTTTCACCCCTGTGATCACAAGGGAGGCCCAACTTCAGCCTCATTTGCATATGCACTCAGGGTGGCACCTGCAGCTGAGTAGGGTGGCATCTACCTCCACTGGGGGTTGGCTCCCACCCCAGCTGTGGGGTCACCTGATTGGCTGACTGTGGGACTGCTCAGTCGCCTGCACTGCCTTGACCATCTGACCACACTAAATGCACAAGATGCAGAGAATTATGCAAATGAAGGATCGATGCTCCAGTCACACTGGACACCGGCACTCTAGTCCTGGCTCTTGAGTGAATCACACATACTTTTGAGCAGGAACCCCAGACACTCTGTCTGATGCTACCTAAATTCACCTATTCAAATTGAGTGTATCCACAGCCATAGGACTCCTGCCCCATGGGCTGTGGGCACTGCGTTCAGTATACAGGCTAAGTTGTAATGAGAACTAGTGTGGACAGAAGGTGAGGAGTGAGGGTGCTAGGTCACATGTAGGGGAATGGACAGGAGTTGCTGCCAAATAAAGCACAACTTATTCACTGGTCATTTGTGTGACTAGTTTTCCTTCCTCTTTTCAGTACTGAGTCATGAGTTGGTTTGATTAGGCTAATGGCATCACAGGTGATATGAAGGGGAGTGTTTTGTAGTCTCATGGGGTGCTCACAACGGCCGAGCAACTCCGTGATTCTATACTGTGACCACTACTGACAGCGTGTCAACCAGTGACCGGTGTGTACCACTGACAGTGTGGGTGGTAGTTTTAATGAGGCCTTCGGCCGCCTGTCTATGTGCCTAGTTAACGCCTAGGCCCGAGTTCCAGTGTCAGCATCCATTAAAGGTGAAGTTGAGGTAGTGTGTGTAAGTGGGCCGTATCAGGTGCTGTACCCGCTAATGATAATCCCTGGGCACTGTATGGCACCCGTGATATTTACACTATAACCGTACTACCAGACTACATGTACATATACTCACACTGCCTGCTCATTCAAACTGTGATATATGTGAGTATATATCACGGGTCACACACATACAGCTCTATCTGTATGTGTGCTATATATGCTGATAGTTGTACGCTGTTATCATGTGTTGTAGACAGCAGGTGTTAGAGGTCAGCACCTCGATGCGTTGTTACCTGGGTTATATGAGAGAACACTGCGGGTGGAGTGGTGGTGGGTGGTTGGTGGTGGGTGGAGGGTGCCAAGCTCACACCACGTGACCACATTCAACTCACTCCTGTACTCAATTTGTCTTGAATATGTGATGTATAACGAATTATGGGAGTATAGAGGCACGGAGGGCAATTATTTTGTCTATATTGTATTACAGCGAATACTCTCTACTGCCTCATGCCCATGGTCATGACTGGTGGCGCCACCTCCTGCGCTCCTCCACAACTGATAGCGTGGGGAAACTTCACTCGTGTCGGAGGATTTTTTCTCCAGTCTGTGCGGCGCGAGGGGGGTGGGGGTGGGGGGGGGGGGGGGGGCACACGTATACAATTACCCGACCAGCAGTGGTGGGGGGACTCCACGATGGCGCCTATGGAGGAATACTTGTGATAGCTATATGCTCCTCTATCATTTATACTTGTATAATTCGTTATGCACCACATATATATATATGTGTTATCTAATTTATTATGTGAATATAAATAACGAATAGTCCCTAATGTATATTGCTGTCCCTGTCCGTGCAACTCTCGCTTCCCAACACCCGCTATTCTCTGCAGGTCCCCCTGTAACCCGGGCACTCTCTGCTTCGCTCTTCCTGGTAACCGAATCCAACAGTCTCCCGCCTCTCACTTCAAACTTGTATATGTATATATATTCGGGTATATAGCTATGCAGTGGTATACATCAAGGGACCATATATCGTCAGGCCTTTACGAGCCTTGTCCAGGGCACCGTCGGAGACTGTATTAGAAACACAGCCCTGGGTTGGGTACCATCTTTCGGCCGTCTATACCAGCGCCGACAATAACTTCACAAGACAGGCGCTATTCCAGTGCAATGTACATCGAGCAATCTCAACTGTTGTACATTTCACATGGCTATCTGGTTCTAACCTCTAATGTGGAGACGGTCTGTACCCAGCAGCACTATGACGCTTATAATCAGGTCAAGTGGATTAAATCCAACAAGCAGCCATCCCATTGCTTTGGGTTGTTGTTCCTTTAGTGTTTTGTGTGTTTATGGCTGGCTGGTACAGGACACTTTACCTGTACTACTTCCAGTCCGAGCCCTGCCACGCCTGCTGAAGTGTCCCATCTCTGTACTACTCACACTTTATGAGCTCACCATGGTTGGTGCAATTCTAGTCATAGCTACACCACGAGTTCGGATGTGGCGACCTACTGGTTTAGACTGCACTTACGGTTGGGGGGGTTGTTCTAGTTCTTATCAACAGTCGAATCAAACCAGACTTTAAAAAGAAGAGGCAGTTGTCACCGCCCGGAATGGCGCCGGTGAGTAGAAGCGTAGGGCACTGATTGGTTGTTTGTGTTTGGATAATGTCCCTTGAGCGACCGACCGCGCTGGTCGAGGCAGAAGAGCGCAGGCTTCCCATGTGGAAGGTCGGGAGTTCGAATCCTAGTCGAGTCAAGCCAATGACTTATAACACAGATACGTCTTGGCTTCCTCGCTAGGCGCTCAACATTAGTAGGACAGGACAAGGACTGGTTCGCTCAGAGTCAGGATAATGTGACTGTGTGGGATATCAGGTCATGGTGCCAGTGGCCTAGTATCTAAGTGGGGGCAGCACTATAAAGTCACCATGACTGTGCACTGCCACAAGTCGGCACCCATTCTGATATGACCTTATATGTTGCTAGGATGAACAAACAAACCCCCTGCAGTGAAATACCATATACACAGCTAGACGTTGGTTGTATGGAGGGGCAAATATTCCACACTGATTATGATGCTCGCTCAGAATGGCAGAAATGGGGGTTCGAATCTCCCATACACATAGGCTAGGATGTCAATATGTATTTAGCATGGTATTTAGCATCGTTTCGTTCAATGTTCATTTCACTTGCTCTGAATTATTTATTGAGTTAATTATTACTTGTGACTACTGCAGAAATGTACACGATTAACTGCTGCCTGAACTGCCCTCAGCGGGAGGCAGTGAAATGTACACATTAATAATCCACAGCGTTGGTTAGTTGTGTGGAAATGTACATGAGACAGCTGACCGTGAGGAGCCTCCCTCAAATATACATCCATTTTGCCAGCGTTACACAACCATACAAGGCCATGTATCCATAGAATGTTCCCTTGTGGCGTGTTCCCTTGTTCTGTGTTCCCTCATGACCTAGTGACACACATTATCACACATATAATGAACATGTTCATTCTCTATGTTCTCCTCACAAAGCAATGTCGTGTCTGGGTCCAACTTATGGGAACGGCCACTGAGCAAACACATACTCATTGTCTGTGTGGCGCACACAATGTCACAAGCAAACACGGAACAAGCGAACATGCCACAAGGGAACAGTCTATGGATACACGGCCTTAGGACACACCACAATGCCTATACCTATACCTATACCAATGCCTGTGCCTATGCTATATTCCTATTGTTACAACGTAATTTCTGGGAACAACAAACACCATGTTACTAATGCTACACGTGTTCCACGGGACCCACAATGCTTCCACTAATATGGCACCAGAGGCGTGGAATTTGTGTTGGGGGCGGGACTAGTAGTCACTCTGTGTGTGGTGAGTGGGGAGGTGGTGTGTGAGGTGTGGGGAAGATGTGAGGCACAGGAGCCGGGGCTGGCTTGGCCGGGCCGAACCTTGCTGGGCTGGGGCGAGGCGTGGCTGGGAGTGGGCGGAGCTGGGCGGAGCTGGGCGGAGCTGGGCAGAGCTGGGCGGAGCTGGGCGGAGCTGGGCGGAGCGGGGCGGGCCGGGCCCGGGAGGGCTGCTCACGGGCAGCCCCTTGTAGAATTCCGTGTCAGCCGCGCCGATAACATCGTGATATATTGACCAGCTCCCGAACTGCTCCGACGGTGCACTGGTCCCACGTGATCAGCGGGCGAGGAGCTGCTCCAAGCGTCTTACCACGCTTCGGGATCTAAGCTAAACCGCCGCCCTCCCGCACTCCCAGCACCAGTAGTCATCACCACGTGGGCGCCAGAGCTGGCACTAGGTGGGGCGGTGTGCGAGGGGTTGTCGCGGACTGATCACAACCACTGGGTCGGCGGGTACGCTCCAGCTCCGGCCAGATTAACGCAGTTCCGGGTATTAATCTGAATGATACACCGCTTGTTGGAGGGTGGGGCGGGGCGGGGCGGGGCAGGGCGGGGCGGGCAGGGCGGGCGGGGAGGGGTGCGGGGTGCGGGGTGCGGGGGGTGCGGGTGCTTAGGGCCCCGCCCCACTGCGCTGATTCCCTGAGAGGGCGGGTCGCTACCTTTGTAATGCAGACCACATCCACAAGTCGCCATTGACGTCGGACCGGAAGTCACGCCCCCTGGCGTCAGGGGCGGGCGTGACGCTGATTGGACAATAATGTTCTCACACCAGGATCTCGCGGTCACCGTGAACAGGACCTGCCGGTCACAGCAGGGCCTGGATGGGAGATTGGGGGGTAGGCGTAGGGGGAGGGGCGAGGTATGGTGACATAGTGATGCTCGGATGAGACGGGTACGGGGGGGGGGGGTATACATGGGGGCGACAGAGACAGGACCGCCCATTAAGAGTCAGAGAAGGGGATATCTAGTAAGGAGCAGCAGGGAAGGGGCCGGCAAGTAAGAAGCTATAAGGGCGGAGGGGGTCGGTCATTAAGAAGTAACTAGTCAAGTGTGTGTGTGGGGGGGGGGGGGGCTATCATTAATAGTTAAATATGATTGGACTCTTTGAGGGGTAAATATGAGGAGTGTTCAATAAGATGTATCTAGGAGGGAGTGCCCAATAAGAGGTAACTATGAGGGAGTATTCATTAAGAAGTAAATATGAGGTACTGCTCATTAAGAGCCAGCCATGACGGAGTACTAATTAAGAGGTAACTATGAAGGACTGCTCATTAAGATGCAATTAGGAGGGAGTGCTCATTAGAGGTAAGTATGAGGGAGTGCTCATTAAGAGGCAATGAGGAGGGGGATAGCATTATTAGGTGAATATGAGGGAGTGCTCAATCAGATGCAACTAGGAGGGAGTACTCATTAAGAGGTGAATATGAGGGGATATTCATTAAGAGTTAACTAGGAGGGAGAGCTCATTAGAGGACAATATAAGGGAGTACTCATTAAGAGGTAATGGGGAGGGGCAAAACATTAAAAGGTGTATATGAGGAAGTATTCATTAAGAGGTAAATATAAGGGAGTACTCATAAGAGGTAAATATGAGGGAAATCTCATTAAGCAGTAACTACGAGGGAGTGCTCATTAGAGGTAACTAGGACGGAGTATTCATTAAGAGGTACCTAGTACGGCATGGCCATTAAGAGGTAAATATGAGCGGGAGCTCATTAAGCGGTAACTAGGGGGAGTACTCATTAAGCAGTAACTAAGAGGGAGTATTCATTAAGAGTTAAATATGAGGGGGAGCTCATTAAGAGGTAACGCTTAGGGAGCGCATTAATAAGTAACTAGGAAGAACTATAATTTAACAGGCAGAACGGAGGGAGTGGCACATGAAGTGGGGAAAGGGCCGTCCATTAACACACAATAAGAGGGGCTCAACTGTGTAAGAGTCAGTGAAGAGGGGGGACTCAGTAAAGGTCAACCTGGCAGAATCCGCTCTATAAGCAAGAGCATCAAAGGGAGCGGATATTATTAAACAGCCAGCAGGGGAGCTGCCAGAAAGAGTCAAAAGGAGCGGCGGTTCATTAATAGACAGCAGAAGGGTATCATCCATTAGTTGTCCTTTAGAAAGGGGCCATCCATTAAGAGGAGACTGATAGGCCGTACCTATCAAGGGCAGCGGGAAGTGGGAGGGGGGTGGGAGTTGTCCATATCGTGTCACACTGGACCGGAGGTCAGTAAGGCTCAGCGGGAGGTGAAGGTGACAGTGGGTCAACGCCTCCCATTTAGAGACAATGAATATCGGAGAGGGGTTGGGGGGGGGGGGTGTCCGGAAGGACGAGGGCAGGGGACTGGGACACGGAGGCAGGGACCGGCCGGAGTGTGGGCAGAGTGTGGCCGGGGTGGAGCGGCGTGCAGGGAGGGGTGACAGGCGCTGTCGGGAGATCTCTATCAATAATGCTGATCACTGGGTCGGTTGCGCCACCCGCCGCCCGCCACCCACCATCCGCCGCCTGCCACCCACCATCCACCACCCGCCGCCCGCCACCCGCCATCCGCCGCCCACCACCCGCCACCCGCTGCCCGCCGCCCACCGACCGCAGCCTGCCGCCCGCCGCCCACCACCCGCCACCCACCGCCCGCTGCCCGCTGCCCGCCGCCCGCCGCCCGCCGCCCGCCGCCCGCCGCCCGCCGCCCGCCGCTATTGGTGCCTATCAAGATTGACTGGCGCTGGGCGCGGGTCGGCGCGGGTCATTTGTAAGTCTGCTCGGCATAAGTCGCCGCTATCTGCCGGGGCGCCGGGATAACCCGCACCCGGGGATGGATGGCCGAGCGGGGCGCCGGGGCACCGGGCCAACGCCCCGGTCAGCGAACGGGGAAAGGCCGACCTACATCCACCAGGGGGTGGGGGAAGGATGTAGGGGGGCATTAACGCAAGGAGGAGGGAGCGGAGAGGGGGAGAAGGGGTAGGAAGAGTGAATGGGGAATGTGAGAGGGGGAGTTAGTGGTAGGGGCTAAGGGAGGGGATGGGGAGAAGGAGGTCGGTGAGGGATGGTCGTAATGCGAAGCATTACGTTTGATGCGAGGAAAGGCAGAGACCCTCCCCCGCCCCGGGCTGTCGCGCCGAGCTCTCACCTCACCCGACGCCGCCGCGCCCCCCTTCCTCCCCCCGCCCCCCTGTCGCGCAGCATTCGCGCCTCACCCGACGTCCGCTGCTCACCGCCTCTCGCCCTCCCCCGGGCCGGCAGCATTCACACCTCAGCTGCCGTCGCCCGTCCCCCTCCCCTTATAAGGCCGCCCGCCGGCCTCCCTCAGGCACTCGCCCTCCTGCCGCCTTCCAGCTCTACTCCATTTTTCTGTTTGGCATTCTTCACCTCGGACCGCTGCATCCCCTCGGACCGCTCCAGGATGCCCAGACATGGCATGGGCACGGGCCGCTAGAGCTCCCGGGCGACCGCCCTGGCCATGCCGGCACCCTCCTCGGGCGCGCCAGGAGGTGCGTCACCCTCCTCGGCCCCGGCCTCTCCACCGGCACACTCGGACCCCGCCTCGGGCACCGAGACAAGTCCGATTCTCAAGGCTCTCCTCGACCTTGGGGCCCTCCAGCGTGCCACCACCGCCCGCCTCTACGCCCCCTTTGCACCACGCCGACCGCCTACACCACGCCGACCGCCCCAGCACCTCGGGCGCGCGCCGCAGGCGGGGCCTCCCCCCCGCCGCCGCCTCAAGCGACTCTGCCGGGGGCGGCCCACCCCCAGCAAGAACACGGCAGCTGTCTCACCGCCGCGCCCGAGGGGATGCCACCGCCCACCCGAGGCGGCGGACGGTGTACACCACACCGCCCATCCCAGCACCTCGGGCACACGTCCCCGGGGGGGCGCGCCCTCCCCCGCCGCCTCTAGCACCGCGGAAGGGAGCCTGGACCACAGCCGCGGCCACGCCGGCCCCCTCCTCGGGCTCGCCGCGACACGCCTCGCCTTTGCCCCGGGTCCCCCCCTGGCGACTCGGGACCAGCCCTCGGGTGCTGAGGCCCCCATCCTACAGATCACGGCCCCTCGGCGTCGGACGGCGCACAGCACACCGCCAATCCCGTCACCTCGGGCACACCTCGCCGGGGGAGCGCACTCCCCGCCGATACCTCAAGCACCGCCCCGGGGAGCACAGATACCGGCCGCCTCGGCGGATTTTTGATCCGCCGGCCTCCCCCCGGCCGGCCCGGGGGGCCCTTCCCGGCGCCTCACCCTCACCACTGCCGACAGCCCCGCGACCTCCACCGACAACCTCCCAGCGACCACCGATCGCAGCGCCGCCCAGTCACAGCCGGGGATCATCACCTCGGACCTCACGCCTCAGACCACAGCCCAGCCCAGCCTCACGAGGAACCCTCTGCCGACATCACAGCCGCCGACCCTCACGACACCGCCGTCCACCGACAACCTCCCAGCGACCACCGATCGCAGCGCCGCCCAGTCACAGCCGGGGATCATCACCTCGGACCTCACGCCTCAGACCACAGCCCAGCCCAGCCTCACGAGGAACCCTCTGCCGACATCACAGCCGCCGACCCCCACGACACCTCCTTCAGCAACCCGCCCAACCCGACCTCAACCCCCACCCCACCCAGCCCTCAGGACGTCGCTGCCCTCCTCCTCAACCCTCGCCGGACCTCCTCACCGGATCTCTCCAAGGAGCGGGCCTCCTCTATCTTTGGCCGCCCGCCCCTTGTCGACCTAGGCCCCGGACACTCCCCCCCCACACCCAGGGAACCTCAGGGCACAAACCAGCCTCACGAGGAACCCTCCCTAGACGCCGCCCATCCTCAGGATGGACCCTCCCCAGACAACACCGCCGCCGACCGTCACGACCACCGACAACCCCCCAGCGACCACCGATCGCGAGGAACCCTCAGACCACAACCCAGCCCAGCCTCACGAGGAACCCTCCTCAGACGCCACCCATCCTGGACCCCCGAGGCGGTCCACCCTTACGTGCCCCGCCTCCCCCCCCTCGGGCGCGCCACGAGCCCTCTCCGCCGTTTTGGGTGGAGGGCTCCTCGGCACCCCCTCACTGACCACCCTCAGACATTGACTCTGCTTGAACTCTGTGATTACCCTGTACATTTCCCTTTGCTCCTCATGAGCCCTTATCATCGCTTTGCTCCTTATGAGCCCCCTTTTATTGTTGTTTCATTGCATTGCTCCTCATGAGCCTGTTCTCTCCTCTGTTTGTCATCATTGTATTGCTCCTCATGAGCTTTTCTCTCCTCTGTATACTCTGTTGAGGCGTAAAATAAACGCCTTTCTTCCACCCCCGCCTTGCTTTCTTCCTTTTCGTGCATCAAAGGTAGGAAGGGAAGAGTGCGGGGTGGGAGGATGAGTGAGAGGGTAGAGGAGGAAGAGAGGAAACGAGAGGAACAGAGGGACGGTGTGGGGATGAAGTTGGACAGGGACGGGGTGACAGGCGGGTTAACGACGAGCAGGACTGACAGGACTGTGTGGGTGTGTGGGTGTGCGGGTGTGCGGGTGTGCGGGTGTGTGGCTGTGCGGTTGTGCGGTTGTGCGGCTGTGCGGCTGTGCGGGTGTGCGGGTGTGCGGGTGTGCGGGTGTGCGGGTGTGCGGGTGTGCGGGTGTGTGGGTGTGCGGGTGTGCGGGTGTGCGGGTGTGAGGGTGTGCGGATGTGAGGGTGTGTGGGTGTGGGGGGTGCGGGGTGGTGGGTGGGGTGTGTGGGGGTGGGTGGGGTGTGGGGGTGTGGGTGGGTGTGGGGGGGGTGGGGGTGTGCGGGTGTGGGGGTGTGGGGGGGGTGTGGCGGGGTGGGTGGGTGGGGTGGGGTGTGTGGGTGGGGGTGGTGGGGGGGGGTGGTGGTGGGGTGTGGGGGGTGGGGTGTGGGTGGGTGGGGGTGTGGGGGTGGGTGGGTGGGTGGGGGCGGGTGGGGTGTGGGTGGGTGGGGGTGGGGTGTGGGGGGGGTGGGGGTGTGCGGGTGTGGGGTGTGCGGGGTGGGGGTGGGCGGTGGTGGGGTGTGTGGGTGGTGGTTGGTGGGTGTGTGGGTGGTGGGTGTGTGGGCGGTGGTGTGGGTGTGGGGTGGGGTGTGGGGGTGGGGTGTGGGGGGGGGTGTGCGGGTGTGGGGTGTGGGGGGTGGGTGGGGTGTGCGGGTGTGGGGGGGTGCGGGTGTGGGGGTGTGCGGGTGTGCGGGTGTGCGGGTGTGCGGGTGTGCGGGTGTGCGGGTGTGCGGGTGTGCGGGTGTGCGGGTGTGCGGGTGTGCGGGTGTGTGGGTGTGCGGGTGTGCGGGTGTGCGGGTGTGCGGGTGTGTGGGTGTGCGGATGTGCGGGTGTGCATCTGTGCGGGTGTGCAGCTGTGTGGGTGTGCGCGTGTGTGGGTGTGAGGGTGTGTGGGCGTGTGGGTGTGCAGGTGTGCGGGTATGTGGGTGTGCGGGTGTGCGGGTGTGCAGCTGTGCGGGTGTGTGGGTGTGCAGCTGTGCGGGTGTGCGGGTGTGCGGGTGTGCGGGTGTGCGGGTGTGCGGATGTGCAGGTGGGTGGGTGTGCGGTTGTGTGGGTGTGCGGGTGTGCAGGTGTGCGGGTGTGCGGGTGTGAGGGTGTGAGGGTGTGTGGGTGTGCGGGTGCGTGGGTGTGCGGGTGCACCATGAGTGGTGCGTGATGATGCAGAGGTTGCATAGGGAGGTACGTAAGGGGGGGGGTGTGTAGGGGTGTGTATATTACAGATGCCTGTTAGAGGTGGCGGTTTATTTGTTTGTTTTACGTCCTAAGAACATTTAAGTTCATATAAGGACTGGCTTAGTTAGAGGTGTGTGAGAGGTGTGTGAGGCAGGAGTGGTGTGTGGAGGGGTACTGGAGGTGGGGCTGGTTATGTATTGGTGTGTATGAGAGGCGTGTGAGGCAGGAGAGGTGTGTAGACGGGTACTGGAGGTGGGAGTGGTTATGTAATGGTGTGTATGAGAGGTGTGTGAAAGGTATGTGAGGGGTGAGTGGTGTGTAGGATGTACTGGAGGTGGGGTTGGTGTATTAGAGTTGAATGACTGTTAGTGGTGTGAGAGGGAGGAGCTGTTGTGTAGTGTGATGGAGGTGAGAGTGTTGCTCCATATCCACTCATGACCCCTGCTCTAGTCACACCGCCCCGCTCCTACATCAGCACTCTAAGCTTCAGCAAGCAGGGTGATGGACATGCCAACAATTACCATAACAAAGGTGGCAGTGGCGGGGGACATGGTGGAATTTAGCGGGGGCGGGACGGGGCGGGACGGGGCGGGGCGGGGCGGGGCGGGGGGGGGCGGGGCGGGGCGGGGGGGGGGGGCGGGGCGGGGCGGGGCGGGGCGGGCGCATGGCGCGGGGTCAGGCGGGCCGGGACGGGGTTGGACGGGGCGGGACTGGGTGGGCGGGGCGGACGGGGCGGGACGGGGCGGACTGGGTGGGACGGGGCGGGACGGAGCGGGATTGGGTGGGACGGGGCGGGACGGGACGGGATGGGACCGGGCTGGGCGGGGTGGGTCTGGGCGGGACGGCGCGGTGTGGGGCGGGGGCGTGGCGGGGGCGTGGCGGGGGCGCGGCGGGGCGGGACTGGGCGGGACGGGACTGGGCGGGACGGGACGGGGCGGGACGGGACGGGGCGGGACGGGACGGGACGGGACGGGACGGGACGGGACGGGACGGGACGGGACGGGACGGGGCAGGTCTGACCGGGGGGATGCGGGGCCGCCCACATTTACATACCTGCCTGTCAAACCCCCTCCCCACCGGACACACACATGTATGTCCCCGACACCCCCACCCTCACCACACACACACATACCCACCTTCTGTCACCCAACTCGCACACACCCATCTCTCACACCCCCTCCCCACACACATTGGAGACTGCTCTCCTCCAATCACAACCCACACATCCTGGAGGTTGGCTACCTTTACCCCCCACCCTCACTCCCCACCCAGTCCCGCACGCTCCCCATCCACCTCTAAATCCACACACCCAGGAGAGAGTAAGTAAACCATGGACACCCCGGTAGCAGGGGTGGTGTGGGAGGGGGAGAATCCACGGACATTCTGCATGATATAATCTGATTAAAGTACTCGGCGTCGACTCCTGCTCGCCTGTAAGTGACCCCTCGGGTTGGACGTGAGTGACGGCCAGGTTTATGGGTACTTCAGGGGCGGGGGAGACGGAGAGGGGGAGGGGGAGGAGGAGGGGGGAGGGGTGAGGCGGGAGGGGGGGAAGGGGGGCGCGGGGGCTGCTACATCACGGCCGACACCCCCGGAAGACGTTGTGCATTTCGATGGGAATCTACGAGTTAGCCCCAGGCTCTATAGAGACCACGAGGAAAGGGAGTTCAGATTGAAAGTGACACGTGTGGTGTACTGAGATAGGCGGGTGGGGGGGGGTGTCAGTGGGTGGGTGTGGGTGGGTGTGCATTGGGTGGGGGTGGTAAGTGGGTGAGGTATGTAAGTTGTGTGACTTTGGTGAGGTGGGTGAGGTGGGTGAGGTGGGTGAGATGGGTGAGGTGGGTGAGGTTTGGTAGGTGGGTGGTGTGAGGTATGGAGTGTGGGGTGGGGGATGTGGGGTGTGGGGTGTGGAATGTAAGTAGTGACAGGAAGGGCGTGTGAGGCGGTTGAGGTTTAGAGGCTGTGGACATTCTATTGCCCTACATACGACTATCTCAATTTTCCATACATATTGACCATCAAGGCCGCTCATAATGGACTGTGCTGAAGCTTGTCACTTCACTTATAACAAGAGAATGGTTCTAAATAGATCAATATCCCATCATGCATTGTCTGACAATGTCATTTGTGAATGTAAATAATGTCTGCTCAGGGCCTATCTGTCATTGCCTTTATGTAAATGTTGATATGTGCTTATCACACTTGGTTCCTTTGCAAAGGAAGTACTTTACTTGAAAAGGACAGCAATAAATTATATTTTTTCATAAAACAACTAAAGTGGTTTTCTCGATTCTCTTGGTTGTTGTGTTTCAGCCTTTCATATGTATATGTAAGTAGATCTGTATATAAACATAACCATTACTAGACACACCACCATGAACACACGCATATATGCTATATAACGCATTATACGAGTATATATCATTAAAGAAGGGAAACAAAAGCCAGGAAGTTCTTAAACGGGAAACGACGGCCATAGAGCTTTCCCTGAGTGACACCTTTACGCCCCTTTTAACTCCAAAGCGAGGCTGGGTCACCGGGCGGCAGATAGCCTCGTTTTGGGGGTGAACCCTGATAAACGCGCCGTGAAACAGCCATGAAGGCAGCCTCGTTTTCATCACGGGGCCGCCTACGACACGCATGCCCAGCGGAGTTACACCTACCTCCGCTGGCCGGTCTCCTCCCCCCCCCCCCCTACCTTCAGCTGATATAAAACAGCAGGGATAGAGGGTTTACAGTGCCGACCCTGACTTCTGGTGGCGGAGGTAAGTACTACTATTGACAAATAGATGATACAATAGGGGATTTCCACCACCAACCTGCCCTGTAGGATTAGCGGAAGAAGTAATGTTCCGTGTAGCTGCTGGATTGGCTACTCTGTGGAAAAGGTTTACATTGAGCGTGTGGGGGGTGGGTGCCGGTGCAGTGTGCCAGAGTTAAGCCCTCATCGCTAATGGCTAGTGATATGCACGGAATCTTGGTAGAGGACCATTCCTGACTAAAACATTTGTTGATGCTAAATATAGGTCATTCATTAAATACAATATTTTGTCGGCATCATTGTATTGGTATTCTGGTAATACTTCTTCCTCTTGGTTATCAATCAGTAGTATTCTGGCTATGTGATAACACTTCTTCCACTTGGTAGTCAATCAGTAGTATTCTGGCTATGTGATAACACTTCTTCCACTTGGTTGTCAATCAGTAGTATTCTGGTTATGTGATAACACTTCTTCCTCTTGGTAGTCAATCAGTAGTATTCTGGCTATGTGATAACACTTCTTCCTCTTGGTAGTCAATCAGTAGTATTCTGGCTATGTGATAACACTTCTTCCACTTGGTAGTCAATCAGTAGTATTCTGGCTATGTGATAACACTTCTTCCACTTGGTAGTCAATCAGTAGTATTCTGGCTATGTGATAACACTTCTTCCTCTTGGTAGTCAATCAGTAGTATTCTGGCTATGTGATAACACTTCTTCCACTTGGTTGTCAATCAGTCGTATTCTGGCTATGTGATAACACTTCTTCCACTTGGGTGTCAATCTAGTATTCGGTATGTGATAATCTTCACTTGGTGTCAATCATGTATTCTGGCTATGTGATAACACTTCTTCCACTTGGTAGTCAATCAGTAGTATTCTGGCTATGTGATAATACTTCTTCCACTTGGTTGTCAATCAGTAGTATTCTGGCTATGTGATAACACTTCTTCCACTTGGTAGTCAATCAGTAGTATTCTGGCTATGTGATAACACTTCTTCCTCTTGGTTGTCAATCAGTAGTATTCTGGTTATGTGATAACACTTCTTCCACTTGGTTGTCAATCAGTAGTATTCTGGCTATGTGATAACACTTCTTCCTCTTGGTTATCAATCAGTAGTATTCTGGCTATGTGATAACACTTCTTCCACTTGGTTATCAATCAGTAGTATTCTGGCTATGTGATAACACTTCTTCCACTTGGTAGTCAATCAGTAGTTTTCTGGCTATTTGATAACACTTCTTCCTCTTGCTTATCAATCAGTAGTATTCTGGTTGTGTGATAACACTTCTTCCACTTGGTTATCAATCAGTAGTATTCTGGCTATGTGATAACACTTCTTTCACTTGGTAGTCAATCAGTCGTATTCTGGTTATGTGATAACACTTCTTCCTCTTGGTAGTCAATCAGTCGTATTCTGGTTATGTGATAACACTTCTTCCACTTGGTAGTCAATCAGTAGTATTCTGGTTATGTGATAACACTTCTTCCTCTTGGTAGTCAATCAGTAGTATTCTGGTTATGTGATAACACTTCTTCCACTTGGTAGTCAATCAGTAGTATTCTGGCTATGTGATAACACTTCTTTCACTTGGTAGTCAATCAGTAGTATTCTGGTTATGTGATAATACTTCTTCCTCTGCGTAGTCAATCAGTAGTATTCTGGTTATGTGATAACACTTCTTTCACTTGGTAGTCAATCAGTAGTATTCTGGTTATGTGATAACACTTCTTCCACTTGGTAGTCAATCAGTAGTATTCTGGCTATGTGATAATACTTCTTCCTCTTGGTAGTCAATCAGTAGTATTCTGGTTATGTGATAACACTTCTTCCACGTGGTAGTCAATCAGTCGTATTCTGGTTATGTGATAACACTTCTTCCACTTGGGTGTCAATCAGTAGTATTCTGGTTATGTGATAACACTTCTTCCACTTGGGTGTCAATCAGTAGTAGTCTGGCTATGTGATAATACTTCTTCCTCTTGGTTGTCAATCAGTAGCAATGATGACAGCGACACATCATTTGTTGCGACTTCATCGATGAGCGATGAATCCTCGTCCTGATATAACATTTGTTGTTGCCATGACGTAAAGCTCCAACAACCAACTAACCAAGGAGTCCAATTTGTGCTCGGGATGTGTGGTGGCACTTTGGACATGTGTGTGTATCTGCAGTCAGAGTCTGGTGGGTAAAGGTGATGATCTTACCTGTGACAATGCAGTTATTTACAATGTATATATATATGTAATCTGATATAACCATCAAAAGCTAGCTCAAGTGAGATGATATGGCAAAACCATTCATTCCAAGACTTACACATAGTGTATTATGTAATTCACATGGGATAGTAAGTATATGTTGTAGAATACATTAGAATTAACTCCGCAATATGTATTATATCCAGTATATAAAATATACTAGTGAAACTATGCGCCTATTATACGAATACTGAGCTCGTAATGAGTGAACACCCGCGTGGTGGCCCAATAGGTAAAGCACAGACTTCCCAGGTGGAAGGTCGGGATTTCTAATCTGGCCGAGTTATATCAATTACTTACAAAATTGATATTTGTCGCTACCTAATCTGGTGTGCAGCAAGGATTCATTCGCTCAGTATCAGGATAATATGACTGAGTGGGATATTGGTTCATGTCACCACTGGCATGATCTATAAAGTCGCCATGTGTGGCCACTATCGCAAGTCGGTACCCATCCTGATATGATTCTAGATGTTGGTAGGATGTAAAATCCCAACAACAAACCTAATGAGGGCATCAGCAACCGATCAACCAGGCCATTCATCTAGCAAGTTTCCAGGAGAGTCTGAAGAAGAGGTGTGGAGACAAGATCAAAGAGTGGACCGGCCTGGAGGCCGCCTACTCCAGCGTCTGTGTGCAGAACAGGGAGGTGTGGAGGCAGCTCGTTAAAAGGTCATCGGTAGCACGCCTAGGGTCCTTAAGGGTTATGTGGAAGTGAAGTGAACGAGTGGAGACCAAATGGGGTGGGTCGTGGTTAGGATGTCCGCTCTGTGGGCGTGATCGATGCCTGAAACAGTTAAATGAAGGGCATATGACCTTGATGATGGTTACTCGCTGACCTGAAGGTCGTCATGGCTGGCTAGGATACCCAGATGGAGATGGATGACACATGATGGTAACAAAGACACTGCATACTCGCAGTAGGCAGCACTATAAAACCACAATGCGTCCACACTGCTACCCATGCTTGGCCAACTTAATTTGACATGTGTGCACCTCAAATATCTAAAAAGTTAACCAATTAAAAAAAGGTTACTTCAAACTAAAGAAACATAGATAATAGCAATCAACCTAATATATTTATCTCAGAAAATGACAGAAACGCAAACAACATTGTGTGATTCAATTTTAACGCAACATTGGTTACTAAAGATCGCCCATCCGTGAAGCCATATAGTGACCTTACAACATGCTTGTTGTTAAATTAAACTCAATTCAAAGTTGTGTTGGTCATGTCACAGTACCTTCAGTAGGCAGGTGGAGGGAAATGAAAATGGCGCCATACTTCCACCATGAGGAACACAGGTTGGACTCCTTCACTCACGGCGCTGGGCGGTGAGAGTGGCTGCTGCTAATGCATCTCTAATCGCATTAACCATAAGCAGGAATGATTTACTTCCTCCTTAGACCGAGCGCTGCATAGCACTCAGGGAGGTCAGACAGCTTGGTGATTGGAGAGTCGCGGATTGACTGGGGGGATTAACATATAGTGCGCCTCGTTATGAACAAAATCATTAGGATATGCAAATGAGCCTCATTTTCACATGCGCAGCTGACGACCTAATTGTCAATACATATATATATATGTGCTGTATAGCGCGTTATGGAAGTATAAAGAAACATAAGGGAATTATCATTATATTGCTATGCTCCGTAAGACCCAACACTGTACCGGTGGCGCCACCTGCGGCCCACCTCGCCCCCACCGGATGTTGATAAATGTCAGTCGTATTGGAGGATGTGTGATGTATCAGCATTATGCGAGTATAAATTCAGGGAAGTTATTACTAGCCAGCTATGACTTGATTCCCACGCCAGGTGGCGCCCCCACCCCACCGTATCACCCGCCTTGTCCATAATCCTGTCGAGGCTTTTTTCCTCAGTCGCTGCTCATGAATTATATTTGTTGTTGCTACCATACTTGATTAATGAGGGACATTTCAACTGCGGATAATTGGTCGTCCTCAGCCCACTGCTGCTTGTCCTATCCTAATAACGTAGACCAGATGGGACCAAGTATGCAGTTGGAGTCGGGGATCAAACTCAGTCTTCATCATTCCAACACTCCTTGCCCTATCCTAGTAATGCCGAGTACATGGCTAGGTAGCAACAAGTATAAATAAGTCATGAGTGTGACTGGGCAAGGGTTCGAAACCTCGGGTTCGAATCCCACACCCACCCAACATGGGATGCTGGTTGTCTAAATTGGTCGATATATATATACATTTTCAGCGGTACAAGGAGTGAGATTAACGGCTCATGAAGCGAGGGTGAGCAGGTGACGCCACGCGGGGAGGTCAGGTGGCACCAGTAGATGACCTAATGAATAGAGGTAACCAGCTAATAATGGAGTGCTTGGTGATTAGATGGGATTTTCTGGCTTGGTATACTCGTATAATACTTTATGCAGTATATCTAATACAATATTTATTGTATGAAACTGACTTATACGCATAAAGTAAGCCAATGTGGTGTGCTAAGCCTAGAACAACTACATTGCATCATACCAATGCCACGTTGTGGCATTTAGTCAATAAATCAGGGCATAATCTAGATAAAAGATTCACCCTGTACTTATAGTACATGGGTGAACGACAACGTAGTGTAAATACGGGCGAAAATAGCTTTATTATGGAACAGGAACTAGAAACTGTGGTTCCAGGATGAAATGACTACATATATTGGCACATATTTGGTGAAATGGGAGAGAATGCAAAATGACAAGATTGTGAAATTAGGCTCTCATTTCATTTCCCCGCTTTTTTGACAGCTTTTATATAGGGCTGGTATTCACCCGTGTCCTGTGAGTACAGGGTGAATCCTTTATCTAGGAGTAATCGTGACCTACCTCGAGGGGAAGATGCGTTGAAACGGACACAAAACACCAAGAACTAGTAGACACTTCCATCTTTATATCGCTGCAAGCCGACCGTCTCCCTCTGGTCACGTGACACCACACTTCCACGCGCTGTGATTGGCTGCCTGCTTGTCCTATGATCAGGAAAAAACACAAAGGCAGCAAATATAATTATGGCATCTTTAATTAAGGTAAGGTTAAAACGTCAGGTTATACAATGTCAGCTCACAAATGCTTATAACAACGAGGCTAGAGATGCTATGGCCCTACTTTAATTTGTCATACATGGGGCGGGTGGGAGGCCAAGTTTTTTAGGCTAGTTAACGTCTCCTCGCTCGTCCGGTCGAAATGACCAAAACCCACTGCTGCGTCGCCTTATATAGCGAAGTCCTGCCCGCAAAGTAACGCGTCAACAGTTTAAGCACACTGCATACTATGTCATCAAGTCCTGAGATCCACTCGGCGGTGAGGATATACAAAAAACCTGCTAGTCAGCATTTGAGTTAAATACGTAGTTCTACAGAATTCCGCTAGTCGGCGACACAAATGACGTCCTTGTTACTGGCACGCCTTAGTCTCTCTTTGTGATCCTGATTACCCGCAATGCCAAAGCATTACGCACAATTTCACAGTCTCGACGGGGTCTCTCACTGTCCGATATGTAATGTGATAATGTAAAATCTGTTATATTTTAGTGCGCATATTTATTATATTATTTAGCTTTGTCTGCTTATTACTATTGGCGGAATCGGTAGAGCGCAGGCCTCCCGTGCGAAAGGTCTGGATTTCAATTCCCAAATAAAGTCAAAGCAATGACTTACACAATTGACACTTGTCATTTCCTAGACAGGCGCTGAACATTATTAGCATATGGCAAAGACCGGTTGCGTCAGTGTCAGGATAATGTCACTGAGTGGGATATCGGGTGATGGTAATGGTGGCCTGGTCTACCCATGGGGCAGCACTATAAAGTCGCCATGAGTGCGCACTGTCACAAATCGGTGACTGTCCTGATATGTTGCCAGGAAGTAAAACTCCAACAACCAACCGACCATTTAATTAACCCACGATGAATAAGGACATCCGGTGTAGAAAATGAATAGTGTAGTTGTCTGCACTGACCTCTCAGGCAAGTGTGTGCCCCTTCTCAGCTTCCTTATCCTGCCGCCAGGGCCTTATGAAACAGGCGCAATCCTCAAACACAGTGCAGAAACCTGTCCGTAATACTCCCTGTAATCTGTAAGGTTATAGGAAGAGAACATCCACAGGGTCCAGTCCAGAACAGATCTCATTCCACGTAGATGAAAACATGACTCCACTTGTCAGATGATCAGTTTTCTATCAAAAAGCTACGTGATCACACACATTAGCAACGTGAGAACATTGAACGCCATTTGTAGGATTGCGTTGCAGAATTGTATGTTGTTGTTGACAATTGTTGATACATTACTTTCAGGCAAGGAGCGATATAGACAGGTAGTTGCGCATAGGGTGATTGCATCAGGGGGTCTGGACAGTGTAATGGTTAGCACCCTAGTCCATAGACCAATCAGAGGGGTTTCACATTTATAACTAGTTAGTGTAGTTCCAAATCCATAGACCAATCGGACGGGTTCATGTGTATAACTTGGTAACATAGTTCTACACCCATAGGCCAGTCAATGGGGTTCATGTTTATAGTTAATTAGAGTCGTTCTAGTTCCATAGATCAATCAGTGGGGTTCATATTTATAACTAATTAGTGTAGTTCTACATCCGTAGGGTAGTTAGTGGGCTTCACATGTATAGTTAGTTAGTGTAGTCCTAGACCCATAGACCAGTCAGTGGGGTTAATATTTATAACTAATTAGTGTAGTTCTACATCCGTACGGTAGTTAGTGGGCTGCACATGTATAGTTAGTTAGTGTAGTTCTATACTATAGGCCAGGAAATATATTCCACATGTATAGCTAAATAGTGCAGCTATACATCCATAGAACACTCATCACAGTTCATGTGCATAGCTGTTAGGGTAATTCTATTATCATACTTTGAAAAAAATGCAAACGAAAAATGAATAAACTTCTCTTAGAAACGAAAATAAGTGAGTTCCACTTATTGTGATAGACAAATAAAACAAATTTACCCTGCAAAGAAAAAGAAATCTCCATTCCAAGCCCGATCTCCTATATTGCTAAAACATAAAACCCAAATTAAGCCATCAAGAGAGAAAGAAGTATTTGAGTAAGCAACCATCCAAGTTCTGAAGTCGCATATCAGTGTCTTCCAGTCCCTATGATACCAATATAGCTGAGACTCAGCTGAATTAAGCTTCACACCGTCAAACCATTAGAGGCAGCTCTGCGTTTACTTCACCATCTATATCTACTGAGCGACGAGGCATCGGCTTCTGAATGCCACTCTGTACGCACTTAAAGTTGTGATTAAGCAACGATTAGCAGCGAGGTAATGTTGTGTAATGACTGAGGAGAACCACTTTATTATGTATGTGTTTTTGATTTAAAGGCTGTATAACATGACTGATATAACCACAACTTCACAATTATTATGATCAAGCATAATTTGTATATGGTGAAATTGAGTGTGATGTTGGAGTTATGGATGGCCCTATCCAGACTGTGACCCCCCGGGCCAATCTGTGAGGAGTTGTGTTAGACATCGCTAACGACCCTCCTCAGTAACATGACGTAGTAGGGTGGTGTATATGGGTGAACACTCGTGTGGATTGATTGGGGTCCTATGCGAAGTAATCGCGCCCGCTGGCCGAATCGGTAGAACGTGGGCATCATGTGGGATGTCAGGAGTTTGGTTCCCGGTCGAGTCAAACCAATGATGTATAAAATATATATTTGTTGCTTCCTGGCCTGGCGCTCGGTGTTAATAGGATATGGCAAGGACTGGTTAGCACAGTGCTAGGATAATGTGACTGAGTGGGATATTGGGTCATGGTGCCAGTGGCTTGATTTCCCAGTGGGGCAGCACAATAAAGTTGCCATAAGTGTGCACTGCCACAAGTTGGTACTGGTCCTGGTATGACCTTAGATGTTGCAAGGGCGTAAATCTGCAGTAACCAACCAACCGATGTGAAATAAGGAGCCTTGTTTGCTGTTTTGTAACAAAGGAGGTGAAGAGCTGAATGAAGGTGGGGTGAAGTTCACAGCCAGAAGAAGAAGAGTGTGAGGAAGAGCACCTGTATAACGCTAGGAGGAGGACGGGTCCATTAGCAGAAAAACAGGACGCGTGGGTGGCAAAAAACAGATCATTGGTCAGTGCCTGCTGTCAGTGGAGAAGTGCTACATTCCTAAGACCCAGGTAAACACAGTTCAGGTGTTGACTGCTAGTTTTGCAGGTGGAGGGCGGGGAGGTTTAATTTAATGTTAATTGAAACCTCCACCTTTTTCCTTTAAGATTTATACTGCCTATAATGCATAAGTCTGAATAGACTTGTTTTCACCATTAGACATTTGGTCGATAGAAAGCCCAAGCCTACATTTTTACTGACCCAAGCAATCTTTAACCTCCCACACCACATACATGGTATGAGAGCAACTGCCCTTTGATGACACTGTAAGTTATACACAGCCATGGAAATACAAATTGGCAGAGGTGATGCCATCGGGAATATAACCACAAACCTTCAGATTAGGAGTCCGACCTAGAAAAAAGTCAGACACTCTAAGCACCGTACCACAGAGAACACCACAATATACACTCACCTCGCAATACCACTTCATCTATGGTGACTACATACCCTCCCCTCATGGAATCATTATGCTCATAATGAATACACTCAATCCCCTGATATAACGAAATGGGCACTTAGTACCAGTGCCTGTTCTATGTACTCTTGGTTGCCTGCCTTATCTATGCACTATAATGAGCATCAAACATAACACAGCCAGAACATAGATCCTTCCTACCCTAATACTCAACATTCACATAAAACTTAAAAACCTCTTCAGGTTATTGATCAAACATTGCAGGTTATTCTACATCTGAAGAAATGTCCTTTGATCCTATGGTCATGTATAAGTGCAACCCCATTGAGAGCTTCGTATCCGTTAACAGCATTCATGTAAACCGTCGATAACATTAAATGCTCTTTATATGGAGATGTATACAATTTCCATTCAGACCTGGGGGCCTTTGGTGTGACGGTTTGCAGAGATATGTATAGTGGAAAGCCACCCGGTGTTATCACCACCTCGTCGAACCCACCATGTTTCACAAACAGTTGACGCTTCCTGCCACAAACCAGACAAGAAGGCCCAGGGGTACCTGGGTACAGCGACCAGATTTGGTGGGGGGACATTTTTGTTTCAATATATATGGATAGAAGAATCCTCAGTTGCGATTTGCGGTTTGGCGCGTACGTGAGGGAGGAGGAGCGCCAGTGGCGGCGCCACCAGTCATGAGCATAGCAAGTAGGTGGCAATATAGAGAATGACAATAATAATAGCAATCATAAATAATTACAATAATTCCCTTCCGAACCTTTATACTCGCATAAGGCGTGACACAACACATATAGTTATTATGTGATATATAGTGCATTGTGCGAGTATAAAGGCACGGAAGGGAATTATTTACTTATTATTATTACACTATACACTATACTGTCTCCTTCATGTGTCATGACTGGTGGCGCCACCTGTGACGCTCCCCGGTACCTCCCCTAGCTCGAGAGATTATTATGAGAGGGTAAGGAACAGGAGAATGAGGGCGACCATTTGTCTCTGACAATTTCCCCTGCTTGGTTATATTAAACCAAACTGGAAGCCCTGTCCCTGTGCAGAGAGAACTGACTGTAGACAGGTCGGCCCACTCCTACTTCCCGCACAAACCCCTGGTGCTACAGGCCGGGAAGGCCGGGCCTTAGAGCGCCCAGTCCCGGCTACTGGAGGCCGCCAATAGGGGTAAGGGCGCCGCCTATTGATTGAATCATTTATCTGCGCACTGATTAGATTCGCGCAGGATTCAGGAATCAGCCTTCGGCACCGACCGTCACGTTGCGCCACCTGACGACAATTGCTGCGTACACAGCCGCGACTAGGGTCCAGTCATTCGCTGGTATCAGCCCGCTTTGCAATTACAAATTATATATGCTGTATACGAATTATACGAGTATAATAACCAAGAATATCCCCCCTTTCCCTCATCACTCACTCACTCTTGGAGTGCTGGAGTCTGGACTGGTCATCTACTGCTCCAGCATCCCCAACCTCAGCTCTACACTGGCACCACTACCCACTGTAACCGCCAATCACTGTGCCGCTGAAAATGTGTATAATATATGTTGTGTATGTTAATGTCAATACTATTACCAGCCGAGAGGTGCTGCCTGGTTAGTTCTGTGAGTCACCGCTAGCCGGAAATAACGCATAGTTCTGCCCTCAGCGTGTTGGTCCCTGTCCCTGCCCACTCCAACGCCTTCCCCTAATACCTCACCACTTACCAGATATCAACAATAGTATATGCATACATACACTTATCCACAACGAGTGGTCCACAACTGTTTCATCAAAGGCTGTGTGTATGTGCTGTCCTGTGTGTGGGAAAGTGCATATACAAAAACCCTTGCTGCTTATCGGAAATAGTAGCCTATGTGGCGGCAGCAGATTTTATACAAAGAAATATGTCAGAATGACCATATGTTTGATCTCCAATAGCTGATGATAAAAACCAATGTGCTGTAGAGGCGACTTAACATAAACTTAGCATAAACTTAACATCAACTTATCCGGTACGAGTGAGGTACCGGCGTTCGCTAGGTACAGGAACAACCGGTGGTGGCACCACCGGTCGCACCGGGGAGGTACAGGAATGGACATGGTAGAACCGGTACAGAACCAATACAGAATAATATCACAATAATAATGCGTAGTTCACTTCCGAGCCTCTATACTCGCATAATACGTTTTGCATCACACATATATCTGTGCACTATAATCAAGTATTGCAATATAAACAAGGACACTCTGTCTCTGCAGTTCCATCTGCTATATTAGTCTCCCTCTATACTATCTAGTAATCCAGTGTGTAGTTGCAGAATTAGCCACACTGGCGCCACCTGTGAACACTTGTATACCAGCTATGGCTGGTCGTTAGCGTCTGTAGACCCGCTCGGATGGTCAACATTTAACTATATATATTGAATTAATTTGAATACCTTGGTCATATATATAGATATTCACTATAACATAGAGTGTACGTGTCATGGTCAGTAACTTACAGGGCTCTAGTCTAGCCTTTATAATTCCTAGTCTTTACTCACCAGGAAATGGCCGAGTGGGAAGGGTAGCTGCCTCCCAACCTGGGGGCGTGGGGTTAAGCCCCGGCTGAGTCAAACTAATGTTCGTTAGGCTGTTCCCTAGTCTACCCTTATTGGGATTGTTTGCTTTTCAACACACATAACGACAAGATAGTCTACAAATCTAAGCAATTGCTTTGTACTTAATTAAGCACAGTCATACCAATGAAGAACTTTGATTAGCTTTTCCATTCATTTAGTTACTACCGATTCTTATATGTCATATACACATTGTCTTTGATCTAAGAGCGGAATTTATGTGAGTGTATTTAGACGATATCTAGTTAATTTTGTAAATGTAAATAATAATTATGCAGATATGAATGAGATATATGATTATGTGGTGCATTATCTTATTAAATATGCAGACATGCTGACAGATACACAAGCTTTACTAAGATTATTAGCACACATACGTAAGCACACTTAGCTGATTAGCCCGACGGTACTCCTGATGGAATCAACCCTTCAGAGTATGGGAGGGTGGGAGGGTGCGTGGTGTGGGGTTAGGTGGGTGGGGGTTGGAAGTCTGTGGTTGAGAGCGTGTGGGTGGGATTGTGGGTGGGATCGTGTGGATGGGAGGGTGGGAAGGTGCGTGGGTGGGGGTTGGGTGGGGGATGGAAGGGTGTGGGTGAGAGGGTGTGGGTGGGATTGTGGGTGGGATTGTGTGGATGGGAGGGTGTGGGTGAGAGGGTGTGGGTGTGGGATTGTGGGTGGGATTGTGTGGATGGGAGGGTGGGAGGGAACAGCTCAGTGGGGGGCGATATTAGCGAGTGAGGTGAGAAGGGGGAGGAAGTGAGAAGGTAAGAGGGGAGGACGTGTGGAACAGGAGGTGGGAGGCGGCAGGGTGAGGCGGTGGCGGGATGGGAGTAGGAGGGTGGGAGAGTAGGGGGAGGGGAATGGGTGGAGTGGTGGGGGGGGAGATTGGGGAGGTGGTGGGGTGATGGGAGGGTAGGGATTTTGGTAGGAGGGTGGGAGAGTAGGGGGAGGGGAATGGGTGGATTGATGGGGGGGAGTGGGGAGGTGGTGGCTGGAGGGTGTGGATGGAGGGAAGGAGGAGGGGGAGGTGGGGGGAGGGGGGAGGGGGGAGCAGAGGTGGGGAGGACGCATGAGCGGGCGGGTATAAAGGTGGCAGGGTGGGAGTGGGGATGGTGGAAGGGTGGGTGGGCGAGTGTGGGTGTAGGGTGGGAGGGTAGGAGGGTGGAAGAGTGGATGTGGGGTGCTTTAGGGTGGGAGAGTGGAGGGGGATGGACCTGCAAGATTCATCAGTACATCCCAGCTGGCTTCTGCTGCTGGCTGCTGCTGTTGGCTGCTGCTCCTCAGGGCGTCACGCTGAGCGAGCTGCGACTGCAAGGGCGGTATTCGGGGCAGGGAGCCATTGGGCTGATTAAAGACCACTTGTTGTCCAAACTACCTGCCTGCAACCCGCCATAAAAGCCGACGGCGCGCCTCCACCACCCCTGGCGGCCGTTTCACAAACTAAACTAGCCCCGGTGCACGATTGCTTCTGTCCACATTCATAAGATGCTGCCGGGGGTGGAGCGGGACTTGGCGTGTACCTCACTCAGTGTCTATGTGAGGTGGTTCAGAGGAAAGGACTCAAGGACTGCCTTAAATAGCACATGAACAAATGTATTGTCAACACTGAAACTTGCGAAACAGTTGCCAAGGACAGGACTTCATGGCGTGCTTCTATTGACAAAGGCACAGCATGGTTTGGAACTGATCGTATCAATAATTGTTCTAAACTTGTCTGATGTAAAAATCGGAAAGTTCCCTATTTTTGAATATTTTGTTGGTTTTCGTACCTGGTCAACATTTGGAATACCATGTACCAATTTGATTAATTCAAAATAGTTGTTCTATTAATGATTTATAATGTCCATTTTCAGTCCACTTTCTTTGGATTTTCAAAATACCCTCGCAGGTTTCGCTTTCATGACGTCATCAAAAGCATGGCCTGCTCGTTACAAAGCAAGTTCTTAATGATAGCCGAACATTTGAGTCAAGTTGGATTCTTGATAACAGGATTGCCACGTTTTTCTAATGTGGGTCACATGGAGTGTTCGTATATTTCGTAAGAATCCTCTGTAGGGTGTTTCAGGTGTAATCTGGGGCATGATCCTCCAGTTTGGTTGGGTTTAGAAGTTCTGGTTATTGTAACATTACCATGTTTGCAATGTTTCTGAATTTGGTATGATTACATTACCATGCTTCACATATTAGTGTTGTTACTGGACCGCGTTTCATAGATATTATTTAGTAAACCCTCATTAAAATACCATCAGTACAAGTTAAGGTGAGTTACTCCCATTGCTGTAGGTACATAGGTATTGGTGTGGGAGTTTGCGTTCTGGCAACATCTAAGTACATATACGAGGCTCCAGGGTGGAGTTGAACTGCTACCCGGTGGGCAGTGCTAACGATGATCTTCATTGGAACGATCTAGTCTGCCAGTCAATGGTGGTGGTGGAGTAGGTCAATTCGCTGAAGGTCATCGTTACATACCACGATAGGACTCATCTATGAAATAAGACTGAGCGATCTATGGGCTCACATATGGTGGATTTCTTTCTGTGGGGGGGGGATAAATATGTTATTCATCTGAACACATATTTTATCAACGCCAATGCACCAGTCTTCCAGCCGTTGAAGCGATCACATTTTGTTTGTAAATGCTGATGGGTAAGTGGAATGTGAACCCCATTCTGAACATTGAAAGTGGGGAAGCAGCATATGCAGTATATTGTACATCATAGGAACGCCTATGCAGTATAGTGTACACCATAGGGACGCATATGCAGTATAGTGTACACCATAGGTACGCATATGCAGTATAGTGTACAACATAGGTACTCCATATGCAGTATAGGGTACACCATATGTACTCCTATGCAGTATAGTGTACATCGTAGGTACTCATATGCAGTATAGTGTACAACATAGGTACTCCTATGCAGCATAGTGCACAACATAGGTACTCCTATGCAGTATAGTGTACAACATAAGTAATAGTATGCAGTATAGTGTACAACATAGGTACGCCTATGTAGTATAGTGTACATCATAGGAACGCCTATGCAGTATAGTGTACATCAAAGGTACTCAACATAGTACTGGACTGAGTCTCCAGAAGAAAACTCAAACGTGGTCCATCATAAAGGCTTCACGACGTTTCCTTTGAATAATTTAGAATAGTGAGTCCTTTTCCAAAGTTAAAACACATCTTTACTTTCCGTTTTCCCTGCCCATCCTGACCTCACATACTCGCCATATTTGGAGCTGTAGTGGCATACATGTGTACATGGATTGAGTGATTGCATCGGGGCGTATAAATAGTGTAACGGTTAGCATGCTAGCCCCAGAATAACAAGGAGTGTGAGTTTGAATCTTGCTTTAGATGCAATATTTCCCATTTTCATCAACCCGTGATCTCAGCGGTGTTACCCAGATCCCAAACAATGTATGCGTTGTATTGTTGTTGAACCTACCCTGTCTATATATATATATATATATATATATATATACAAGTGCATTGCCTATATGTACTGCTATGAATGTACACAACAAAGAAACTTTGGATTTGAACTATTTTAGGAGTTATGCTTGCAGAGTATTGAGTATAGCAGTCAGCATTGACTTCATATCCAATAAGCCACATAGACAGATAGGCGTTGGTCAGGTGATTGCATTAGGGAGCCTAGCCATGCTAATGGTTAGGACACGTTCACCAACATGATAAGAAGTGAAGCTTTGAATCCTACTCTAGGCGCACGGTTTCCCATCCGCAAAGACAGCCCTACGACAGAACAGTTGACCCGGAGGTAGATAAACACTTGTGTTCCAAGGAACATACATATAAGGCTGAGTCACCCGTCGCTATTATTACTTCTTAACAGCTCGATTCAGATTTCTAGGACCTGACCAGCACACCGTCACGTGATCGATGGATGCTGGAGTCACGTGACTGGGTCCTCAAGTGCCCGCAGGTATATGTGGCTATTACTAGGAGTGTGGGGTGCTTTAGCAAGACGCCCCCTGGTGGGAGTGGCACGAACCTCCGCGGACGGGTCGCATTTTATCACTGGTTATCGCCGCATCGGCACCGATAAAAGTCGGCAGGCAGTCGTGGTCGGAATCAGCAAGGTGCACTGCCTTGTTAAGCGACTGTCAGGTGGCGGGGGGGGGGGGGGGTTGCGCCTGTCAGGCAACATGGGTAACCCAGGCAACATTTCCTGGTCAGGCAACATTGGTTGGTCAGGCAACATTCACCAGTCAGATAAGATGTGCTGCTCAGGCAACAGGTGCCTTCAGGCAACATGTGTCGTCCAGGCAACATTCACATGTCCGACAACGTAGGCTGGTCATGCAACATGTGCCGGTCAGACAACATTTGCCGGTGAGGCAACAGGCACACGTGAGACAATATGTGCTTCTTATGCAACATGAGCTGACCAGGCAACATACGGTAGTCAGGAAACCTGTGCCTATTTGGCAACATGAGCTGGTCAGGCAACAATTGCCGGTCAGAAAACATGTACCGGTCAGACAATATTTGTCGGTGAGGCAACAGGCATAGCTGATGCAACATGTGCTTCTTAGGCAACATGAGCTGACCCGGCAACATACGGCGGTCAGGCAACCTGTGCCTAATAGGCAACATGTGGCGGTCAGAAAACATGTGCCAGTCAGGCAATATTTTCCGCTCAGCTGACCGGCACAGGTCAGGCAACATGTGGCAGTCAGAAAACATGTGCCAGTCAAGCAACATTTTCCGGTCAGTTGACCGGCACCGGTCAGGCAACGTGTGCTTCATAGGCAACATTCGCTTCTGTGGCAATATGCGGTGGTCAGTCAACCTGTGCCTGTGAGGCAACATACGGCGGTCAGGCAACCTATCCCTGTTAGGCAACATACGGCGGTCAGGCAACATGTGCCTGTGAGGCAACATACGGTGGTCAGGCAACCTGTCCCTGTGAGGCAACATGCGGTGGTCAGGCAACCTGTGCCTGTGAGGCAACATACGGCGGTCAGGCAACCTGTCACTGTGAGGAAACATACGGTGGTCAGGCAACCTGTACCTGTGAGGCAAGATACTGCGGTCAGTCAACCTGTCCCTGTGAGGCAACATACGGCGGTCAGGCAACCTGTGCCTGTCATGCACTGCGTCGCTAGTCCATCCCGTCTGGTCGATGCCACTTTGCAGTCGCCGCTAGTCTGATCTGAGCTGATTAAAGGCACTAAGTCACACCACTCTCCTTAACTTGTGTACAGCACTGTCCCAAGTATGCACAGTGCACAGACACAATATTTCCCTCAGTTACTGCAACGGACAGACACTGTATTTCAAGAGTCCACACAGTATAGACTCAGTTTTTCCCTCAGTCAGGGCAGCATTCAGGCTGCCTTACCTCAGTGCACACAGTGCACACACTGCCTTACATCAGTGCACACAGCGCACACACTGCCCTACCCCAGTGCACACAGTGCACACACTGCCCCCCCCCCCCACACCTGCTCTGCTTGAGAACACAGGTCTGAAGAACCAATCTAGAAAGGGCCAGACGTGTTGACAGTCAGATACCATTTCAGGAACACAGGGCGTGTCATCAAGGTGGTGAAGTGGTAAATACCATAGTCAGTTATAGTAGTGTGGGGCAGTGGTAGTTAGTAAGATACTAAGAGCAATTACGGTAATGTTGGACAGTGGTTGGTTTGAGTGTTGGAGTTTCACATCCTGGCAACACCTAAGGTCATATAAGGACGGGTACCAACTTGGGACAGTGCACACGTAACTTTATAGTGCTGTCCTACTGGGAAATCAGGCTGCCAGCACGATGACTTGATTGTCCACTCAGTCACATTATTCTGATACTGAAGTAACCAGTGATCGCTCTATCCTAGTAATGCCCAGCGCCAGGGTAGTACCAATTTTCGATCGGAAATTGAACTCCCGAACTTCTGCACGTTTGATAGCGGTGGTTAGAAGGGAAATTATTGTGGTGTTGGAAAACTGGTTTTCAGCCTCAGATACGGTAGTGTTGGACAGTTGACATTGTATGGGCTAGTCTTCAGGGTGAATTTTGGTAGTGTTGGACAGTTATAGTTAGAAGAAGTTATTGCTGTATTTCAGTGTAAGGACAGTGGAGGTTAGCAGGGAAAGTGAATTAATTAAAGGGAGTGATAATAGTTATAAGAGGAAGCCAGCAGGGGGCAGGTAGCGGTTGTTCACAGGGAAGCCACCAGGGGGCAAGTTACGGGTGCAGGGCAGACAGCTTTTTATCAACAGATGGCTCTTTTCCAGCTGAGTGAACCTGAGTGCTAAGACGACCACTTCCGGTCCACCACTACTACCACCGCCAGGAGGAGCGGCGAGCGGACTGTAAGCCAGCCAGCATCCCCAAAACACGCACACACACACACACGCGCACACACACAAACACACAAACACGCCGGGCCGTCTACCGGCGAGTTAGCGCCAGATTTACTGCCCCTATTGACGGCACTTAGCAAAGCGGGCACGGCGGGAAGCCGGGCGAGGCCGGGTCAGCGTCATGATCCGTTTACTCAAAGCCAGACCCACAATGCACCGGCAGAAAGACTCTTTGTGCAGGTCCGGATTGCCGCGACTGAGGGCGGTGCTGGGGCGAGAGGAGGCCGGGGTTACGGAGGGGGAGAGGGGGAGGGGGGGTGTGAGGGGGAGAAGAGGGCGAGGTAAGGGCGGGATAAGAGGGGAAGGGGCGAGACGAGGGCAGGGCGAGGATGGGGAGAGGGCGGGGCAGGCGGGAAGGAGGCGGAGAGAGTGCCGGGTAAGGGCGGGGTGAGGGTGAGGACAGGCCGGGGGCAGGGATGGGGGATGAGGAGGGTTAGAGGGCGCCAGGACGGCGTGAGGCAGGGACTATCAGCTGCATATGAAAGGCGGACTGCTGGCCACGCTCGGACATTAGTAACCAGCTCACTCTCCAAGCACAAGCAGGACACCCCTACCAACCACAGTCAGTCACAACTCTACCAATGCACTCTCCAAGCACAACCAGCCCACTCTCCAACCACAACCTGCCCCACCGCTACCACTACACTCCCAACCACAACCAGTCACAACTACACCCACACACTCTCCAACCACAACTAGTCCCACCTCTACTAGCGGACTCTCCTAACATTACCAGCCCCACTTCTACCACGACACTATGCACCCACAACCAGCCCACCCCTACCATTCCAGCACACTCTCCAACCACAGCCAGCCCACCCCTACCAGCACACTCTCCAACCACACCCAGCCCCAGCCCTACCTGCACACTCTCCAACCACAACCAGCCTCAAGCCCTAACAGCACACTCTCTACTCACAACCAGCTCCACCCCTAACATCACAATCTCCAACCCCAACCTGCTCCATCCCTACCAGCACATTCTCCAGCCACAATCAGTCCCACCACTATTCTCACAGTCTCCAACCACAACCTGCTCCAGCCCTACCAGCACACTCTCCAACCACAACCAGTTACAACCCTACAAAAACACTCTCCAACCACAGCCTGCTCCATCCCTACCAGCATACTGTCCAACTACGACAACCTCCACCCCTACCACCACAATCTCCAACCACAACCTGCCTCAACCCTTCCAGCACACTCTCCAACCATAACCAGTTACAACCCTACAAGCACCCTCTCCAACCACAAACTGCTCCCTCCCTACCAAATACTCTCCAACCACAACATAATCCACCTCTACCAGCACACTCTCGAAACACACCCAGCAAAAACGCCTACTAGCACACTCTCCAACCACAACCAGCCTCAACTCCTACCAGCACACTCTCCAACCACAACCAGCCTCAACCCCTACCATCACAATCTCCATCCACAATCAGCCTCAACCCCTACCAGCACACTCTCCAACCACAGCCAGCCTCAAACCCTACCAGCACACTCTCCAACCACAACCAGCCTCAACCCCTACCAGCACACTCTCCACCCACAACCAGCTCCACCCCTACCAGCACACTCTCCAACCACAACCAGCCTCAACCGTACCAGCACAATGTCCAACCACAACCAGCTACGCCCCTATTCACCCACTCTCCACCCACAACCAGCCCTTGTCCCGGCCCCTCAGGGCCCCTTTCACACGCTCGCCTACAGGCCCACCGACCGCTGAGTCAGATAATGCATTCAATCAACACCTCGGTCGGGTCATACATACCTCCGACTTTGGTCTCCTTTTCAATGAAAGTAACAGCAACAAGCAAAGAAAAGGCAAATACAAAATAATCAAACAGAAGTATCGCCTATAAACACGGTGCTGGGAGATTACAGCCCAAAGCCTGAATGGTATGCCTATCCCTCGACTTTCAAACAACATTTATACCGATGTATTTGCGGCGTAACCTGATGGGCTCTACTAGTCTCACGGTTTCTAAGACGCCATTGGATTAGTCCGTTAGGGGTGGAAGAGTCGGTGAGGTGTTAGTTCCAGTCAGCCCCGCTAGGGGTACTGCTTAAAGCAGATGTAGCGGATCAAGCCAATGAGCAGGACAGTCAGAGCAGGCAGGTGGATGGACAGGTCAGCCAGGGACATAATCAAATAGTCAGAGAGACGGGGAAACATGGAGGGAGAGTCACGTCATTTACAGGGAAAGGACTGGCGGATACATGTAGATAGCAGTCAAGGAGAGCTGAGATATTTAAAGCTCAGGGAAAGAGTCAAAGTGACATTCAGACAGGGTCAAAGTAGTCAGGGAGAGCTGATATATTCATGTATCAGGGAAAGAGTCAAAGTGACATTCACACATGGTCAAAGTAGTCAGGGAGAGCTGATATATTCATGTATCAGGGAAAGAGTCAAAGTGACATTCACACATGGTCAAAGTAGTCAGGGAGAGCTGATATATTCATGTATCAGGGAAAGAGTCAAAGTGACATTCACACTGAGTCAAAGTAGTCAGGGAGAGCTGATATATTCATGTATCAGGGAAAGAGTCAAAGTGACATTCACACATGGTCAAAGTAGTCAGGGAGAGCTGATATATTCATGTATCAGGGAAAGAGTCAAAGTGACATTCAGACTGAGTCAAAGTAGTCAGGGAGAGCTGATATATTCATGTATCAGGGAAAGACCTCAAAGTGACATTCACACCCGGTCAAAGCAGTCAGGGAGAGCTGATATATTCATGTATCAGGTAAATAGTCAAAGTGACATTCAGCCTGAGTCAAAGTAGTCAGGGAGAGCTGATATATTCATGTATCAGGGAAAACCTCAAAGTGACATTCAGACTGAGTCAAAGTAGTCAGGGAGAGCTGATATATTCATGTATCAGGGAAAGAGTCAAAGTGACATTCAGCCTGAGTCAAAGTAGTCAGGGAGAGCTGGTATATTCATGTATCAGGGAAAGAGTCAAAGTGACATTCAGCCTGAGTCAAAGTAGTCAGGGAGAGCTGATATATTCATGTATCAGGGAAAGAGTCAAAGTGACATTCAGACTGAGTCAAAGTAGTCAGGGAGAGCTGATATATTCATGTATCAGGGAAAGAGTCAAAGTGACATTCAGACTGAGTCAAAGTAGTCAGGGAGAGCTGATATATTCATGTATCAGGGAAAGAGTCAAAGTGACATTCAGACTGAGTCAAAGTAGTCAGGGAGAGCTGATATATTCATGTATCAGGGAAAACCTCAAAGTGACATTCAGACTGAGTCAAAGTAGTCAGGGAGAGCTGATATATTCATGTATCAGGGAAAACCTCAAAGTGACATTCAGACTGAGTCAAAGTAATCACGGACATAACCAGGAAGAAAATTAAAGTAGACTCAGAGGGAGCTGACACAACCAGGGAGAGAATCAAAGCAGTCAGGGAGAGCTGGAACATTCAGAGAAATAGTCACATTAGTGAAAAAGACATGGCACAGTCAGCTCGAGTCAAAACAGATAGAGAGGGATCAGGCATATTCAGGCAGTTTGTTTGTTTGTTTCTTGTAGTTTTACGTCCTAACAACATCTAAGGGCATATCAGGACGGGAGAGCATTCAGGGAGAAAGCGGAAGCACTTGAAGTGGTAGCAACAGTTAGTGAGAACAATCAAAGTGAGACTGGAAGCAGTCAGAGAACATCCGGGAAGTCATATGATATGTGTGAACTGTCAATCCTCTTCTAGGCGCAATATTTCCCATGTTCATCACTTCCATGACACTGGTTGTTGTGGCTTGGATCCTGTGAAACTTTGTGTTGTATGGTTGTTGAATCTACCCCGTGTTCGTATGTAAGTGGATCGCTTATATGTGTTTAATTATAATGGTGCTGTAACTATGACGTATCTTGCCGGCACGCTCCCAAAGCACAAAATCACTTTTTAAGGGTGCTGTCACATTACGACGCTTCTCGCCAGCATGCCACCAACTTGCAAAATCACTTTTAAGCGTCGAGAGACGTCAAACTTTTCGGCGTCAGGGCAACATATTGGTATGGTGCGGCCAACATTGTGGTAAAAGTTTGGTGCGCCATCCTGATATGACCTTAGATGTTGGTAGGATGTAAAACAACAATAAACAACCGTTTGGCGCAACATGTGGGAATGAGCCTCAGGTGGGCGCGGCATGTGCTTACCGTTTGCATAACAATCTTCCTGCACATTTAACGTATCTCGACGTGCCCCTAACGTCGCCATAATGTTGGCACTTGCGCATTGTCACGCGTCAAAAGTTTTGCGCAAGCACAAAACTTCGCCGATCCACTGACGCACGGCGCCGACCATGGCCGACCGTCGCCAGTCATCAACAAATACCAATGCACACCTAATACCCCTGTCACACTATGACGTAACGAGCTAACGTGAGCCTAACGTGGTGATTTTTCATCATTACGTTGACGTAAGTTGGATTACGTTTTGATGACGTCAGAATGACGTTAGATTGATGTCGAGCTACATCACATTACGGCGTGTTACGTCGAGTTACGTCGCGGTTTTGGACATGTTCAAAACTTAAGGGTAAGGGTTTATGTTCGCCGTACGTTCTGTTCACGTTCAGTGAACGTCAATGACGTTAAACGGACGTTAGGCAAACGCTGCTCACTACGTTCCACTATGTTGACCCACATTAATCCGAGTGGAAATGCCCATGCGGCATAATGGGAACACCAGGAGAACGTCAGGAGAACGTCAGTAGAACATACATTCAATGTACGTTCAACGTCTCATGACGTATGTAACCTCACGTAGCGTTCTTCTGGCAATGGAATAACATTCATAACGTTCCGTGAGCATAATGACGTTGTCCTCTCTCGTTGAATGACGGTATCACTATGCTTTACCGACGTTACGCTCTCGTCCACTATGCTGCATCCACGTTCAACTTGTGCCCAAATTTGCATACTACGCCGAGAAGTTCAACGTTCTTCACGTTCTCCCTATGTTGACGTCGTTACGTCGTAGTGTGACAGGGCCTTTACACGCGCGTAACGCTTCCTGACGTATCCCGATGTTGCAGCAAAAAATCACACACGTCGACGCGCGTTGGCGAGAAACGTCGTAATGTGACAACCCCATATATTACGTCGAGACCCACGTGTTGTCATAGGTCAAAAGTTTTGTGCAAGCACAAAACTTTGCCGACCCCCTGCCGAACGCTGCCGAACGTCGCTGTAGATCAACGTATACCAACGTGCACCTAATGTGCGCGTAACGCAAACTGACATATCCCGACATAGTGCCAAAAAAACACACACGTCGACGCACGTTGGCGAGAAGCGTCATAATGGGACAGCATCCTAAGCATTAAAACAACTTATGGATGTAAACTAAGACTCACAATTACAAGGAGACAAGTGTAGGGGTGCATTATCTGCAAGGAGCCACGAGGACAGCGGGGAATGGATATGGAGATTGCATCAGGGAGCCTAGGTGGTTTAATGGCTAGCATGCTAGCCTTGGTATTGGCAAGAAGTGTGGCGGGTTTGAATCCTGCTCCAGGTGCAATATTTCCGTGTTCCATCAGCTCCATGATACATATATGCCGTATAAGCCATTATACAAGTAAAATAAGGCTGGACCATTCCATCTACTCCGCAGCCTTGTCCGTCTTCTGCTGGGTGAGTCTATACATTAGGTCATCTACTGACACAACCTCAGCTCTCCACATGTCGCCACCTACTGGCCCATGGCTCAGCGACCGTTGCACACACTCACTGTACCGTTGAACATTAGAGGCATCTATCCTCTAGACAGAGATAATACTTGTACCCACTAGTTTGTCTTATTGTCCCAGAGTTATGTCACTAACTATTATATATATATATATATATATATATATATATATATATATATATACATATGATGTCCAGTTATGTATGTGTGATGTAAAATTAATTATACGCGTATAACTGACGCAGCTTTCCAGATTCACCGGCATACATTGGTGAATTATTGATACAGTGTTTTATACAGAACCAGACCAGTGGCGCCACCGCGGCTGTCTGCCACACTAACCGCCGCCACCTACACTGTCACGTACACATGACAGTGGTGGAATGAAACATACACGTAGAACTACACTGGCACCTCGAGTATCTGATCGGAGTGGGGCACAATAATCAATAACAGACAGAAGTGTGTTTGTTGGGGTTTTACATACTAACACTATTAATGGTTACACAGTGCGAACTCATGGCAAGTTTATAGTGTTGCCCCACCGGGAGATGCGGCCGCTAGCACCATGACTTTATATCCCACTCAGTCACCTGGTCGTGATACAGAGCAAACCAGTCCTTGCCCTATCCTGGTGATGTCGAGTGACAAGTATCCATTTTTTTAAATCATTAGTTTGATTAGGTCGGGATTCAAACTCCCGACCTTCCGCTCGGAAAACCTGTGCTCTACCGATTATTCCGGGTTGTTTGCTATGCTAGATTATCCATTATACTGGGTTGTCCAGTATACCGGGTTATCTCTTATGTACGAGTGTCTAGTTGTCTGGTGAGCCATGATGTCCATTTTGCTGAGTTGTCAGTGTACTGTGTTGTCAGTTATTTTGAATTGTCCGCAATAACCGGGTTGTCCATTAGTCCAGGTTGTTCGCTGAAACATTATGCCGGGTTGTGCACTGTGCCGGATAGTTCATTATATCGGGTTGTCCGCTGTAGTGGCTAGTCCATTATGATGGGTTGTCGGCTGTAGCGTCTTGTTCACAATTTCCGACTTTCCACTGTACAGGTTATCCATTGTTTGTACGTTGTCTGCTGTACCGGTTGTTCCTTATGTCAGGTTGTCCGGTGTACTACGCTCATCTGAATCAGGATGTGCACTGTGCATTGCCACTACTAGATTTAATGGAAAGTTTGTTTTATGTAATGACCCCTTTAGAGCACATTGATTTTTATCATCAGCTATTGGACATAAAACAGATGGTCATTCTGACATATTTCTTTGGAGGAAGCCTGCTTTGTCACATAGGCTACACTTTCCGATAAGCAGCAAGAGGTCTTTTATATGCATTTTCCCACAGACAGGACAGCAGAGACCCCAGTCTTTGATGAACTAGTTATGGTCCACTGGTTGGAACAGAAAATAGCCCATACTTCAACTGTGTCCACTGAGCAGGATCCGATCGCATGACCCACACCTTCACAGGTGGACACTCTACGCTCTGAGCTATGTCCGTTCCCACTACCCCTACTAGATGTAGGAATTGAAGGCAGTATACAGTGGCAATAAACATTGGAACTGCATAGTCTATGTACATTACTCGTTGGCCCATAATTTGGCGAGGGCCAGCACGTATGAATAAATTGCCTACAAACGACGGTTGGTGCAATATAGAGCTAGCAGGCCGCGTTAGCGGTGGAATATATACTCACACTGACATGTAGCGAGACGTTTTATTAATAAGTACCAACAGGAATGTGAATTGCAATTTGTGGACTTCATATCTATACAGGTTCCGGAAGTTAGGGGTTCTGAGTTCTGAGTTTATAATCATGTATGTGTTAGCGTTACTCACGGTATGCTTAAAGCTGGGTAGTCCGAGGAGAGAGTGTCATTTCTTAAGCTAATGCAATACGTATATTGAATAATGAATAGTCGCCGATAATCGCTCCCTTCATGTTAGCACACTGTGCAGATGAATATCCACTTAATACAATTCACCACTGGGTTACACATCAAGTACAGTGAACCCCCGTTATAACACCCCCCGATTTAACGCGAATTTGGATATAACGCCATGATTCCGTGAACCCGCAATTCTTTATTGATGGAGTTTCACGTCCTTGAAACATCTAAGGTCATATCAGGATGGATACCGACTTGTGACAGTGTACACTCGTGGAAGATTTATGTGGAGTATAAAGCATTTATACAAATATTATTATCTACCGTTTCATATATATATTTCCCCTATGTGGGATTCGAACCCGCAACCCCCATGCCGGCGCGCTGGGCGGTGCTCGCGGGCAGTGACTGACACATCGGCCACTGATTGGCTGCCTACATCCCACCTTCTCCTCCGGTTGGGTAGGATTATCGGCCATTTACCTATGATATCTAGCTTTAACAAAAATGTAGTTGAATAAAGTGGTAGGTCTATTAGGGGCCAGCAAGAGTGCTACTCAATCCAACTCCTGTGTCTTGTGTCTTAATAACTAATAATAGTGCTGTCCCACTGGAAGACCAAGCCTTCAGCACCATGACCTGATATCCAACTCATTCACATTATCCTGGCACTGAGCTAACCAGTCCTTGCCCTATCCTATTAATCCCAAGCGCCAGGCTAGGAATTGATAAGTATCAATTTTATAAGTCAATTTTACTCCACCAGGAACGAAACGCCCGATATCCCGGAACACGCGAGGCCCGCACTCTACGGATTTGGCCACCACGTCTGGTCACACCCCAATAATAGCGCTACAATGGGATTTCACTGTATATGCTAATATGCTGATATTTTAGGCGGATACCTTCAATTCGCATAGGCAGAGCTGCGAAAGCCAGCGATTGAGCGATCAGTTAGAATAGCAACATGCCGTGGTAATAAATACACCACAACAGTCCGTTAATATGGCAACAGGCGTGGTGTCTTCTGTAAAATGACACCATAGGGCCACAGGCCACTTTGGATGATGAAGTTAAAGTGTAATTTCCGCCAGGGTGAGTAAAGACTTGGCAGCACTATAAAGCTCAACATCACTGGTACCACATCGTGTGAGTTACCACCATAGGTCAGTCACCCTATTAGGAGTTGGAACAGGCCTGGGCACTAATTGGCAGCACTATAAACTCAATACCATAGGTACCAGCATGGTGTGCCTCACCACCATACATAGTGTAGGGTCGGTGTTCGAGTATGTGGCTATGTAGGTATGCTAAAGTGAAAAACAATACAGACGGAGAGAAAGAGAGAAAGTAAATCAAAAGTAAGAATGTAAGAGATAGTCCAAGCCCCTCTCGTTTATTATATGTAGTACATGGATTCTTGGTATAGGATCATGCCATTCACTCAACCAATAGGGAAGCAGCATTACCAGTTCCTCCAATAGGGACTCAGCATTCCTGGTTACCATGACCACCACCAGAGCTGGTTGACCTGTGGCCACCACCAAACCTGACCCCTGTGTGCATTGACCCCTACCTCAGCAGAGAGCCAGGCCCTGAGTGCACTCACCCAGACCTGCCAATCATCCCTAATTTTATAATTACCTGCCCTCAAGCATGGGCCAAGCCATATATATATACACAACATACATATACACACACTCTAGGCTGGCCACACAGACTAATACTATTTTACAATAGGTCAGTAAGCCGAATAAGGAGGTGTGGCAGGCCTGGTCACTAATTGGCAGTGAGTGAAAGCCTGGCAGCACTATAAATCTCTACACCACAGGTACCAGCATCGTGTGACCCACCACCATAAGGCAGTCACCCAATAAGGAGTTGTGGCAGGCCCGGTCACTAATTGGCAATCAGTAAAACCATGGCAGCACTATAAACCTCTACACCGCTGGTACCAACATTGTGTGACCCACCACCATAAGGCAGTCAGCTGAATAAGGAGTTCGGGCAGGCCTGGGCCACTAATTGGCAATCGCGGGCTTTGTCGGCCTCCTGAGGGCCCGGCCTTCGGGTAACAGACGCGGCTGGTGATTAGAACTGCCTGATGAGGAGCGTGTTTAGATTGAGTAAAACACAGCAGAGTGACTTAAGGCTACATAGTACAATGGAAGCTTCAACTGTTCAGAACCAGCGTCTTTACCTTGATTCTATATTGGATATCCAATTCAGTGGAATGTATGCAAATCAGCCAGCCAGCCAGTTGATGATATGATCATGTTGTAAAATAGTCCGATATTCGGCAGGGGGGGAATGCAATTGTTCTATTACTATTCATTGTGCTTGATCAGGTGCATGTGTATATTTATGTGTATATCTATATATATGGGTTGGTTTGTGCCTGAGTGTGATTTCACTCAGTGCCTAGCCCTTCTGCTGGGGTAGGAGTTCACCACACTCAAAAGGTCAAGGTTGCTGGTAGCAGGGGGCCAGAGAGCTACGGGTGGTGGGAAGACCACTGGTATCCATATATACCAGGAATGCTGGATTCCTATTGGTGAGACAATGAATGCTAGATTCCTATTGGTGGAAAGAGGTTGTATGATACTCTACCAAGAACCCATGTAACTATATAAGAATAAACCAGAGGGCTGGACTCTCTCTCTTTCACTTTACTCTCTTACTTTCTCTTTGTCTGTATTGTTTTTTATCATAGCCTACGCGCACATCCACAGTTCTGAGTAGCGACTCTACACTGTGATTAGTAGCTGAGATAAGGACGGACTGATAAGTAACAAAGGCTGTTTTCAGTACAGGGCTTCACTTGTCAACTTGTATATGAGACTGTCTCAAAACGTGCTAAGCTAAACTTTGTCCATTGTAACGATCAACATACTATCTACTTATGCATTTGCTCAGGATAAACTGATTTGTTTATTACATGGTGCTTCATAATCCCAATAGAATACATATTGATTTGAAGCAAATGTCCTTGTGTTTTCTGTGTAACCGTTTCTGTGCTGTTTTGTGTCAATCGGTACAATGCACAATAAAACGAAGAGTTAGCACCTTTTGAGAAAGGCTCATATTACAGTTAGATATTGGTGCATGTATTAAGCATTTGTTGCTGCCTATAAGGGAAGGCTGGGAGGATTTAATGGCGCCTGTTGCGGCTGAACGTTGTGGTGTCTTTGCTTTAACTATACAGGTTTACTCATGAAGCATTCCTTTAGAGAGGTAGCCTTAGAGAAGATACTTTACGGAGAGGTAATGATAGAAATTATTCACATAATTACCTAATGTAATAACAGTTTATATGACATGAAATGAGGTTCTTGTCAACCAATATTGCTAATTTCTACATCCAATCTGGGAGTTGGAGAATACAATCTATATGACATTGGTTGTTAAGCTGGTTAAGTATCAAGTAACCTAATGATATGCAGGTATTGCAGGTATAGCAATACCTCAGGGAGTTTGACACCACTGCCTTGCAGAGTTGTAAACCACTGCCTTGTGGTACAGGTCCTTGACAGAACCGAAGGCTAAGGGAGCAAACCCTAAACAGAAAACCATGTCACTGTGGCAGCATCAAGGGCGGTTGATGTATGGAACTCTCAACATCTCCCGACCAGCCACTGCAGGGACAAATAGTTTTGCGCCTGTCTTGACATGTTCTTGCCGGTGTGAAACCTCTATTTGCTCCCCGAGAGAGTGCCGCTGGGAACTTGCAAAAGCCAGCAGCACTTCAACACTTTTGCAGGCAGCTTTCATGAAATGTAACATGAAGGGCTTCTACAGCGGACTGAAGGAAGTGTGTGGACCTGTGAAGAAGGGAGCTGTTCACCTGAAATCAACAGATGGAACGGAGACCTGTTCCGACAGCAAGAGAGTTGTGGCAAGATGGAGCGAACACTTCCAGAAGCTACTCAACGTCCCTGGTGACATAGATCACGAAGCTCTGGACAACATCCAGCAGCGCATTACCAAAACATGCCTCGATGAGATTCCAACCATGGATGAGATGGCTAGAGCAATCGCCAGCCTGAAAGATGGCAAAGCACCTGGGGGTGATGGAATTCCTGCCGAGGTATGGAAGCATGGAGGAGACAATCTGCTCAACAGACTGCACCAACTAGTCATCAATGCCTGCGAGGAGGGTTCTGTACCCCAAACATGGAAGGATGCCAGCATCGTAACCATCTACAAGAAAGGTGATCGAACAGACTGTGGGAACTATAGAGGAATCTCTCTTCTTTCCATAGCAGGGAAGATCTTCGCCAGGATCCTACTCAACAGACTATCTATTCACATAACACCTGGTGTAGTTCCGGAGTCACAGTGTGGCTTCAGAGGTAACCGGAGCACTGTGGATATGATATTTTGTCTCCGACAGCTACAAGATGGTATTTGTCGATTTCACTAAGGCATTTGATACAGTCAGGAGGACCGGGCTATGGCAGCTACTGAGGAAGTATGGATGCCCAGAGAAGTTCACAACTATGATCGAGGCTCTACATACAGGAATGATGGCAAATGTTAGTGCTGGAGGGGAAGTCTCGGAATCATTCGGGGTTACCAATGGGGTCAAGCAAGGTTGTGTACTGGCCCCCACGCTCTTCTCCATCTTCCTATCAGCAATGCTAGATGAGGCCTTCCGAGACATGGGGGATGGCATCTATATACAGTCCAGACAGAGCGCTGACCTATTCAATGTCGCACACTTCAGAGCGAAGACCAAGACTACTCAGATACTGGTGAGAGAGCTACTATTCGCAGATGACAGTGCACTGGTTGCCAACTCTGCTGAAGAGACCCAGAAAATAGTGGACGCTTTCTCTGATGCATCAAAGAAGTTTGGCCTGAAAAGTAACATCAAGAAGACGGAGGTGCTGTACCAGCCCAACTCTACAAGAACCCGAGAGAATGAGATCATGGTTGACGGAAACAAGCTGAACTCTTTTCCGGAATTCACCTATCTCGGAAGCACTATATAAAGTGATGGACGCATTGATGCTGAGATATAGAGGAGGATGGCCAAGGCTAGCGCATCTTTCGGCCGACTACGCCAGAGACTCTGGAACAACCACCATATGTCCATTCGGGTCAAAGGTAAGATCTACCGTGCAATCGTGCTACCCACCCTACTATACGGAGCCGAGGCCTGGACAGTGTACAGACGGCAGGTGAAAAAGCTGCATGCCTTCATGATTCGACATCTGCATTCAATCATGAGGCTAACCTGGAAGGACAAAGTGACGAATAAGGAAATACTCGAACGGATGGGGCTGCCCTCTATGGAAGATCTTCTGATCAAAAAGAATCTCCGGTGGACTGGACACATCATGAGGATGTCATCAGACAGGCTACCAAAGCAGATCCTTTATTCCCAACTGTCTTCTGGCTACAGAAAGAGAGGGCGCCCCCGTCTACGGTTCAGGGATACCATCAAGAGAAACCTGAAGCTGAGAGACATTAAGACCGACTCATGGAAGCAACTCTCACAGCATAGAGCTAAATGGAGAGCGGCAGTCAAGTAATGAAAGCAGTCTTTGTCGCATCGCGACCGACAGCATGATGGGAACCTAATGATAAGCCTCTACAGAACATTGGTTGTCAAGCAGGCTGAGTATCATGCAATGTGATAGCAGGCGATGAGATAATGAGGGATTATTGTGAGCTACCTACTTCTGGTGTCATTGGTGAATCACCAGGATTGGTTGTTGGAGGTTTACGTCCTGGCAACAAGGTCATAGCAGGATGGGTACCGACTTGTGACAGCGCATACTCATGGCAACTTTGGCCCACTGTAAGACCAGGCTGCCAGCCCCACGCCCAGATATCCCACTCAGTCACATTATCCTGCCACCAAGCTAACCAGTGCTTGCCTTATCCTATTAATGCTGAGCGCTAAACTAGGTAGCGGCAAGTATCAATTGTGTAAGTCGTTGAACCAGCAGGGTGCCTGCTGGTCAGCTAAGATCGTTCAGAGGAATATACTTGTGAACCACCATGTCGCATAGCACAGAACACACAGCATCCAAATAACCCCAGTCTTGGAGCTATAACCTGTTGAAATTAGGTTTGGAGCGCAAAACATCAACTTCTTATCAATACAATAATAAGCCTTCCAAGCGAGTGTTGGCACTAAACAGTGGTGCGATCAACATTCGGTTCTAGTGTCGCAAAAACGGCATGCGATAAAATAATTGTCAACAGATATTGCATGGAAAAGGACTGCATATTGTTGTAATAAGCTGTGTTCACACACTCACTTTAAAGTGACTCATATAAATCGACTTGCCTAGTTCGGCACACATTCGCTGTGTGAATGCGATGCTGCATCGGTTTAGGGCTGAATCGACTAGTATAAATCGGTTCATGGAAACCACATCCCTGAGGTAGTTTATATGAATCGATACAGCTGGTTCCTGGGCGGCGACAGTGTAAAATAGCGGTGCTCGCTGGCTACAGGCTCAGCTCTAACTATACACTGGTGCCCGGCAGTGTTAGGGACCGATTAGGCCGAAATCTATTGAATGCGATCATATTTAACAGAATTACATACTCAAATAATGAAATTTCATTAAATTAACCCCAAATTCCAAGCTATATTAACGTAGCTGCTACATCGGCGTCGTTATTCATATTGTCAAATTTACAAATGTAAACTAAACAAATAGCAGTTCTCGCCGGCTACAGGCTCACCACTAAGGCTGCTGGTTCCCGGCAGCCGAAACACTTTCAAATTTGGTGTGTGTGAACACGCCACTAAATCGATTCATCTATTTTGACTTGTCTAAGTCGACATAAAGTTGTGTGTGTAAACACAGCTTTAGACTAAGCTGTGGACATAAGAATTGTAATGGTCTGCACTGACCTCTCAGGAAAGGACCACACATACACAGGAAGGGACAGGTAGGTTTGATTGCATCAGGGAATCTAAATAGCCTAAAGGTTAGCACACTAGCCATTGAATGGCAAGAAGTGTGGGTTCGAATCCTGCTTTAGGGACAATGTTCCCTGTGTTTGCATCACTGTGTTTGCATGACACTGGTGCCATGACCAGGATTCTGTACAAGTTCACACTGTATGGTTAGTCTACCTATTGTGTGTGTTTATAACTTAATGGTTTCTATGTACAGGTTGGAGAGCTTACCTCGTTTGGACTACGCGGGTTATTGCAGGTCGAATTTGATATGACATATATGCCTGTGGCATAGTGAAATGACATATATATGCCTGTGGCATAGTGAGCTTAGGCTAGTTTTAATAATAAAGATAATCATTATAATGACGATGATAATCATTTATATTAATATTGACATTAATAAGGATGGCATATATAATTATAATAATAATGGCAATACTATTAATAATAATAATGCTAATAATAATGAAAATAATAATTAATACAAATATAGGCGGTAATACAGCTACTCAAGCTAATCTGGCATTTTCAGTGGCCCCCCTCTCTGAACTAACTCCCAACTCCCAGTAAGCTGGCCACTGCATATGAAGGGGTTTAAAAGGGTGTGTGTGTGGGGGGGGGGCAGTCACACAGGGTTTGCCACTGACCTACATATACACCCGTTGCTGACTGGAGGCACCCCTATTGTAATGTGGTTGTTTGGTTTTACTAACACAGTAACTAACAAAGGAAAGCTGTTCCATAACCATTAACTTATGAATAAGCACTAATATTTAAATGTTGCTTTACAAATTAATTCCCAAACTAAGTATTCTGACACTAATCAGGGATCTTAATGTAATATGTTTCAATAGTAAAACTATGCAATACTCAGTGTTCCACAGTCATTTATATCATTTCATTACATTGTCCTATATACAATTTGACCTTGGAAATTGAAGCAGATCTAAATTGACCACCGTAATCCGAGCGAGGTGAGCTCTCCAACCTGATGTCTGTAACTGTGGGATTTACATGTCTTATGGACATTTAACATATTTACAGGGGGACATGTGTAGTAGACTGCATTGATATTTCAGGCACTGAACCACATAGACAGATATGTATGGATATGGTGATTGCATCAGGGTGCCTAGATAGGCTAATGGTTACGATGCTAGCACCAGAATGGCAAGAACGGCGGTTCGAAACCTGCTCTGGGAGCAATATATCCCCGTTTCATCACCCCTAGATACTGGTATATCATTGTTGGAATAATGAACCTTCAATACAATGAGATACACAACTCAAATTACATAAAATAGATGTCCCATATGAAGAGCAGTAGAAGAAGGTTCACCAATTATATGTATGTCATACAATGATGAATTACTAATTAGCTGAATCCCCCTATTAAAACCACAACAGGAATCCGTTTGATCAGCGATGTTCTCTAATCCCGTGTTAGACCTGTTTCTCTAATTCGTCTGTTTCTTGTTATTTCAGGTAAGCCAATTAAATCGTGGTAGATACAGGACAGCAGATGCAGAACTAGGTAAGACGAGTGTGTGTGTGGGGGGTGGGGGGGTGTCGGGCTTGCCTAAGTGCAATCTGGGGACAGAATAATAATGACTATATATTATCACCCTATATATACGCACCATAAGGGAACTATGGAAATATAAACCTTCTCATTTATATCCAGTCATAGCTATCTATATGCGACTAATATGATTATATAATGCCGGGCTTTAGTTCCAACTTTTCCCACCTGGCGCCTCCTACATTTGGTCAATTACCATCTCCTGCTGTCACTGTTGGCACCTGCATATATTATATTAGATATACATAGATATACATGCATGGCAGAAACCAATTATGGTTATAACATTGAAGCCAGCTTCATGTTTCATGAGTCAGACATGGCATCTCAATGGGGAGCCTAAGTATATTATACACAGGTATAAAAACAATCCTCTGGTGCGAGTGGCGGTTTGGCGCGCCCCGTAGTAATGGTAGCAACCGGTGGCGGCGCCACCGTACAGCAGCGGAAGCCATATAGAATATTCGGTAAAAATGAAATATGCAATAATTGACGAGACGGTGATAATGAGTATTTATTTCTCATCGGAAAGGGCTCACATGCGATGCAACAGGGCAATATGATACATAATAACAGGTACGGTTCAATAAGTCAGATAGATACATATAGTCAAGTATGATATCAGATATGCAGAACAGTGGTCAGATATGGTACAAGATTGGTAACCGGCAGTCCAGAGCATTCAAGGCTTCCCCAGTATGTGTGAGTCAAGTGGTTAAGGACCAGGACTCAAACTCTTGACTCTATTGTTACTCTCCATTGAACGATGTGGGAGGGTGGGTGAAGCAAAGGAGAGGGGTGCTGTGATGGTGGCGGCTGCGGCAGTTCTGGTCGAATTTTGAGTGGTTTCGCGGTCGCGTGATAGTAGGGGTGGGTAACTAACTGCCTGTGGCGCCACCTGGAGGAATTTTGGGAACTCTGATATGCTTGTAGTGTGTCACGGGGTTTCTGCTAGATGGTGCCACCATGCCGGGAGAACTGCTGGTTGATGGAGGAGATCCCAGCCGTCGGTCCTGGGCCTATCTATATGCTGGTGTAAGTCAGTTTGTGTGGTTCCTGTCTCCGCCGAAAATTACCAATGTTATGAATACCATCCACAATTCCTGTCCACGCTTTACACTAGTATAATTCGTTAGGCATCACATATATACATATATACGTGATGTATATACACGTGTTCAATGAATTTAAACGGAATACCACCATCTTACATCACTATCGATGATGTTCAATATCGATGATGTCCACTATTAATGATATCCACCACCAACCCGCCCTCTAACGGCAGGGCAATAACTTGATCTTAGACTATATTATATATATATAACAATCACTATGTTATATTAAACTGTATAAATATCCCTGAGCGAGTAGAGGCTAGGCCCAGTGGAGGAGGCAGAGCGGTGCATTACGGGGTCTCACCCCCCACCCGGACAGTGCAACACAGTGAGCAAGAACTATTTTTGCTGGTAGCAGCTCACTATGTAGCGTTTTGTATGGAAAAGGTTGTCTATAGAGGATGTCCATCGTGAACCTGCCCTCTGACGGTAGTGGCAAGAACTACTGTTATGGGTAGCAGGTCACCGTGCAGCATATTCTAAAGAAAAGGTCTTATAGAGGATTAAACTCTCACCGTATAGAGGCAAGAATTAAGAAGTAAGTAGAAAGGAGAGGAAGATGTGCTATTATATTGGGATCGTCAAAGGAACTAATCAACTCAATTAACACCGACTGTAAGAAGGGGCCGTTGTGCTAATATCTAAACGTGACTGTTCAGAAATAACAAAGTAGGTCAGCTTACTGATTCCGGGCGGAATGTCGGTCACCGGAAGTGGGTCACAATGGTGGGTCATGCCATTTGACCTACTTAACACACATTTCTATGGTGGTCGAATTGGTAGAATGCAGTCTTCCCATGCGGAAGGTCGGGTGTTCAAATCCCAGCCGAGCCAAATCAATGACTTAAAACTCTATACTTGTCACTACCTAGCCTGGCGCTTGGCATTAATAGGATAGAATAAGGACTGGTTAGCCCAGCATCAGGATAATGTAACGTTGTGATATATCAGGTCATGGTGCCGGTGACCTGGACACCCAATGGGACACTATACACCTGCACACTATTCAAAGTCAATTCAAATGCTGATATGACCTATGATCTAGGATGTAAAATAACTACATTCAAACAAACACCATCAGACTGTACTTCACCATTGGAAACATGTGTACTATGAAGATTTCTATGTATTTTTGGTTGCGGTTGCAAAAATGAGGAAAACACACAAAGAGCTACCACCATCGCAATGTTAGCATCACTTTTCCAACTCTAGTTATGCATATGTTGTCAAAAATCACAAAAAGCATTATTCCCTTCTTAGGGTACCGACCAACCCTACTGGTTTGTGCCCTAATATGATCTGTTTTGGTCTCCCAGAATGCAGATATCTCACATAATGGCGCCTTAAAGTTTCATAGTCCGATGGCTTTGAGTTTCTCTCATTTTCTGAGATAAGTACATTAAATTGATTATTATAAGCTACTTTACTTTTAGTTTAAATGGCTAACTTTGGACTTATTTGAAGTGAAAACTTGCTAAATTAATGTTGGCAAGCACGCCAAAACTCTGATGCCATAGGCTTATGCAGTAACAGGTTCTATTAAATTGACTCCCCATGCCCTTCTACGGGACAACAAATGATTAATAACTGTACCAGTATCTAAGATAAATATGTAGAATCAAATCTAGGTAAGTGTTTTGGTTTTGAAAATGTTATGCTTCATCGGACTATGCAACTTTAATCTACGGTAGAGTCGTATCCAATATATGCTCGGCATCCACAGGGTCAGGCAGTGAGTGGTCGGCTCATTTTTAGGATAACCCGACTCAGTAGGATACAGGGTCCTATTTCTGGTAGCATTGCATTGGCGATTGCTTCAACACTATATCGCCACCGGGAAGTCTGCATTTTCAGAAGTATGATAGTCATCGGCGATATGACCTCATATGTTGCTAGGACATAAAACCCCAAACACACAGTCACTCATATAATCACAGGGTACTGGTCCCTTGTTGCCAAACCCCCTCCAGCTGTGATTTCCCGCCAGGTGTCGGTAATGTGCACGCACTATATCAGTGCGTATGACAATCAGGGCACTGTTTGTACAGTTATCTCTCCCTAACTCACACGCAATGACCTTTTGCACACCAGTGGCGCCACCTACAAGCATACACCTCGACGGGGCATTTCCTAAGGTCCACTCGCTTGTGGGGATACCAGTGTTCTAGGCTAAATTGGTATTTAGGAACCAACCGCAAATGGCAACGAACACCTGCCTGGGATGAAAACGGACGCTTCCCTTTGCTGTCATGCATAGAGCACGTCAGCAAGTTGTAGTTCCAAATATAATGTTCTCATAATTATATCGGTACTTTGGTTTTGTTTGATTACTATAGATACTTCCATTTGTCGCATATTATATTATTATATATACATTGAACATTTACACTTGTATGTCCACAAAACAGTAGCATTGTTTGCAAAAGTGTCCTAATATCACAGTGGTATTAAAGATAGATCGAATATTGACACTTGAATCTCCATATCATTTACATTGTTTGCAAAATTGTTCTATTATTCAAGTATGTTGAACATGTACCTTGTACTTCCACATTATTTACTTACACATAAGGTACTTTATTCATTGAATCAACTGAATGTAGTTTAGTCATTGAATAAACTGAGTGTAGTATATTCATTGAATACACTGAATGTAGTGCTCTGGCGCTGACAAGAGATATTATTTGATGAATAAAATACACTTTAGTAAAAGAAAGAAGAAAATGCCTTATCGCTATATTGGGTTTATAGCGATTCCCAATAGGCCAAAGAAAAGACAATTGGCGACCGTCTGTTTGAAATAAAAATCAAACAAATGAATTAACAATTGATTCAAAAATTGAATTGCTGCCAGCCCGATGCATTTCTAATAGTTTAAAACAAAATCTTGGGCGGGCAATTTTTCAGGCACGAGTGGGGACGATCACCAATTCTTGTATTTGATTTGGCCTAATGGACTCATCAGGACAACCTGGTGAAGATAAGACACCTGTTTCATACTGCCGGGGTATGTCTGCTCGACTAACTGCCCCACTCTCGAACAAGTATATGCATATTCATGCCAGTAGTATGATGTCATTCATCAAAAAGCTAATTGGAAATGTAAATTCAACACATTCACTGCGCCGTACAAGATGCGATTAGCTAACTACTTGCTGCCTCCATCTATAATCGCCGATTAACTACTTGCTGCGTTCATCTATAATTGTGATGATGTAATCATTTCAGAGCAATCAAACCCCATTGAGTTTGGTGGAGCTTCCGTCCGTCTTGTCTGTCCGCTTACAGTTTTCAAAATTGGACGCGCTGGCCAAAGCAGTAGAGCGTAGGCTTTTCATGTGGAAGGCCGGTAGTTCGATTAGCCGTCGAGGAAAACCAATGACTGAAACAAATTATGCTTGTGGCTACTTAAGCTGGCACTCAGCATTAATATAATATGACAAGGACTGGTCAGCTCATTGTCAGGGTGGTGTGACTGAGTGGGATATCGGGTAATGGTGCTGGCGGACTGGTCGCCCAGTGGGGCAGCACTATATAATCACCATAAGTTCGCAGTGCCACACACTGATATGCCAGAGGATGCTAGCAGGATCTAAAACCCCAACCAAATAAAAACAAATGAAAATTACTTTGAAATGCTACAATTTATGTAAAGGTTCCATATTTAATATTAGGTAAATATCAATAATGGAAACCGCAGCCACAATAGAGGATGGTCCAGCGGCTAGGAATAAAAGGCGATGTAAACATCCCGATGCAGATTCTCATATCCTATCAAGTCAATGTGGATAAATAACTGATTCATCTGAAGACAAATGTAAATATTCTGTACACAGAGGATGCTTCACTGCCATCAGATTCAGCCAATCAGGCCAGAGGAGACTGTGCTTTAACTTCAGACTGAGGGAGTATTGTGCGGTGGTGAATACACGAGTGGACATAGACAACTAGACTGCATATATCTGTGATGAGTAATCTATCATATAAATATAAATGACCGGATGGTAATGACAATGTAAAAATAGCAGAAATCGAACCCACACTTGGAATGTAAGGGGCGTGGGTTCGAATCCTGCTCTAGGTGCAATACTTCCCGTGTTCGTCACCCCATCACGACAATAACGGGGTTTCTTTGCAGTGAGTATGTCGAATGATGCCTACTTTGTGGTAGGCTCCATCAGATACGCCATGAGAATATAATATAATCGATGTGTTGTTTATGATTACACGCACAGTGCATGCACACTTTCAATGATGGAATAGAGAGGGTAACTTATCTGTCTAGACGCACATAACCACGCGCATCCTCAGCCACTTACAAATACTGCTGACTTCTCTCCTGTGCTGTAGATGTTTTATCATGTGGAGGCTCCCCTGAGGTACTGAAACATCTGCGACGATGGCCATCCTTCCCACCAGTCTGTGCTTTTACTGCTTCAAGAATGCGTGTGGTTCCTGACCCATTAGCAGCTATTAGCTGCCTCACTACTACGTACTTCAGCCACACCCACACACCCCACCCGGTCACACATCCACCACCCACCCACATTCCACCATACCCGGCCACAGGTCCATACCCCCACTACCGACCCACACCCCAGACACCCACCCGCATACCCGCTCACCCCCTCAACAACCACCTCAACACCCCGCGACCCACCAACACCCCATCATCCTCCCGCCCACCTCCCACCCACACACCTATACATCCACACACAGCCACACACCGACAAGCCACCAATACCCCCACCACCCACCCACACCACCCAACCTCACCGCCACCACCCACAAATACACCCACCACCCACGCATACCCGCCCACCACTCACCACCCACACACCCACACACCCACACATCCACACACACAGCCACACACACAACCACCCACCCACAATCCACCAACACCCCCACCACCCACCCACACCACCCACCCTCACCTCCACCACCCACAAATACCCCACCACCCACACATACCCGCCCACCACGCCCACCACTCACCACCCACCCACCTCCACTCACAGTAACACATGTACACCCCCCCCCCCCCACCCCACACTTCGCTCGCACCCCTAGAGGTCGGGCTACATCCGGGGCGTCGTTCTCGGCCTGAGAAAGAAGTCTCCTGGCGGGAAAACAGGGCGAAATCTTCCCCTCATGCTCTGTTATGGTGGCGCCACCTACACCCGCCAATTGGAACCACGGCGCTGCTGTCTGACGGCGATCCCAGTACTACAGCGGGGACAACGCCACCTGTGTCTTTGTTTGATGGGGATTTACATCCTGGCAACATCCAAGGTCAGGACAGGTACCACCTGGTGACAGTGCACACTCATGATGACTTGGTAATGCTGCCCTACTGGTCAACCAGACTGCTGGCACCATGACTGTCTGAAGATAATGGAGAAATGTGTTGGTGAAATTAGAGAGTGGATGAGGAAAAATATGCTCAAACTCAATGATGAGAAAACTGAGGTTTTGGTCATCTTTACTCCCTGTTTCACTGATATGCTACATGAAACCCATCTCAGAATTGGTGATGCTAGTGTTCAAGCTAGTGAGTCAGCCCATAACCTTGGTGTCATCTTTCACAATACTCTTGATATGTCTAGTCACATCAAGACAGTGTGGAGGGCATCATGTAAGCAACTGAGACCTCTCAGATCCCTCAAGGATGCCCTGACACATGACTCACTAGAAAAGGTTACTCATGCTTTCATTGGTTCACGCCTGGATTATTGTAATGCTCTCTTGTATGGTCTGCCGCTGTCATGTATCTGAAAACTGCAACGTATACAGAATGCGACTGCCAGGTTGTTGATGGGTACAAAGAAATTTGATCACATCACTCCTGTGCTGAAATCATTACACTGGCTCCCTGTGGAGAAGAGAATTGATTTCAAGGTGCTGCGCTGCTTCTTGTATATTGTGCCATGCATGATCAGGCTCCAGAGTATATGAGAGATATGCTCCAGGAGATAACAAATGTTTGAACACTGCGCTCCACAGTCTCCAGCCAGTTAGCAGATCCTCGGAGCAGACTCAAAGGCTTTGGAGATTGTGCTTTTAGTATTGCTGCCCTGAGACTGTGGAATGCTCTGCCAGGATATATCACAGATTGTAAATCTGTTGGTGCTTTTAAAAATGGTCTTAAGAGACATTTGTTTGAATCTGCTTTTAACTAGGTTAAATTTATTTTCCTGTATATTTGTTTGTTATATAAAGCACCTGGGAACGGCATGCTGGATCGGACGCTATATAAATGTTTTTATTTATTTTAATTTTTATTTTATGACCCGATGACCCACTATTTAACAGAGCCTTATCCTTCAGCATATAATAGCAGCCTATTAATTGTAATTAAATCCACTGGTTTGCATATTTCCTATATATACATCTTTGAAAATATTAAATATTTTATATATTTATTTTTAGAAGAAAGGAAAGAAGACATTCTAGAACCATGTAATGCATATTCACTGAATGCATGCTACTTTTATTGGACTGGAATTGTACACGGTTACTACTACAGCTGATATTTTATTTATAAAATGTATAATACTTTCAGTATCAAACAGGATTGCATGCAGTTACTATTACAACTGCTAGTAGTTTCATTTATGTATCAAGGAATTTACTGTATGGCCAGAAGACCAGTGCTCTGGCCCTGACAAGAGATATTATTCAATGAATAAAATACACTTTATTAATAACACAAATTTAGAAAAGAGCAAGAGGGTAAATAGAACTGAATCCAGCATTTGTTTAAGCCGATAAAACTACTGATAAGCATCACTGACCTCGAATATTATTTCTATTAAAAATTCCATGGCTGGCCAAGAATGCAAATTTGAAAAGATCTCACAAACAAGAGGGATAGGGTATCCCTGACCTCGAATCAATTTTTTGTTAAATTCTACAAAGAAACAAGGATGGGAATAACAGGCATCGAAACCAATTTTGTGTAAATAACAGAAAGAAAACAGCTCCAGCTGGCCTCGAATCCAACATAGCGATGGGTGCCACTGGCTTCCAATCTGACATGCCTATCACTGGCGTAAATTGTGTCACAAAAAAGGTTTTTATATTTAAGGACGCCTCTAGAACACATTGATTTTATCATCGGCTATTGGACGCCAAACATATGGTCATTCTGACATATTTTATTTGCAGGAAACCTGCTGCCGCTACAAAGGCTAATCTTTCCGATAAGCAGCAAGGTGTCCGTTATATGCACTTTCCCATAGACAGGACAGCACATACCACAGCCTTTTGTGAACCAGTTGTGGACCACTGGTTGGAATTGTGTCACATGCAGGTTACTGATGTATGTTGTGTGTGTCCCTGTGGAGTGTTACGCTACAATAGCAGTACTAACTCTGGACACCAGGCTGGTTCAGAGGGTTCCCACCAGGAGGCGCGGAGTGTATCCGCCTGCCGGGTGGGGACTGGCAGTGACAGGTGGGCGTGGCCTATGAGCACCTCCTCCAGTACCTAATGAAGACACAGACGCCAACCCCCCCACCCCTCAGGCTTAGTTACACCATACTTACTGCGGCAATGCGTCATTGTTCACAGAATTAAACGCCACTTATTGCACTATTTGACACAATTACTGCAGCACGATGATTCAACTTGCCAAGTACCCTCTTTGTATTTCTGTCTAAGGACATTCTTGTCACTTCCTAGCCAGGCGCTCGGTATTAATAGGGTAGGGCAAGGACTGGTTAGCTCAGTTAATGTGACCGAGTGGGATATTGGGTGATGGTGCCGTTGATCTGATTTCCCAGTTGGGCAGCATTATAAAGTTGCCATGAGTGTGCACTGTCACAAGTCGGAACCCATCCTGTTGTGACCTTAAATGTTGCCAGGACGTGAAACTCCAACAACCAACGGACCGGATATTCAGACAGACTGCTGTCCGTAAATCTTCGACTGAACCGCTGTTCTGATGAATTGGTATTGTATGTGTTGAACACGAAACTGTCTTATGCAAATAAACACTGTTGGTGGCTTTATAGCACTGCAATACTTAAATACCAATCCATCATCAGAACTCATTCATTTATATTATCCTGAACCTGAGCCAACTTGCACTTTCCCTATATTACTAACACCAGCTACATGCCAGTTCGCCACAAGTGCTAACTGTTCTGTCGTTGGTTTGACTCGGCCGGGGATCGACAGAAGGGCCTCCGTCACAAAGCCCTGACACAGTATTCCTAGCACAACCTGTCTGGATGACACGTGTCGAATTAAAGGGCCAGTAACATGACCAACGCAACCTTACTTAAAGGGCCAGTAACATGACCAACACAACCTTACTTAAAGGGCCAGTAACATGACCAACACAACCTTACTTAAAGGGCCAGTAACATGACCAACACAGCCTTACTTAAAGGGCTGGTAACATGACCAACACAACCATACTTAAAGGGCCAGTAACATGACCAACGCAACCTTACTTAAAGGGCCAGTAACATGACCAACACAACCATACTTAAAGGGCCAGTAACATGACCAACACAACCTTACTTAAAGGGCTGGTAACATGACCAACACAACCTTACTTAAAGGGCCAGTAACATGACCAACACAACCATACTTAAAGGGCCAGTAACATGACCAACACAACCTTACTTAAAGGGCCGGTAACATGACCAACACAACCTTACTTAAATGGCCAGTAACATGACCAACACAACCTTACTTAAAGGGCCCGTAACATGCCCAACACAATCTTGCTTAAACGGCCGGCAACATGACCAACACAACCTTACTTAAATGGTCAGTAACATGCCCAACACAACCTTACTTAAAGGGCCAGTAACATGACCAACACAACCATACTTAAAGGGCCAGTAACATGACCAACACAACCTTACCTAAAGGGCCAGTAACATGACCAACACAACCTTGCTTAAAGGGCCCGTAACATGACCAACACAATCTTACTTAAAGGGTCAATGCCATGACCAACATAACCTTACTTAAAGGGCCATACACATGATGAACACAATCTTACTTACAAAGCCAGTAACATAACCAACACAACCTTACTTAAAGGGCCAGTAACATGACCAATACACCCTTACTTACAGTGCCAGTAACATGACCAACACAACCTTACTTAAAGAGCCACTACCATGACCAACACAACCTTACTTAAAGTGCCAGTAACATGACCAACACAACCGTACTTAAAGGGCCACTAACATGACCACTGCAACCTTACTTAAAGGGCCAGTAATATGACCAACACAACCTTACTTAAAGAGCCAGTAACGTGACCAACAGAACCTTACTTAAAGGGCCAGTAATATGACCAATACAACAGTACTTACAGGGCCAGTAACATGACCAACACAACTTTACTTAAAGCATTAGTACCATGACCAACATAACCTTACTTAAAGTGCCAGTAACATGGCCAATACAACATTACTTAAAGAGCAAGTGACATGACCATCACAACCTTACTTAAAGGGCCAATAACATGACCAACACAACAGTACTTAGAGAGCCAGTAACTTGACCAACACAACCTTACTTAAAAGGCCAGTAACATGACCAACACAACCTTACTTAAAGGGCCAGTACCATGACCAATACAACATTGCTTAAAGGGCCAGTAACATGACCAACACAAGCTTACTTAAAGGGCCAGTAACATGTCCAACACAATGCTACTTAAAGACCCAGTAACATGATCAGCACAACCTTGCTTAAAGGGCCAGTAACATGACCAATACAACATTTCTTAAAAGGGCACTACCATGACCAACTCAACTTTTCTTAAAGGGACAGCATCATGACCAACACAACTTTATTTAATTATAATTATCGTGATTGATGTGATTATTTACAGTGAATTTATATAAATAATGTATCTCCTTAGCAAGTGCTTTAAGGCTTATGAAAGCTGAAGGCCCCTGTATTCATGATGTGACCATTACCGCAATTCAGCCTTACTGACCCTTCACGGCTCGCTGTTCAACAATTCTGAGAAGTTCCAAGTCCAATGCTGCAAGAAAGATTTCTAGAATTTTAGTATTTTGGTAAAACAGAGAGAATGAACATTCTTTAACAAATCCTGTTATAATTTGGTGTTGTGAGGTTTTATCTTCCAAATTGTTTACCATTGTTTAAAATAATGGTGGTGTTTTCATCTCTCAGTTCTTGGATAAGCAACACCCACCAGTTAGCAATATTGCACCCCTCCCTCCTTCTACACGCCCCCCCCCTGCCCTGACGCCGACATGACATGCCCGAGGCGGTGAGAGGGGATGGAGCCGTGGTGGGGTGTGCGTGCAAGGGGGGACGTCCTAAAATAGCGTCAGCTCGGGCCCTTCGGCTGCCTTCGTGACTACTCGGAGCGACTTTGGGTAATTCCAGCTGGCATCCTGACGGGCAGTAAGCACATCCTCATCTTGAATAGACGGCCAACCTGAGATATGATCCTTCCCCATTATCGCCCTCTTCTCTGCCCACCGCTCCCGGGAGAAAACCGAGCTGTTCGGAGCAGCTCCGCACGTCGCAGCGCGGGGCCGAGCGGGACCGAGTGGGGCAGAGTGAGACCGAGTGGTGCTGAGTGGGTCCTAGCGGGGCTGAAGGGAGATGAGTGGGGCCGAGAGGGGCCAAGCGGAGCTAAGCGGGGCTGAGTCAGGCTAAGCTGGGCCGAACGGGACTGAGAGGAGCCGAGTCGGGTCGAGAGGGGGTGAGCGGGAACGAATCGGGCTGAACGAGGCCGAGCGGCGCCGAACAGAGTCGACTGAGGACGAGTGAGGCTGAGCTGGGCTGAGCTGAGCCGAGTGGTGCCTAGTGGGGCCGCAAGGAGCTGAACAGGGCCGAGTCCGGCTGAACAGTCATCACCAGACCACACACAAAGAAAATTCTAATAGGTAATGTATATAGGCCACCAAATGGGAATATGCAGGAACTGTTGACCTACTAAGCTCAGCCATGAAACAAATTATAGACATTAACAAATATGAAACTCTTCTCATTGGTGAGTACAATGCAGATTACAATGCAAAAAATCAACCATCAGCCAATATCATGAGACAATTTGCCACAGAACATGAACTGAAACAGATGATTAACAAAATCATCCGTGAAGCACACAGACCTCAAATACAACAATTGACCTGGCTTTTACAAATATCAAATATTGTACTACAGCCTGTGTCCTCAACTACAACATAAGTGATCACAAACCTATTTATATAATCGAGGGAAAGACAAGGAATAACAAACAAATCACATCACACTGGGGCCGCACATATGAGGACCTCTCCACCACATTACGGAGTTTTGCTACCAATGAAATATTTCATGAGCAAGATCCAAACAAGTGCTGGGACATGTTAGAAGCTATACTTAATAGAGCTGCTGACAAATTTGCCCAATGATTGAACTGAGAATAAGAAAACACACAGCTAAATACTTAACTGATGAATAACAAGAACTACGAGATCGGGACTACTTTTGCCAAAAGCTTGAATTAACCAAAGACCCAGGGGATAATACATTCATAGAAATGTTGGTATGAACTAGATTAAATAGAGCCTGATCCCAAGCCAAGAAGCCGTAATCTAATAAATGACAGCACTGCTGAAACGATACCTGCCATTCAGCTAGCAGAAGAGATCAATATTTACTTTTTTGATATAGGAGCTAACCTAGCCCAACAATTTCAGCCAAAAGATGATGTCCAGGAAAACTATAAGGTTGTAGTTAGCCAATATAGATATGATCTTATAGAAACAACAAAAGAGAAGATCCTTACCAAAGTACAAAATCTATCACCATTCAAAGCTTCAGGCATGAAGGACATCAGTTCATCCTTTATCAAGGGCACCATCCATGCTCTAATACATGAATTTACATACCTATACAACCTCATAATTACTACTGGAATTTTCACAGAAAAATGGAAGAGAGCAACAGTTACCCCTAAACCCGAGGTAGGTAACCCAAAGTCCTGTAATAAACTGCAACCAATATCCATACTACCTCTGCCTGGCAGAATAATTGAACAGATAATTCATGACCAAATACAAACATTTCTTGAGGACACTAACTATTAAGCCACCCAACAAAATGGCTTCAGAAAAGAAAGGTCAATGACTAAGGCACTTGCCTCATTAATGGAAGAATTGTTGATTAACATAGACAGTGGTTAGCTTAGAATAGCTGTTTTTCTTGATGTCAAGAAAGCTTTTGAATCAATTGATGACAAAATCCTGCTATGTAAGATCAAAAGAGCTGGACTAGGAAAAAGTTCATGTAGGTTCATATCCAACTACCTAAACAACAGACAACAAGTCACAAAAATTAATAATACAGAATCCTCCACTAGAACTGTCAGAACCGGAGTGCCCCAAGGTTGCACTTTGGGACCACTCCTCTTTCTAATATTTATTAATGACCATTGCTGTCAATGACCATTGCTGTCTGCCAGTGCTAATTTCACACTTTTTCCTCACATTGCGCAATAACAAGATTATTCTGGCAGCTACTACAGTAAACAAGGTGTTAAAAAAGGTCAATATTTGGTGTGCTGATAACAAACTTACCTTAAACACACAAAGATCAGAATATGTGATATTTGGAACAAAATCTAGAAAATCTCAAGCACAAAATATAAAGCTATGTATAGGCAATGCAGTGCTAAGAGAAGTGAACTCGTACAAATCCTTAGGAACCACACTTGACTCTACACTGAACGTGAACCAGCAACTATCGAGGGTGAACCAAATTCTAGGTATGAAATAAGATGCTACATGAGTGACAACACAGCGCTCAAATTGCATAAGGCAAGTATTCTGCCAATAATAGATTATAATGATCTAATCTATGGCCTTTTAACAAAACAACAAGAAAATAGATTACAGAGATCCCAAGACTGCGCTGTTAGAACAGTATATAGGGGCAAAGTTCTCTCAGTGAATGAGATGCACACTAGATCTAATATCACATACCTGAGTCAAAGGAGATATGCACACCTGCTATCTCTTATGTTTATCAGAGCCAAGGATGAAAGCTACATAAACTGTACTACCAGAGTTACCAGGCAGGGGGATGCTACACTCCTCAATGTTCCTCAACCACTCACAAATAGACAGACAAAGGCAGCACATTATGGAATGAACTCCCAGTCAGAATTAGACATCCACAAATACAACTAGAATTCAAGTTCCTGGTAAGAATTCACCAACCCAATCAGGCCCTTCTACATGCCTAGTGATGAGGTCGCCATATTTAATTATCTATCTATTATAAGCACCTATGGCCAGCCTCCCCCCCACAACCCCACATGCTCATTTACCTTCTGCCAACAAACCAAGTTATCCACCTTACAAATTATTTGCCCAGCAAATTCATGAAATGTATATCAGTCTGGTAGTATTGCTATAAACATAGACACTAATAAAGACTGTACTAGACTACTAAATTAATTAAATGTACAATCCTCCAAGCATAGTATATCCCATCATTAGTAACAACCTACTTACTCAAACTACTTCATATGTTCAAAAACACACCTGAGGTATTAACCTCTTAAGCATAACCCTACAAGCTAACCACACTCTATCTAACAGAATAAACAAACCATTCTACTAACACTCCATCTCAAAATGCTATCTCCAACAACGTGATAATTATGTAATTCACAACACAGTAGGCATACACACCTGTGATGGGAAACTATGCACCTAACCACTTGGTAATGTAACGGTCTAATCAATGCACATGTATGTATCTAAGTATGTATGAATACAACATATAACTACTATTTTATATGTGAATTGTCAAACTATACCATATGTAAGTCTTGGAATGATTAATATTGCTATTTCCGCTCTCTTGAGCTAACTACTGATGACAATATCAGACTACATATACATATATTGTAAATAACTGTATTGTCATGTGGCTGGCAGTGCCATCGCACTGACAACAAATTTTATTCAATGAATAAACTATATTTACAAAAAAACAAAAAACGAGGTCAAGTGGTGCCGAACGTCGCCACGCGGGGCCAAGTGCGGTAGAGTGGGTGGGATGAGGGGGAGGGGCGATTGGGAGCAAGTGGGAGAAAGTTATCCGCACGCCTGAGGCAGGTATCTGATACCAGATCCGGCGGGCGGGGGTGGGGTGAGAGCGCAAATTTCTGGAGTGTTCCCTAAGGCTATGTTATACTGACACGAGATGCGCCACCTTTAAAATATGGAATGTACTAGACTGGGAAGCGGCTCTGTGAGACGTGTAATGCAGCACTTCGCTACAGATGGCGCCACCGGTGGAGATCGGCGGGGCGGCATCTGGGAATTTGCATTGTCGGAAGGTGGGAGGTATGTATTGGGGATTTCGTGTTCTACTGTAAGAGCCTCACAATCCACTGCACCGCCCTCTGAATCCCCGCTATCCACTCACAATCCACTGCTGAAACCTCACAATCCATTGCTGAAACCTCACAATCCACTGCTGCATTCTCACAATACCCATCACCACCATCTGAGTTCATCACTGTAGACTTACAATCCACCACTCTGTCCTCACATTCCATTGTTTCACCCTCTCAATACATTGCTTCACCCTCATAATCCATTGTTTCACCCTCTCAATACATTGCTTCACCTTCACAATCCATTGTTTCACCCTCGCAATACATTGCTTCACCCTCACAATCCATTGTTTCACCCTCTCAATACATTGCTTCACCCTCACAATCCATTGTTTCACCCTCTCAATACATTGCTTCACCCTCACAATCCATTGTTTCACCCTCTCAATACATTGCTTCACCCTCACAATCCATTGCTTCACCCTCACAATACATTGCTTCACCCTCACAATCCATTGTTTCATCCTCTCAATACATTGCTTCACCTTCACAATCCACTAACGTTTATGATCTATCACACCCTCTCCCACAAACTGTGACACTATTTTGACAATATACCCAGTGATTTCCACAACCGACTACACCATCTTCACATTCGTCTCACCATCCTCACAATGCAACATGGCTGACAGGGGATGTCTGACACCCTACCAAGGAACCTTGGAACTATTTAAATACAGATAGAGTGCGTGTTCTGTCTTCTCTTCATTCTTACTTTCTCTTTCTTCGTGTCTGTATCATATTTCCTTACAACCTAGTTGCACAGCCACCGATCCGGGTACCAACTCTACAATACTATCCACGCAATCCACCACAGTGTCCTTGCATTCCACCACAACATCTGCATATTCCTCTATGCTATACTTACAGTCCACCACATGATCATCACAGTCCACCAATCCACCCCCACAATCCAGCACACCATCCTCACAGTCCAACACACTGTTATTATAATCCTTCACACTATCCACCCAATTCATCCTCACATTCCCCCACACTATTTCCCACAGTTCACTGCACCAACCTCACTCACAGTCCACCACACCAACATCAGTCCACCAGACCATCCTCACAATCCAGCACACCATCCTCAATGTCCAACACACTGTTATTATAATCCTTCACTCTATCCACCCAATTCATCCTCACATTCCCCCACACTATTTCCCACAGTTCACTGCTCTAACCTCACTCACAGTCCACCACACCAACATCAGTCCACCAGACCATCCTCACAATCCAGCACACCATCCTCAATGTCCAACACACTGTTATTATAATCCTTCACACTATCCACCCAATTCATCCTCACATTCCCCCACACTATTTCCCACAGTTCACTGCTCTAACCTCACTCACAGTCCACCACACCAACATCAGTCCACCAGACCATCCTCACAATCCAGCACACCATCCTCAATGTCCAACACACTGTTATTATAATCCTTCACACTATCCACCCAATTCATCCTCACATTCCCCCACACTATTTCCCACAGTTCACTGCACCAACCTCACTCACAGTCCACCACACCAACATCAGTCCACCAGACCATCCTCACAATCCACCAAAGTATCCTTACATTCCACTTTCCCAGTCCCCACAATCCATCACAACATCCTCATATCCTGCCACACCATCCCTACATTCCACCACAATCCACCAATACCATCATCACATTCCACCAGACAACCACCACAATGCCCTGCAACATCCTTACATTCCAACACACCATCTTCACATTCCATCACACCATCGATCCATTCCACCAAAACCGTCCTCACAGTGCACAACACCATTCTCACAATCCACCAAATTATCGTTACATTTCACTACACCACTACCCAAACTCATCACGACATCCTCAGATCCCACCACACCATCCCTACATTCCACCACATGGTCGCACTCCACCAATATCAGCAATCCATTCCACCAAACCGTCCCCACAGTCCACCACACCACCCTCACAATGCACCGCACCATCATTACATTCCACCACATCATCGATCCATTCCACCAAACCGTCCTCACAGTCCACCACACCACCCCCACAATGCATGTCACCATCATTACATTCCACCACATCATCGATCCATTCCACCAAACCATCCTCACAGTCCACCACACCCCCACACACAATGCACCACACCATCATTACATTCCACCACATCACCGATCCATTCCACCAAACCGTCCTCACACTCCACCACACCAGCCCCACAATGCACCGCACCATCATTACATTCCACCACATCATCGATCCATTCCACCAAACCATCCTCACACGCCACCACACCACCCCCACAATGCACCGCACCATCATTACATTCCACCAGAACATACTCACCCTCCACCACAACATCCAACCAATCCCGCAACATCCAACAACGCTGATGTCCCTGCGCGCGGCGCGGCGAGCCGGGCTGGCGCCTCGCCGGGCCGGCTCTGTTATTAGGCGGCATGGTCAGCAAGCAGCAGTGGCCACTGGGCCGGCTCGATTAATGCCGATCTAATCTCAAATTGATCCACGCGGCGCGTCGCGACACATTCTTCACTGGGGCGTTGTCTCCGGGCTAAGGCGCGCGTCGGGGATCGGGCCTTCAGGAAAGGTCATCAATGAAACATGGGCAGTGGGTATGTGTGTGTGTGTGTGGGGAGGGGGGGGCATTGCACATAGGCCGTGGGATGTAATGGACAGTGTTTCAGATGCGGCAATGTTTGTTCAAATATAGGGGTGAAGTTAAAGTTGGATACTCCGATAAATTCACAATAGGTTACGGACGCCTCTATTGTCACAGTACCGTGACGACAGAAGGATATTCTAAAATCACGGTACCATGACAACAGTGCGGCTGTCCAGGGTCACTGTACCACTGATATAGATCGGCAATTTAGCATCATGGTACCATTCTTTTAGCTTTGAAGTCTACAGTTAATGCCTACCCAAAATATCTAACCCTAACCCTAACACTAACCCTAACCCTAGCACTAAAATTAAACCTTAACCCGAGCCCTAACCGTACCGTTAGCCTTAACCCTAATCCTAGCCCTAACCCTAGTCCTAACCCTAACCTTAATCCTAACCCTGAGTGCAACTGTGATTGTAAGATAAGCTACTGTCGTCACAGTACTGTGACTATAGAATCTAATGACCTAGAAAAAGAGCTGGTGACAGAATGTCTCCAGCTATATGCAGATGACACTGTCGTATATGCAGAAGGAAGGACAGTAGAAGAGGTAGCAACCAAACTGAACAACCTCCTGCTAACGCTGGACAGTGGGTGTGAATCCAATAAAATAACCATCAATGCAAATAAATCTAAAACAGTACCCTTCTCGCATACAGCAATCACAGGAAGAAACCTACAATGCACACTAGGAAACCAAACACTGGAAAGTGTAAATCACTACAAATACCTCAGCCTAGAACTAGATAGCCAGATAAACTACAATCTGGGTGTAACAAAAATCATACAAAAAGTAAATCACAAACTATGGCTATTTCCTAAACTAAGAAACTATATCACACAAGATATGTCAATAAAAATCTTCAAAGGCATGATACTCCCCTACTTTGATTATGGGGATGTACTCTACATGGGTCCTAAAAAAGAGCTACTTAAAAGATTGCAGATACTACAAAATAGGGCCCTGAAAATATGCCTTAAAGTAGACAAACTACACCCCACTTATGACCTACACAAAAGAACTAAAGTAAAGCTACTAGAAAACAGAAGGATAATCCACCTAAAAACATTAGGGGACACGAGAGCAAGCAAGGCACCACTACTGAGACAGACCAGAAGCCAGATCAAAGGAGCACACTGGAAATGGCCGGCAAGGCATGGAATGCACAAATGGTGAAAGAAAGACAAATCCCTGACCTAAAAACGTACAAACAATATCTGTGCAAAATAAAAACTGGGAACCCCAACTGAACTGCACCACAAGGGGGCAGGTGATATGTCACGGCCCACCAACTGGACAGCCCAGGGCGAGATAACCAGAAATATAAAAGCCAGATAACATATCCAACAACAATATAAATCAAATCAATTGCAAACAAACATAACTCAACCACCTATTATGTACAAGCCTATGGACATGTAAATAAAATAGGCTAGTATAGAACTAAGTAGAACCTTAAGAAAACAACTAACATAGTAATGAGAATAGAACAAAAATACAATACCAAGAGGGCCCAACAAAACTAACATAGGCTACGAAATGTACCAACAGACTAGCTATCTGCGACTGAAATGCAGACAATCAAATAACTTATCAGCAGCTACTGTTTGCTAAGACACCACCAACACTACAGCTGGCCAGCATTGATATTCAGAGCGCATTGCCTTGTCAACCTGATGGATTTAGCTAAGAAATATAACAATTGTTTAAACCGCGAAGCTATGTGCGACTTTAAGTAATTTATTATCAATAAAATGTTTTATATAGGTATTAAAGTCATATTCTAAGTCATGTTGCTATGTAGTATGGTGTTCATACTTGTTTATTGGGGTTTTATGTCCCAACAGCACATACTGACATATTAAGACTGTTACCGAATTGTGACGGGGGACATTGACGGCGACATTATAGTGCTGCCCCACAGCGAGACCATAGCGCCGGCACCGTTACATAATATCCCACTCAGTCACATTATTCTATATTGAACGAATCAGTAATAGCGTTACCCTACTAGTGTCGAGCAGCAGACAAGGTAACAAAATGTATCAGTGTTGTAAGTCATTGGTTTACCTAGCCTGGGATTCGAACCCATAACCTTGTGCATGGGAATACAGCGCTCTATCTAGTCAGCCGTCCCGCCCGAAATCAGTAGAAGAGCACAATTGTTATGGTAGAGAGACATATTATTCAGAATAATACAGTTGTCAGCACCGACATGGTCGTCTTCCGACAGTATTTTTATTTGTTTTGGGGTAGATTTGTTGATTAATGGTGCAGTCACACTACGATGCTTCTCGCCGGCGACACGGCAACTTGTAGTGATTTTGGGCGATATTAAGTGAAACATCTGGATGCGCTGGTGGTGCGTTATGAGTGCGTCGGTACACGTCGGTACACTATCCTTGACGTTGATGGTTGGCGGACAACGTAGGCGTGCATTGCCGGTTGCCCAAGGTTTTAAGCGTGTCAAAAAAAAACCAACGACCGGCAGCGCGCGCAAATATATGGCTAAGGACGTTAGGCGCACGTCGCGATGCGTTGGACGCGCCGGAATAATGTTATGGGAACGCTAGGAAGACGGTGCACGCGCGGGAGGGTCGTTGTTCACACATTGCGGCAAACTGGGGCATTTTTGTTTTACGCCCTAGCAAAATTTAAGGTTAGATGAAGACATTGCGCCAAACTTCTTTTTTTTTTCCCCAAACCGCCGAAAACTTGGACGTTTCTCGATGCGCAAGATTTTATGTTCAACGCTGATGGGTCGCCGGGAGAAGCATCGTAGTGTGACTGCACCATAAGCAGGGAAATCTTCAATCGTGGACGATTGGTCTTCCTCATTCCACTTTTCCTTGCCTTATCCTTATACTACTGAGTGCCAGGCTAAGAAACAACAAGTATCAATTTTTAAGCCATTCGTTTGACTCGACCAGGGTTAGAACCCACGATCCCATGATCTACCAAAACGGTAGACGAACGCTCAACTCATTCGGCCATCCGGTCTGATTTTCATTATTTACACTGTAATGATAATAAATGAAGGAGTTGTAATGTGATGAGTGACGAAGGATGATCTACACGGCAACTGTTTGATTGATGGTGGCTGGCACTGTGTGATGTCATACACACGACTGGTGGCTTAATCAGTGTTAATGTAAGAATATATTGATGGTTAGTTTCACCGGTCGGAGGCTGATATTCTGATATATGGGACAGATGTGCAAATACGCATATAGCTCAGTTGGGCGTTGTGGTAGGCAGTACACAGGGCTTGCGAACATGACAGAGGCACACCAAGGAGAGAGAAGTGATGTATACAAAACATCAATATTTATGTTTTGTATACATATAAATGTTATAATCATGTTTCTTTCTGGATCTTTCTGCACTTCGACTGAGATATATTTGTTGTTCACCATGAACCTATATTCCAGTGCCTTGATATGGCATTGTAGCTAGTGCCTTGGCTGAAAAGAACCCGGTAGCAATGTAACATGTGGCTGCTAAAGACGCGATCACATACACGTTAGTGGACGTAGTTGAATGCAGTGGAGGTTAACATAGTTGAACGTAGTTGAACGAGTTGAACGTAGTTGAATGTAGTTGAACGTAGTTGAACGTTGTTGAACATACCAGCATCCATACTTCTCCAGTATGTTCAACTATGTTCAACTACGTTCAACTACGTTCAACCACCGTGTTTAAGGCAGTTGTCTGCTGGCCATGTACATGACATTGTAGATAGATAGCTATGAGTAACCACCATGTTTAAGGTAGTTGTATGTCAGCTATGTACATTACATTGTAGATAGATATCTATCAGTAACCACCGTGTTTAAGGTAGTTCTCTGCCAGCCATGTACATTACATTGTAGACACATAGCTATCAGTAACCACTGTGTTTAACGTAGTTGTATACCTGCCATCTACATTACATTGTAGACCCACAGCTGTCAGTAACCACTGTGTTTAAGGGAGTTGTCTGCCGGCCATGTACATTACATTGTAGATATATAGCTATGAATAACCACCATGTTTAAGGTAGTTGTATACCGATCATGTACATTACATTGTCGACACATAGCTATCAGTAACCACCATGTCTAATACCCCTGTCACACTACGACGTAATGAGTGAACGTGAGCCTAACGTGGTGATTTTTCGTCATTACGTTGATTTACGTTGGATTACGTTATGCTGACGTCATAATTACGTTAGACTGACGTCGAAATACGTCACATTACGTCGTGTCACGTCGAGTTACGTCAAGGTTTTGGACATGTTCAAAAATGTTGACGTAGCTCGAACGTAAGGGTTTATGTTCGCCGTACGTTCTGTTCATGTTCAGCGAACGTCAATGACGTTAAACGGATGTTAGGCAAACGTTCCTCACTACGTTCCACTACGTTCCACTACGTTCCACTACGTTCCACTACGTTCCACTACGTTCCACTACGTTCCACTACGTTCCACTACGTTCCACTCGTTGACCCACATTAAAGCCGGTGGAAACGTCCATGCAGCGTAATGGGAAAGTCAGGAGAACGTCAGGAGAACGTCAAAAGAACGTCAGGAGAACGTCAGGAGAACGTCAGGAGAACGTACGTTCAACCTTTCACCAACGTTTAGTGACGTAAGTAACATAAGGTAACGTAAAGCAACGTAGTTCTGGCGATTGAATAATGTTCATAATGTTCCGTGAGCGTCATTACGTTGACCTCTCTCGTTGAATGATGGTATCACTACGCTTTACCAACGTTACGCTCTCGTCCACTACGCTGCATCCATGATCAACTTGTGCCCAAATTTGCATACTATGCCGAGAAGTTCAACGTTCTTCACGTTTTCCCTATGTTGACATCGTTACGTCATAGTTTGACAGGGGTATAAGGTACTTGTCTGCCGGCCATGTACCTTACATTGTATACACATAGCTATCACTCACCATGTTTAAGGTAGTTGTCTGCAGGCCATGTACATTACATTATAGATATATGGCTATCAGTAACCACCACATTTAAGGTACTTTTCTGCCGGCCATGTACATTACATTATAGATAGGTCGCTATCAGTAACCACCTTGCTTGGTTGTCAGATGGCTTAGAGGCGCTGATGCTAAAAGAAATCCATGTCTTGTTGATGACGGTGATGATTGAATGCTGTGTTTGCACCAAGGGCTATTTTCACGGCACTTAGTGGCATTTATTCCATCAGTTTTGTTAATCACATTTATATCCCTACATTTAAGGTTACACGGAAATATAAAATGGTCAATGTGTGTCAAATATTAGCCAAACTGAGCTCTGATGCAAACGCCGTTAAATCTGTGTCAAATGACAGCAGATGTCTTGAAGGACGTGCTATAGCACAATAAAGTGACATTTGAGAGGATAACGTGTTTGCACGGTCCTGGGGCCGTATGCATGATGAGTAAGTTATCGCCCCCGGGGGTAAGGACCGAGTTCGGGGTAGCTATTGCCTTGGGTAGGAAATGGGTCACGGGGTATGCATGACGCCAAATCGGCGAGGAGGTAGGTACCCTAGCAGTTATTTATAGATTTGGGAAATCCCTCTGCGTTTGTAGCCATATATTAGGCTCAAATATATTAAATCCCATCATATTTAACAGAATTACATACCCAATGAGTGAACTTTTATCAATTTAACCCTAAATTCGAAGCATTATTAAGGCTACTGCCGCATTGGCTGCGATATTAATAGTTATATTTTCGAATCGACGAACGTACAGTAAACAAACCGCCGCCGCCGCCGGCCCTGTCACACTACAACGTTTCTCACCGGCGACCCGTTAGCATTGAAAATAAAATTAAAGCGTTGAGTCTGTGTCTCTGTCTGTCTGTGTCTCTGTGTCTGTGTCTCTGTGTCTGTCTCTGTATGTGTCTCTCTCTGTGTCTCTGTCCGTGTCTCTGTCCATGTCTCCATCTGTCTGTGTCTCCATCTGTCTGTGTCTGTGCCTCTGTCTCTCTCTCTCTCTGAACACAGAGACACACACACACTCAGACACAGACAGAGACACATACATAGACAGACACAGAGACACAGAAACACAGACATAGACACATACAGAGACACATACACAGACAGAAACACAGACACGGAGACACAGACAGAGACACAGACAGAGACACATACATAGACAGACACAGAGACATAGAGAGATACAGAGACACAGACACAGACACAGACACAGACACACACAGAGACACAGACACAGACAGAGACACAGACAGAGACACAGATACACAGACAGAGACACAGACAGAGACACAGAGAGAGACCCATACAGAGACAAACACAGAGACAGACACAGAGACACAGAGAGAGACACAGACACAGAGACACACAGAGACACAGACACAGATAGAGACACAGACAGAGACACAGAGACACAGACAGAGACACAGACAGAGAGCATTCAATAGATTTGGCCCGAGTCGGTCCCTACCCCCGGCCTTATACCTGCTACTGGGTAGGGGTAGCTTACCCAACTTTTACCCCCCTGGGGCCATATGCACGAATCGGGGTTAGTGCCGTAACCGCGGCTAGGCTAGCTCCACACGGCTAAATGTGTGTAATTGCATACGGATTTAGCCGTGGGAGCTAGCCTAGCCGCGGTTACGGCCCTAACCCCAATTGGTGCATACGGGCCCAGGGGTAGCCTTACCCCGGACACATGCATAGCAACTTTTCACTGCTACCCCGGAAATCCCCACTACCCCGAGAGGTAGAGCGCTACCCCCGCATCATGCATACGGGCCCTGAAGTATGAAGTCCGAAGCAATATTTTCTCCAGTGAAAGCTGGCGAGCCCAGGCGGGGTTAGAAGGTCACTGAGTGCAGCATTCCTGGGGGCGGAGAGTTACATACTTAATCCACAAGTAGAGTATGGGAGGTGATATAGTGAAGTGTTGAATGTCAGTGAGTGCAGTGTTGAAGGTCAGTGAGTGTACTGTTGAAGGTCAGTGTGTGTAGTGTTGAAGGTCATTGAGTGCAGTTTTGAAGGTCAGTGATTGCAGTGTTGAAGGTCAATGACCTAGGAGTGCAGCATTCCTATGTGAACCTATGACAAACATGAACCCTATGAGAGCTATGAGAATGGGGCTCCAGGAGGGCTGCTACGTTGCTGGTTAGTCAGTCAGGGCAGTCCGGTAGAAACTCCGCGTTCCACCACCAGGGGTCTCTAACAGCAACCAGCAATCACTCATCTCACAAAATACGGCCAAGACAAGATGCACGACCGAGGCATCCTTAATGGTTTGGTTTCCGTCTAAATTGGTTTATTGATTGGTTGTGGAGTGTGGCCGTGGTGTGGTGGTGCAGTGTGGCCGTGGTGGGGTGTGTGCATTGTGGCCGTGGTGAGGCAGTGCAGTGTGTGCCCCTGGTTGGTTGGTGCAGTGTGCCCTGGTGGGTGTGTGTGCAGTGTGGCCGTGGTGGGTGGGTGTGTGCAGTGTGCCCGTGGTGGGTGTGTGTGCACAGTGGCCGTGGTGGGTGCGTGTGTGCAGTGTGCCCGTGGTGGGGGTGGCCGTTGATCAAAAGCCTACCGGCGATGGCTCGGGCGAAGGCCGGCTAAAACGGGATGACAAACTGCGGGATGCGGCGGCCGGGCCCGATGAAGACATCGACATCGATATCGTATTAGATAAAAGCCATATGAGACGCTGCTACTAAATGTTGCTATTAATTAGGCGCCCGCCTCCTGTGGAGTGTGTGTGTAGGTCCTGGGTTTGCGGTGTTTGAAAGTAGGATCGATGGTTAAAAAGAGATTTGCCAGGTGGCAGGGGGATCAATATATTGCAGGTAATTATGAAGCGGATATGTGATGCTCATGTCACACAGGTCGATTCGACAATGATATCGCGCCAGATTCACTAGATAACGATCTGGATATATGGGTATAATGACCTTCATTGGGTAATGACCTAAGTAAATCTAAGTTTGATTGATTGGTGGTTTCTTTATCCGTTTCGGCAGCATCTGCCACATTCACAGTGAGAAATCTAAGTACATGTAGGTCATGTTGACAATTTGATGTTAGAATACATACATAATCAAGAGTTAATCTATCTTAGATTAGTATAACCTTGTAATTTATAGTTGCGCAATATTTGAAATAACATTCAGTTATTCATGTGGTGTTACTTTTCAAACCGGAAGTCCAGCTGCCATTAACCTTTCAGCGGCCATCTTTAATAATGTCGGAGAATGCATTGTTGATGCTTGCTTAGTTAATGATATTACTCAAACCGTTAAACCAATTTTTACTGATCTATAATTCACTGTTATTTATTTCAGATAGACCCGTGAGCGATCAAATTTAAGATGTAGTTATTCATGATGCGACTATTGCTTATATCTGAATGAAGTTGGTATACAGAAACCTGACCTATATTAAAGCTTAGAAGGCCAGGAGTAGGTCCGGTGTAATTGTTCTAATCCTGCCGGAAGTAACGCTCGCTATCTAGTGCGGGGGATTATACAGGTAATGAGCACATCAATGGCTTAGTGTCGTAATGGTGATGCAAATGGGGAATATTTCACTTGGAGCAGATTTGAAACCCACACTTCATGTCATTCTGAGGCTAGTGTCCCAAACCTTAGACTATCTAGGAACCCAGATGCAATCCCCCTATCCACACCTACCTGTGTATGTGGCTCCTGGCCACATAGACTCAAACAGGTACACTCGTTCTCCTTGAATTAAAACACTTCTAAATAGTTTACATCCTAAATTCATTTCAGGCTGCAATTCCATATACAAACCCAAGGTCGGTTCACCAACCACATATGGCATGACTTGTACAGTATCCTGCCTATGTGCAGCTTCAAATGACTTGTACAGGATACTGCACGTGCACAGGTTCAAAGGAATTGTACAGTATCCTGCCTATGTGCAGCTTCAAATGACTTGTACAGGATCCTGCCATGCCAGGTTCAAATGACTTGTACAGTATCCTGCCTATGTGCAGCTTCAAATGACTTGTACATGATCCTGCCATGCCAGGTTCAAATGACTTGTACAGTATCCTGCCTATGTGCAGCTTCAAATGACTTGTACAGGATCCTGCCATGCCAGGTTCAAATGACTTGTACAGTATCCTGCCTATGTGCAGCTTCAAATGACTTGTACAGGATCCTGCCATGCCAGGTTCAAATGACTTGTACAGTATCCTGCCTATGTGCAGCTTCAAATGAATTGTACAGGATCCTGCCATGCCAGGTTCAAATGACTTGTACAGTATCCTGCCTATGTGCAGCTTCAAATGACTTGTACAGGATCCTGCCATGCCAGGTTCAAATGACCTGTACAGGATCCTGCCTGTGCACAGGTTCAAATGATGTGTACAGGATCCTGCCTGTGCACAGGTTCAAATGACTTGTACAGGATCCTGCCTGTGCACATATTCAAATGACATGTACAGGATCCTGCCTGTGCACAGGTTCAAAAGACTTGTGCAGGATCCTGCCTGTGCACAGGCTCAAATGACATGTACAGGATCCTGCCTGTGTGCAGGTTCAAATTACTTGTACAGGAGCCTGCCTGTGCACAGGTTCAAATGATGTGTACAGGATCCTGCCTGTGCACAGGTTCAAATGGCTTGTACAGGATCCTGCATGTGTACAGGTTCAAATTGTAAAAATATACGGATTTTCGGTTAAGAATTATATATTGGCAGAGAGCAGTATTAGTCTTGGGCGACGGAGTGGGGACGATGTTATATAAACTAAAAGTAATAATATCCCACTCTCATTATGACATGATATAAGCTGTCTGAAATATATGTTCATATATTATGCCTGAGATTACTAAAGAGATGTTCCTATATACAAGGCAGTACATGATTGTTGAAATATTTCTCTATGCATCCATAAAGAGTGCAATTGGAGAAAAGACAATTTTAACAGAGATCTATTGTAACTGTATAACTACCTGCCCCCCCTGCCTTGACCACTGGGCTGGTCCACCAGCCTAATTTGCATATACACACAGGGCACCACCTGCAGCTGGGTTGAGTGACAGCTACCCCTACTGGGGGAGGGTGCCACCCACCCTGACTGTGGAGGTGCCTGATTGGCTGGCTGGGGACTGCCCAGTCACCTGCATCCCATTGGCCCTCTGACCACACTAGCCTCAAACCAAGATCTTAATTCTAGACTCTGCTTCAGACCCCCTGGAGAGAGAGCACTCTACTCCTGACTCTGGAGTGAGGCGCACCTACTCTTGAGCAGGAACCCCAGACACTCTGTCAGATGCTATCAAAATTCATCTATTCTAATTGAGTGTGTACACAGCCATAGGACTCCTGTCCCATGAGCTGTAAGCACTGCTTTCTATACAGGCTAAAGTAGTAATGAGATCTTGTGTGGCTAGAAGGCAAGGGGTGTGGATGATAGGTCACTGGTAGGTGGACAGGAGTTGGTGTTAGTAAAGCACAACTTCTCCACTGTTTATCTGTGTCTTGACTTCATTCTTCCTTAGCATTGGTTAATGAGTTGATAGACAAGTGATATGAAGGGGAGAGTTTCTGTAGTATTCTCTGGTGTCCCAAACGTGGCCGGGCATCCAGTAATACTATAACATGACATTTACAGGATCCTGCATGTGTGCAGGTTCAAATGACTTGTACAGGATCCTGCCTGTACACAGGTTCAAATGACTTGTACAGGATCCTGCCTGTACACAGGTTCAAATGACTTGTACAGGATCCGGCCTATGTGCAAGTTCAAATGACATGAACAGGATCCTGCCTGTGTGCAGGTTCAAATGACGTGTACATGATCCGGCCTGTGTGCAGGTTCAAATGACTTGTACAGGATCCTGCATGTGTGCAGGTTCAAATGACTTGTACAGGATCCTGCATGTGTGCAGGTTCGAATGACTTGTACAGGATCCTGTATGTGTACGTGTTCAAATGACGTGTACAGGATCCTGCCTGTGCACAGGTTCAAATGTTGTGTACAGGCTCCTGCCTGTGTGCAGGTTCAAATGGCAAAGGGACATTGTGCTTAGAGCAGGTTTCAAAACCGCACGTCTCGCCAATGTGGAACTAGCATCTTAACAATTAGTCTCCCCAGACACCCTGATGCTGTCACCCTGTACAGATCTAGCTATCTACGTGGGCCGTTGCCTGAAAGGTCAGTACATACTACACTTCTGTCATTACATTTTGTTGTATTTCTTCTTGTTGGCGATGCTGTATTTATGCTGCCCATAACGGTTAATTCTAATCACATGTTATGTTTTGCTACTAGACAGTAATAGTCTCGTGGTTCTCCTTGTTTTATGACTTTCAGGTGGTGCTTACTAGTCTTGGTGTTCCCGTTGTTCTGTTATTTGTAGTTGGTGTGTACCTATCTAATGTATGCATTCTTTCTCTGTTTGTAAGAAGAGTCTATCATAACTGCGACCATAATAGTCTTCGCATTGCTTTTATTTAATGAGGGTTTATGATCGAATTGTCCGAGTGCTTGTGTACAACTCTTCACTCTAATGTATCACCTCTAACCTTATCCCAGTGATATCTCATAGCGGGCCCGTTCTAATTTACATGAGTATTTAGATGTCTGCGTCAATTTACCAGCCACGCAGTGTCATTAGTGGCAAGTTTCACTAGGGACAAGTGGCATTAGGGGCAAGTTTCATTAGGGGCAAGTTGCATTAGGGACAAGTTTCATTAGGGGCAAGTGTCATTAGGGGCAAGTGGCATTAGGGCCACGTGTCATTAGGGGCAAGTGTCATTAAGGGCAAGTTGCATTAGGGGCAAGTTGCATTAGGGACAAGTTTCATTAGGGGCAAGTGTTATCAGGGGCAAGTGCCATTCGGGCCAAGTGTCATTAGGGATAAGTGTCATTAGGGGTAAGTGTCATTAGGTGTCAGTATCATTAGGGGCAAGTGTCATTAGGGGCAAGTGTCATTAGGGGTAAGTATCATTAGGGGCAAGTGTCATTAGGAGCAAGTGGCATTAGGGGAAACTGGCATTAGGGGCAAGTGGCCCAACTATACCACATAATGGATCGTGTCATGAATAAGTAAAGAAAACCATTAGTTTCTTCTTGACGATTTATACTGCCTATCATGAATAAGTCTGAATAAACTTGTTTTCACCATTAGACAGTTTGTCGATAGAAAGTCTGAGCCTACACTTTTACCGACCCAAGGGATTTTTCACCTCCCACACCACATAGACATGGTATGAGAGCAACTGGCCTTTGATGATGATGTAAGTTATACACAGTGATGGAAATCCAAATTGGCAGAGGTTGGGGCATGGGGAATCGAACCACCGACCTTCAGATTAGGAGTCTGACCTAGTAAAAAGTCAGACGTTTCTGAACCCATAAATATGCTAGCCACCTATATTTGAATATTCTATAAAATGGACATGTTGTCGGGTAAAGTTTATATTCTGAATATTGACCAGGCATGGTTATTTACACACATTATAGGCGATAGTGGCCTGTGCTGTATTGTAAGCACCAATATAAATGCACATCCAAATATCATTTGGGCACATAGCAGAGCAAAGATTATTCATAGGCATAGTGTTTGTGCTTGATGGTTTAAGTTGTAGGCATTGTTCGCTTACACCCAAGTAGTTCTCACTACGTTCTTGAAGGGGACATAGAAGCAACTTTTTACAGAGTTTTCACGAAGTGCATGGAGGGGCTAGGATGGATGGGTGCTCCAGAACTACCGAGCCTGATCAAAATTGTCTGGCAGCCATCCCGTTCTGCAATTAGACGGAGTGGCAACGTACTTAAAATGAGATGGATGTACTACAAATGGAATCGCCATACTTCGATCCTACTAGGGACGTGTTACATCGTGGTGCAGTCGGGCATCACTTACAGTATTACAATATGTGTGCAGAGCAACCTGGGCCGTTTGGAGCTCGTCCATCCCACTTGCAGACAGACCCAATTCGACCGCTTATGAATGAACTAACATCGTATTTAGACATTATTTGGCCGAAGTTACACGTTCTACCCCGACCACATCCTGTCTTAGGATTTGTTTAGGATGGGGTAGGACGTGTTAAGAACTACCTTGGTGTGACTGGGGTGTTAAAACAGACAAGTATACAGTATACTGTTTTACCATGACTGATAGTTGATGTGTTGTGCTTCAAGTTGTATAAATAGTTCTCAATGTGTGGCTGCGTATTTAGAATGATTTAGTATTATTTATGTGCATTAGATTATCAATGATGTACGTCGGTCAGTCACCCTGCCTTGCCCCATCCAACCCAGCATTTCCCCAACTCACCCCTCGTTGCCCTATGTGCTCCATACTTGCCCCATGTCACCCCGTGTCATCCAATATCACCATATATCAGCCCCTGTCACTATGTGTCGCCCTCAGTACTCCTTCTCGCCCCATGTCACCTACTGTCGCCCCGTGTTACGCGCCGCCTGCTGCAGGACTCAGCTGACTTCCTCATCCTCATATTGACAGCGCGTACAACTGTCGTACAGGCCGCATCATTCACCAAGCATTACCCATATCTAGGAGAATTGCATAAACACTGTGAGGATCCCACTTTCACAGAAGACTGTCGCTCCTTAAGGAGAGTGGACCTTTAGAGTTTATTCATGTGTGATCGAAACTGAGGCTTGCACACCATTCACCACTCCTTCATTGTAGTACAGTGTCCTAGAGTATATACACACACGATTCACCAATCCCCCATTTTAGGACAGTGTCCTATAGTATTAACAAACACCATTCACCAACCCCCCATTTTAGGACAGTGTCCTATAGTATCTACACACCATTCACCAATCCCCCATTGTAGGACAGTATCCTTTAGTATCTACTCACACAATTCACCACTCCTTCATTGTAGGACAGTGTCATATAGTATATACACACCATTCACCAATCTCCCATTGTAGGACAGTGTCATATAGTATCTACACACGCCATTCACCAATCCCCCATTGTAGTATAGTGTCCTATAGTATGTACATACACCATTCACCAATCCCCATTGTAGGACAGTGTCCTATAGTATCTACACACACCATTCACCAATCCCCCATTGTAGGACAGTATCCTTTAGTATCTACTCACACAATTCACCACTCCTTCATTGTAGGACAGTGTCCTAGAGTATATACACACATCATTCACCAATCTCCCATTGTAGGACAGTGTCATATAGTATCTACACACACCATTCACCAATCCCCCATTGTAGGACAGTGTCATATATTATCTACACACACCATTCACCAACCCCCCATTGTAGGACAGTGTCATATAGTATCTACACACACCATTCACCAACCCCCCATTGTAGGACAGTGTCATATAGTATCTACATACAACATTCACCAATCCCCCATTGTAGGACAGTGTCCTATAGTATCTACACTGACCATTCACCAATCCCCCATTGTAGGACAGTGTCCTATAGTATCTACACTGACCATTCACCAATCCCCCATTGCAGGACAGTGTGCTATAGTATCTACACACACCATTCACCAATCCCCCATTGCAGGACAGTGTCCTTTAGTATCTAGTCACACAATTCACCACTCCTTCATTGTAGGGCAGTGTCATATAGTATATATACACCATTCACCAATCTCCCATTGTAGGACAGTGTCATATAGTATCTACACACACCATTCACCAATCCCCCATTGTAGGACAGTGTCCTATAGTATTTACATACACCATTCACCAACCCCCCATTGTATGACAGTGTCGTATAGTATCTACACTGACCATTCACCAATCCCCCATTGTAGGACAGTCTCATATAGTACATACACACCATTCACCAATCTCCCATTGTAGGACAGTGTCCTATAGTATCTACACTGACCATTCACAATTCCCCCATTACAGGACAGTGTCCTATAGTATTTACATACACCATTCACCAATCCCCCATTGTAGGACAATGTCATATAGTATCTACATACACCATTCACCAATCCCCCATTGTAGGACAGTGTCCTATAGTATCTACACTGACCATTCACCAATCCCCCATTGTAGGACAGTGTCCTATATTATCTACACTGACCATTCACCAATCTCCCATTGTAGGACATTGTCATATAGTATCTACACACACCATTCACCATTCCCCCAGTGTAGGACAGTGTCATATAGTATCTACGTACATCATTCACCAACCCCCCATTGTAGGACAGTGTCCTATAGTATCTACACACCATTCACCATTCCCCCATTGTAGGACAGTGTCCTATAGTATTTACACACACCATTCACCAATCCCCCATTGTAGGACAGTGTCATCTAGTATCTACATACACCATTCACCAATCCCCCATTGTAGGACAGTGTCCTATATTATCTACACACCACTCACCATTCCCCAATTGTAGGACATTGTCATATAGTATATACGTACATCATTCACCAACCCCCCATTGTAGGACAGTGTCCTATAGTATCTACACACACCATTCGCCATTCCCCCATTGTAGGACAGTGTCATATAGTATCTACACACACCATTCACCAATCCCCCATTGTAGGACAGTGTCATATAGTATCTACGTACATCATTCACCAACCCCCCATTGTAGGACAGTGTCCTATAGTATCTACACACACCATTCACCATTCCCCCATTGTAGGACATTGTCCTATAGTATTTGCATACACCATTCACCAATCCCCCATTGTAGGACAGTGTCCTATATTATCTACACACCATTCACCAATCCCCCATTGTAGGACAGTGTCCTATATTATCTACACACACCATTCACCAATCCCCCACTGTAGGACAGTGTCCTTTAGTATCTACTCACACGATTCACCACTCCTTCATTGTAGGACAGTGTCCTATAGTATCTAGTCACACCATTCACCACTCCCTCATTGCAGGACAGTGTGTATATAATATACACTCGATTCACCAATCTCCCATTGTAGGACTGTGTCCTATAGTATCTACACACACCATTCACCAATCCCCCATTGTAGGACAGTGTCCTATAGTATCTACACTGACCATTCACCAATCCCCCATTGTAGGCCAGTGTCCTATAATATCTACACACCATTCACCACTCCACCAAGGTAGGACAGGCTCCTGTATTATCTACAATGACTCAGCAGATATATAGACTATAAGTATGAATGCGCAGAGCGGCACTTACACCGATCAGTCCCTTCTCTTCTAGTTAGGTGTGTGTAGCATGAAGGGTTGCCATATACTGAATGTAATAAGCTATTTGATAAGATCAACAAGCGGGTGCAATCTCATATCACTCAAACCCGTCTAACAAGGACATCTCCCCAGATCCCCCAGACACTGATCTGCATGTACAGTTGTAGCATCCTCCACACAGTAAATCCCTAATTGAAGCTGATTAAGGAAGCTTCTGATTTACTTCAGTGATTCAGTTGGTCATATTCACTTCACCCAGTGTAAGACAAAACCAGGTCAACATGACACATGATCAAGTGAAGCAAAATTTGTTTTATTTAACGATGCCTCTAGAGCACATTGATTTATCGTTTGACACCCCTGCCCTGCAGAGTGGGTAAACCACTGCCTTGTGGTACAGGTTCTTGACAGAACCAAAGACTAAGGGAGCAAACCCTGAACAGAAATCCATGCCACTGTGGCAGCATCAAGGGCGGTTGATGTATGGAACACCCAAATCTCCCGACCAGCCACTGCAGGGACAAATAGTTTTGCGCCTGTCTGGACATGTTCTTGCTGGTGTGAGACCTCTATTTGCTCCCCGAGAGAGTGCCGCTGGTAACTTGCAAAAGCCAGCAGCACTTCAACACTTTTGCAGGCAGCTTTCATGAAATGTAAATGGGGAGCAGCAGTCAAGTAATGAAAGCAGTCTTTGTCGCATCGCGACCGACAACATGATGATGATGATGGACGTCAACCATATGGTCATTCTGACATTTCTTTTGAGAAAACCCACTGGTGCCACATAGATTACTCTTTCCGTGAGAAACAGTACGGGTCTTTTATATGCACTTTCCCAAAGACAGGACAGCACATGCCACAGCCTTTGATGAACCAGTTGTGGACTACTGGTTCATGACATATGAGTACCAGATGGTAATACCAGGGAGGGAACGTACTGTGGCAGAGTGAGGCGAGTGGTCACCATTGACACATTTCCGGGCGCCATTACACGGTTATCTCAGGTGCCTCGTTTCCGGTTTGGTCACATGACTGTGGCTCGGGACCGGAAGCAGCGTTCTGCTAGGAAAGATGCATGCCGGGACTGAAGCCGCTCTACTTAGCCACACTTTGTAGGCGCAGGGTGGCGGAGGCGGGCCGGGAAGGCGCGACTTGTAATCGGGGAGGAGTGAAGGCGCCGCTTTGTTTTGAGTGGACAACAGCCAGGCCAATAATGGTGTGGGAGTGGGCAGGGCGGCGGAGCGACCATTATAAGACAAGCCCGGGGCAGGATTACCATTGTTCCCGCGATCACACCGGAAGTCTATTCAGCGTTTCCGGTGCGTCCAAGTGGCTGGCCATGCGCGTTCACTCTCCCCCCAGACTCACCGCCACACTGACGCCGCCCATAGACACACTTACACTGTGGTACTTACACTGTCAGTGTAGTCACCCCCACCCCATCAAACACCTATCTCCCTCCTCCGCCACCCCAATTATTTACACTATGGTGCCACGACTGTTAGCGTTGTCCCTCCATCACCCATCCCTCTCTCTCCTCCCCCATCCGATGCAAGTACACCGTGGTACTACAGTTATTAGCGCAGTCGCTCTGTCCCACTCCCTCCTCCCGCACCCCATACACATACACCGTGGAACCAAGGCTCTTATAGTAGTCACCCTCCCCCCCCCCCTCACACATCCCACTCCCTCCTCCCCCACTCCATACATGTACACCGTGGAACCAAGGCTCTTATAGTAGTCCCTCCCCCCCCCCCCCCCTCACACATCCCACTCCCTCCCCCCCCCACCCCATACACGTACACTGTGGAACCAAGGCTCTTATAGTAGTCACCCCCCCTCTCACATCCCACTCCCTCCTCCCGCACCCCATACACATACACCGTGGAACCAAGGCTCTTATAGTAGTCACCCTCCCCCCCCCCCTCACACATCCCACTCCCTCCTCCCCCACTCCATACATGTACACCGTGGAACCAAGGCTCTTATAGTAGTCACCCTCCCCCCCCCCTCACACATCCCACTCCCTCCCCCCCACCCCATACACGTACACTGTGGAACCAAGGCTCTTATAGTAGTCACCCCCCCTCTCACATCCCACTCCCTCCTCCCGCACTCCATACACGTACACCGTGGAACCAAGGCTCTTATAGTAGTCACCCCCCCGCCCTCACACATCCCACTCCCTCCTCCCCCACTCCATACACGTACACCGTGGAACCAAGGCTCTTATAGTAGTCACCGTCCCCCCCCCCCTCACACATCCCACTCCCTCCTCCCCACCCCATACACGTACACTGTGGAACCAAGGCTCTTATAGTAGTCACCCCCCCTCTCACATCCCACTCCCTCCTCCCGCACCCCATACACATACACCGTGGAACCAAGGCTCTTATAGTAGTCACCCTCCCCCCCTCACACATCCCACTCCCTCCTCCCCCACCCCATACACGTACACCGTGGAACCAAGGCTCTTATAGTAGTCACCCCCCCCCCCCTCACACATCCCACTCCCTCCTCCCCCACCCCATACACGTACACCGTGGAACCAAGGCTCTTATAGTAGTCACCCCCCCCCCCCTCACACATCCCACTCCCTCCTCCCCCACCCCATACACGTACACCGTGGAACCAAGGCTCTTATAGTAGTCATCCCCCCTCTCACACATCCACCTCCCTCCTTCCCCACCCAACCTACTCACAATGTGGGACTGCAGTTCTTAGTGTAGTCCCCTAACACATCCCACTCCCTCCTCCCCCACCCCATACACGTGCACCCTGGAACCAAGGCTCTTATAGTAGTCACCCCCCTTCACACATCCCACTCCCTCCTCCGCCACCCCATACACGTACACCGTGGAACCAAGGCTCTTATAATAGTCACCTCCTCCCCCCCTCACACATCCCACTCCCTCCTTCCGCACCCAACCTACTCACAATGTGGGACTGCAGTTCTTAGTGTAGTCCCCTAACACATCCCACTCCCTCCGCCACCCACACACTAAAGCCATGGCCACATACACGTTAGTGAACCTAGTTGAACGTAGTTGAACGTAGGATAGATTAACGTGGGTCAAACGTGGTGTAAGTATGTTAAACTACGGTGAAAAACGTTAAGGTATGGCATGTTTTGGTATGGATAAATATGTTATGGCATGGATGCCTATATATTCAACTATGGTCAACTACATTCAATTACGTTCAATTACGGAACTTACAGCCCACCCATGTTATTACCAAGTGAGCATGACGGAGAAGTATGGAGGTTGGTACATTCACATACGTTCAACTATGTTCAACTACGTTCAACTACATTCAACTATGTTCAACTACGTTCAACTACGTTCAACTACGTTAAACTACGTTCAACTACGTTCAACTACGTTCAACTACGTTCAACTACGTTCAACTACGTTCAACTACGTTCAACTACGTTCAACTACGTTCAACTACGTTCAACTACGTTCAACTACGTTCAACTACGTTCAACACGTTCAACTACGTTCAACTACGTTCAACTACGTTCAACTACGTTCAACTACGTTCAACTACGTTCAACTACGTTCAACTACGTTCAACTACGTCCAACTACGTTCAACTACGTTCAACTACATTATCGTCCACTATGTTAAACTATGTCCACTAGCGCATATGTGACTGGGCCTTTACACTTAAGTACTACCGCTATTAGCATAGTCGTCCCCCCTTCTCACAAATCGATCCCCCTCCTCCCCACCCCATATACTGACACGTAGGTAATGCCGCCATTAGCGTAGTCCCCCCACCCCCGCCCCTCATACACATCCCTCTGCCCTCCTCCTACATCCCCCACATGGGAGACCGGTGTTAGAGTATGCACTGCCCTACTCTCACCCTTCCTCCTCCCCCCATTCCCAGACACTGTACACAGTAAGATAGCCGGGACATTAGGCGTATCCCCACACATCCCTCACCCATATCACACACAGGGAACCTATCCTAGTGTCACCGGAAGGGAAGGACTTCTGATTGCCCTTTACACTCACTCTCCCATGTCACACACGACACACGGTCCCCCACTGTTAGAGTAGTCTCTCCCCCCCCCCCTCCCTGCCACCCGACACACACCCCTCACCCCCATACCATACACATGAGAGTGTCTTCCCACTAGTAATAAAATAGTCTCCCCACCTGCATCCCGCTTAACCCCCCCCCCCCCCCCCCCCCCCCCCCCCACTCATACCACATACAGGACACACACACCCTATAATACAATGCACGCTGATCCTCGTGCCGGTATATCCCACAGTCCTCTCTTCTCACGGATGCGCTAAGCCCTTCCTATTAATCCTCTTATCCACCAGTGGCTCCTCCCTCCTCCTCCCTCCTCCCCCTCCTACTCATCTCCCGGCATACCCTGGAGGGAGGTGGATGGAGGAGGGGCGGGAGGGGGGGGGCGGGCAGCTCGCCTTCACGACGACTTCCCTCAGGAGCAGCTCGGACATGCTGCCCTGCTGCAGTGAAGCAGGGATTACCCCGCACACTGTGTTCACTGTGTTCACTGTGTTCACTGTGCTCACTGTGCTCACTGTGCTCACTGTGCTCACTGTGCTCACTGTGCTCACCGTGCTCACTGTGCTCACTGTGTTCACTGTGCTCACTGTGCTCACTCTGCTCACTGAGCTCACTGTGCGTACGGTGCTCACTCTGCTAAATATTTTCAATATGATCACTGTTTTTCTATGCTCACTGTTTTCACTGTGCTCACTGGGTCCATGCTGCTCAATGTGGTCGCAGTGTTCACTCTGTTCTCAGTGTTCACTGTGAACACTGTGCTCACTGTGCTCACTATTTTCAATATGGTCGCACTATTCACTCTGTTCTCAGTGTTCAATGTGAACACTGTGCTCACTGTTTTCAGTGTGCTCACTCTGCTAAATATGTTCAATGTGGTCGCAGTGTTCACTCTGTTCTCAGAGGCGCAGGGCCAACATTGGCGCAGGGCCAACAAATCAACACAACTTAGTAAAATGTGTTTGAGTGTCAGCGGGGACTGACACCCAATACATTCAGGGGGAGGTTCCCCCTTGAGCAGAAAAGCATGTGTAAGCCATGAGTGCCCAATACGGCAGCGGCTAAGGACCACTTGGTCCCGCCGACCTCCCACATGAGTCTGTGGTGGCTTTCCCACAGATGGTTCAATTTCTTTAAGTTTATTAATGTTTTCATCCCACTCATGTTGCCATTTGGATTGGGTGGCTATTAGTGGTTTCAGATCAGAGTGAGGGATCAGACACGGTTCAAGATCACAGTTCAGGGCCTTCTTCGCAGCCCGATCAGCTCGCTTGTTTCCTTGTATGCCGGCATGGCCAGGCACCCAGCACAGGTGGATGTCATACCCATCCGTTGTCAGTTGGTTCATTTTATAAATGACCGTTGCTAGAATAGGGTGATTTGTTTTCAGTCCAGCAACACCCAGGAGGCAAGAGAAAGTATCACTGTATATAACATAGTTAGTGTGTTTGGATAACTCGATACACTCCAAAGCGAGAAGGAGTGCACGGGCTTCTGCAGTGAAAATCGAGCTCTGATCGGGCAAACGTACACCAAATTTTTCCCGTCGGCAGACTGCCGCAGCAGCTACCCGGCTTTGGTCTTTAGAACCATCAGTGTATGTGGAGAGGTGGTCTGCAAACTGGCCTTGAATCTCTGCATGCAGTCCTTGGTACTCGAGTGGATGTGTCCCAGACTTCCTCAGTTCCGTGAGTCGGAGGATAACACAATAGTTTCACCTCAAACACTCCCTCACCTCACATTAAGTTCCCAATACATTCGCTGTGGGGCTGGATGAGGGAGCTGATCAGGGTCAGGACGAGTCACTGTATGGTGTGACTAGGCAGGGCGGGGCGGGGCAGTGTGCGGCGGCGCAGGGCGGGCCGCAGTGAGCGCCCGGCGGGGCGGGGCTGGGCGCAAAGGGGAAGATCGGGGCCCGGCACGGACAAGCATAGCAGGGCGGGGCGGGGCGGGGCGGGGCGGGGCGGGGCGGGGCGGCCAGGGCGGGCGGGGCGGGCCAGGGCGGGGCGGGGCGGGGCGGGGCGGGGCGGGGCGGGGCGGGGCGGGGCGTGGCGGGGCGGGGCGGGGCGGGGCGGGGCGGGGCGGGGCGGGGCGGGGCGGGGCGGGGCTCACACAGGAGGGACGGCGAGTGGCGGTGCGGCGAAGGGGGCGGCATGAACATGCAGTGCAGGGCTGGGCGGGATTCGTAGAGCGGGGGGGGGGGCGCGTTAGGCGAGGGGGCGGCAGGGGGCGGCAGGGGATGGCAGGGCGGGACGGGGCGGAAGCTCGGCGTTGTTCAGTGAGACGCGAGATAGGGCTGGTTAACAGCAAGTCCGTCCCTCTAGAAGCCCGAATTACCCGACTACTTACGCCTGATACCCCCCATTGCGCAGGCGCGACTGTGTAATTTCATCCCATCTGAATGCCGGGATACAGCCAATAGGAGCCGGCCGGTAAGCGTGCGCTGCCGGCGTCTTAGGCGTGTCACGTGACCGCGCCGAGCTACTCATACTTGGCCTCTATCTGGCCTAGGCTTCCTTTCACAGCGCCACCTACCAGGCAACCACTGCATTCCCCGCCTCTGCATATGTAACGGCGGGTGTTGTTGTTATAGAACACAAGACGGGATGGTTGAGGAGGTAGAACGACCGCTTCCAAGGCGGACCGACGTGGGTTTGATTGATTGGTGGTTGCTTTGCGCCGTGTCAACAGCATAAGCCATATCCACACTGACGTGGGTTCGATCCCCTGCTGTGGACAATTAAAGAGTGAGCCCGTTGCAACATACGTGGTGTTGGGTGTTACTGTTAGTAATATAGGTCAAATACTGATTCACTCTGTGTTGGCTTGATGTGCGTCGGTGGGATAGTACTAGTAGGTCATGGTTTCACAACGGCTAGACCGTAGTGTTGCAGCACTATAAGGATACTGGTAGGGCTCACTGTCAACCCAAGCATCTCTCAACTCGGATACATGATTACATATATATTGCTAGAATGTTAAACACTAATTAACCAAACGAATCCTCCAGTAGACCCAGATGTGGGACAATATTTAGATTTTCTGTTTGTGGGCGTTGTTCGCGATATATATCAACCCACAGGAAGCACATGGTGAGATATGTAGAGCCTGGACATGAGGGTTTATTGCACTGTACCCGACTCGACTTTGCCCGACACGTCTTAACCGACTCTACTTTACCCGACTCTACTGTAAGGTCTGGTAATATCAGGTCGGGTAAAGTCAGGTCGGGTTAAGTGAGGTCGGGGAAATCGATGTCGGGTAAAGTGAGGTCGGGTAAAGTGAGGTCGGATAAAGTCAGTTATGGTATAGTCAGCTATGGTAAATCAGGTAGGATAAAGTCAGGCAGCGTAATGTCAGGTAGGATAATATCAGGTAGGATAAAGTCAGGTAGGGTAAAGTCTGGTAGGGTAAAGTAAGGTCGGGTAGAGTCGGGTAAAGTAGAGTCGGGTAAAATCGAGTCGGGTAAAGTCGAATCGGGTAGATCATCATCATCATCATCATGCTATCGGTCGCGATGCGACAAAGACTGCTTTCATTACTTGACTGCCGCTCTCCATTTAGCTCTCCACTGTGAGAGTTGCATCCATGAGTTGGTCTTAATGTCTCTCAGCTTCAGGTTTCTCTTGATGGTATCCTTGAACCGGGGACGAGGGCACCCTCTCTTTCTGTAGCCAGAAGACAGTTGAGAATAGAGGATCTGCTTTGGTAGCCTGTCTGATGATATCCTCATGAGGTGTCCAGTGCACCGGAGATTCTTTGTGATCAGAAGATCTTCCATAGAGGGCAGCCCGGTCCGTTCGAGCATTTCCTTCATTTCATGAATGCTGCCTGCAAAAGTGGTGAAGTGCTGCTGGCTTTTGCAAGTTACCAGCGGCACTCTCTTGGGGAGCAAACCGGCAAGAACATGTCAAGACAGGCGCACAACTATTTGTCCCTGCAGTGGCTGGTCGGGAGATGTTGGGAGTTCCATACATCAACTGCCCTTAATGCTGCCACAGTGACATGGTTTTCTGTTTATGTCAAGAACCTGAACCACAAGGCAGTGGTTTGCAACTTTACAAGGCAGGGGCGTCAAACTCCCTGAGGTATTGCTATACCTGCCATACCTGCATACCTGCATAATTGGGTAGATAGAGAGTGTTTAAATAGGCAAATCTGATGCTTGCCAGACCATTTAGTGTGTTCCTATTTCGGCATGAGTACCGCATACGGTAATTACACCTCTACTAGGAGCTGAGAAGGTATCGTAGCTTATGCCACTTAGAATGGGTGTGAGGGTGGATTGGATTTGGTATCTCAGACCCAGTGTCACAGTCCACTACATACACCAACCTCTGAAGGCACATGGGTCAACTTGTTATTACAAATGGAGGATTGCTGTACATCATGTGATTCAGTCATCCATACACTTACTCTTTAATGACATCGGTAAGTTCTTCTTCGCTTTATATTATTTGTATAATTGTTATTGATATAGTTCGGGAATAATTATAATGGTGATTGTATGCCAATAATAATAATAATAATGCCAATAACAATGACATTAATAATGTCGTGGGGGTGATGAAAATGGGAAATACTGCGCCTAGAGCGGGACTCGAACCCACATCGCTTTGCATTCTGGGACAGTGTGCTAACCATTACACCACCTAGGCTCCCTGATATCAACACACTCCCCACGCCTACCTGTATATGTGGTTACTTGCCTGAGAGGTCAGTGCAGACCACTACACTCGTCCCCCTGGAATTGTAAGTCTTGTAATGCTTACAATTACATACATACATGCAATGCACTTACACATACATACACAGGGTAGGTTCAACAACCATACAGCGCAAAGCTTGTACAGGATCCTGGTCATGGCACCAGTGTCGTGGGGGTGATGAAAATGGGAAATGCTGTGCCTAGAGCGGGACTCGAACCCACATCTCGTTGCATTCCGGGCCAGTGTGCTAACCATTACACCACCTAGGCTCCCTGATATCAACACACTCCCCACGCCTACCTGTATATGTGGTTACTTGCCTGAGAGGTCAGTGCAGACCACTACAATAATAATAATGCCATTAATAATGCCATTACTAATGATGATAATCCATTAATAATGTCATTACTAATACCATTACTAAGGACAGTAATAATATCAATAATAATGCCATTAATAATGATGACAATAATGCCATTAATAATGCCATTAATAATGCCATTAATAATGATGATACTAACATTACTAATGATGATACTAACATAAATAATGTCATTAATAATGCCGGTACTAATGTCATTACTACTGCCATTAATAACGACATTAATACCGCCATTAATACTGCTAGTAATAATGATGGTAATACCATTAATACTGACATTAATAATGTCATTAATAATGCCATTAATACTGGCATTACTAACAACATTAATAATGTCATTAATAATGCCAGTAATACTTATGATAATGCCATTAATAATGACATTAATAATGCCATTAATAATGACATTAATACTGCCATTAATACTGACATTAATAATGGCATTAATAATGTCCGGTCGCCCTCCTGGCCGCCTGGCTCCCCCTACCTCCTACCTCCCTCTCTCCACTCCACTTGCCCACGGCGGCTGGTGTTTGTTGCGGCGGGCGAGGGGGTAGGAGGGGCGACAACGCACTAGGGAGAGGCGGGTGCATCCCGCCCGGCCGGTGGGGCGGGGCCCGGGGAGGGGGGTGCACAAGCGGAGTATGGCACTAATAATGCCAATAATAATAATGCCAATAATAATAATGCCAATAATAATAATGACAATAATAATAATGACAATAATAATAATGACGATGATAATAATTGATATTAATATTGACATAATACGGATGACATATATAATTATAATAATAATGACACTAATATTAATAATAATAATTGTAATAATACTGACAATAATACTTTTTAAAATTTATTTTGTATTGACGAGGTATTTACTCTGCCCGTAATGTATAATAGTCTGGGATACACAACCAGAAAATGTGCAAATTAAGGGTTTTGATGTGACACCCCTGCTATAACATTGTTGACAATTGCATTATGTCTATAGGGGTCTTGGACATCTGAAAAGTGAATTTGGACACTTTGAATGTATTGCGCAAATTTGGTAGACACCGTTTTTTACGATAGGCTGTGACGACACCAGCCGCCTAATTCCGGGGAGGGGGAAACTAAATCTATTATATCATCACAACGCAAGACTGTACTGCAACAAATTACCACTCATTCTTTTGGTATGGATGTAGCCTAAAGCAATAAGCAGAGTAGATTCTGATTGGATGAACCTCAAGGTCAGTAGAGGTCAAAAGGTCGTGAAGGTTGTGGTATTCCAGAAATCCTGGACTTTCATCAAAGAAGTGCCTATTAATATACCGTATCATAAGTTTTTTCACTAAAATACTGTTTCAATCAACTCCTTAGATCCCTGTGATGTTTTTAGGAAAGGGGTGTCAAGGCTCATATAGAATAAATGGCGTCCTGTAGACATATTTCTAAGTTATGTTTTGGAAAAATATCTAAAAACATTAGTTTTTGACGGATCCATTTAAGTCAAATAAAATGTGCGTAATAATCCATTTATTTCAGCCATTAACTAATATAGCATACTAGGACAGGTCTAAAAGGGGTTTGTAAATTCTCCTAAAAAGAAATAATTTTCAAGAATGATATATAGCCAGTGCCACAGTTTTTAAATTGGTAAGTACTAGTAATAACATTTTAGTTCTAGTTCTAGCTACCAATATGTGCCTGAATACAACCCACAGCATTGAATAGGCCACGACACCCATGAACACATGGAAAAATATACCATGCAGAATGCACATGTGCGTTCAGTGCCTCTTATGTCTAGGGCAACTCAAGAACACACATAGATGCGAAAATCGAGCAGCGAAATCTAATAGCCAGTGATGAATCAGGCAGATTCATCACTGGCACATGGCTGCTTCACAGGATGTTGGTGTTAAGCCTCTTTGAAGTTGGTGTGCATTCTTGAGTTGCCCTAGACGTTATGTAAAGTAATAACAAATGTAACAGTGACTTATCTGATTATGAGTCCAAATAATGAATGTTTAGTCTATACCCTCCTGTTCATTTGATTACGCCCCCCCCTCCCCCCCCACCCCACAGTAATTTAGTTTGTGCATCTTCTCTGACCGTGAAAGAATTGTGTGACCAGATAGTTGACCTGCAAAATGAATTAGATGAATACCAGCTATATTGTGAGGGGGATGATGTTGATTTTAATCTCCTCAAAAACATCTTGAGTACATCATATCCTTTGGCAAAGTACTTGCGAACAGAGGTAAAAACAATTGCAAAACGAATGCATGCTGCTGAAGATAGAGAAATAGAGATATCTCATGAAACAGCATCTCGCCAGGTTCCAGTAGATTTGTACAATCTAATAGCATGGCTAATTACTGACAATGATGATAGCCTTGGCGATGATGGAAAAGTTCATCTTCCGGAAAATGACAAAGGGAATGTGTTGAACCTAGCCCAAGACATTATTGGGTATCTTGGTACACAGGTTATACCTAAACACATAGGAGTTGCTCTGCATATTCTCAAAGAAACGCATAGTAAAAATATTGTGACAATGTTAAACCAATTTGGTAATAGCATTAGCTATGCCGGTGCCCAACATTACCTGACAACCACAGCTAATGAGGTTACTGAACGGGAAGAAAGAGAAGGTATTTTTATTCCGTCCAATGTTGTTCATCGTCAATTTGCGCAGTATGCTTTTGATAACCTGAACTTTCATTCAGAAACCAAGGATGGTGGTAGTCTTGATGCAACTACAAATATTATCTATCAGTATACAAATGATGAGGAGAACAATGTTGGGACTGGAAAAGTTCCTCTTCAGAAAACAAGACAAGTAACAATTAAGGAAGCTGTTAAATTTGAACCAGTTGTAAGTAATCTATCACTGAAGGACCGAAAAGAGGCAAGATCGGTACGTGGTACAGAGATTAGCTGTGGCAGCAATATAAGCAGTGATGATTTGGTTGATGAAAACATTGTCTGGTTTCTACTTCGGATGTTCCCAACCCAGATGATGATAGGTGAAGATGAAATTGTTTGTTGTACTCCAAATTGGAATGCATTCTTTGAATTCTATTCCAGGAAACAGACACAGAAAACAAAAATTGGCTATGGTCCAATGTATCCTCAAACTCCTACAAATCCAGATGTTGTCAAAACCTCTCTTGACTACTTTGTTACACTGAATCTGAAATTGGGTCTGTCAAAGACTGTGGTAACATGTGACCAGGCAATATATGATATCATAAAAGGCTTGGTGAAAAAGGAGCCTGCCAGATATAAAGATGTTATAGTACGATTGGGTGGATTCCATATTGCACAGAACTTTTTGGGGTCCATTGGTTTCTTCATGAAAGAAAGCGGCATTGAAGACGTACTAGTTGCAAGTGACATATGTGGTAGATGAACAGCTAATAAAGTGATGGCAGGGAAGGCCTATTATAAAATGGTTCGTTACCATTCCTTGCTCAGTAAGGCATTCTTTATGCTCAAGTGGGAAGCCTTTGAGCAATGGTTGTTGCAAGAAGATGAACTTGACTCACTCTCATCTTTGTCATCTGTGTTGGAATGTCTCAGGGCAGCCTTTCAAATGAAGGTCAAAGACAGTGTTACAACACTTGTTGGCGATATCACAACAAGTCTAAGATTAGTTCAATCTCACTGGAAGAACTTTGAGAATACATTGGGTATAACAGCTCGGTTATGGGGAATGTATATTGAAATGATGCTCATTTTGAAATGTTATATCCATGCTGAAAGAGTTGGCATTTGGAAACAACATCTACTCGAGGCACAAAACATGCTACCGTACACGGTCTGTTCTGGACATAGCAAGTACATGTCCTCTTTGCCAATTTATCTAAGTGAAATGAATGACCTCCCTAACACTGCACCTGAAGTACACAAGGACTCTGAAGCGGGTAATTTTGCAGTGCACAAGATGGATGGAGACTTTAATGGAGTATGGACAGACCTTGCATTGGAACAAACTTACAACAAGGAAGGGAAGACAAGCCTATTCAAGGGCATTACCCAGGCAGAATTAACAAGAGAGAAATACATAAAAACCGTGCCATTCTTAACAGCGATCTCTGAGAGTGTGAAGCAGATGGTACATATGGAGTCTTCTCAATCAGATCATCATGAGAAAATGAATAAAGATGATATGGTAAAGGTACTGAAAATCAGAGACACTGTGGCAGAGAAAATGAGAAATCCGTTTGCTGCTGCCCTCGCAGATGATAAGTTAGTTAACATTGCAACGGGAGAAATGCTTGTTTCAACACTACTCGTGGACGCCAACAAACTTGGGTTAGAGGCAATGACGGCTGCCAGCAAAACTGATGCTGACCAAATTATCACCCCTAAGATAATGACTTTTGCCACACAACAGAAGCAAGGCAAACAAAAGCAGGACTTTGTAAAACAATTAATTTCTGAGGAAAGCTCTGTGACTAGGGCCCTTTGCTTTACACATGAGTTGAGTGACGAGGCAAGAATTGTAGCCTTCAGTTACGAATGGAGTGACTATCCACCATCGTTATTTGAGCCAGACAAGACTGGGGGTTTTACCATGCGCAAAGGAACTAAATCTGACTTCATAGGAACTCTTCAAAACAAGGTTAAGGATTCATGGGAACCAATGAAAGTGTATGTTATTGATGGCATGGCATTTGTGCAACGTTTTCAGACCCTTGGGGCAAGTGATTTTGGTGACCTTCAGGAGAGGTACAAAAACAAGATTCTAAGTATGAAACCCAAACATTGTTCAGAAGTGCATTTTATCGGCGATAGATATGACTTTGGTTCAATGAGCCTAAAGAGTGATGAGCGCCATAGACGGGAAATGGGAGCAAACTCACCGGAGTATATTCCTGTTCATAACATGAAAATACCTGTGTGGAAAACATTCCTTTCAAACCCTAAAAACAAGGCAAACCTGCTCTCATACCTGTCATCTTCTTGGTCGCAGTCTGTATCCCTGCCAGATGGGTTTTACCCTTATAATAGGAGTTAACGCAGCAGAGGGAATATGTGTGACCAACAGCAGCACCAATGTGATGGAGGAGCTGTGCTGCCAAGCACATGAGGAAGCCGACACGAGAATCATCGCACATCTTGCTAGCTGCCAAGACAGGAGCATATTTGTTATCCACGCAACCGACACAGATATCATCATGCTTGCTATCTACCATTATCCTCAGCTTCCACACATTGTAAACCTATGGGTGGAAAATAATGAACTCTTCCTGCCCAGTAATGACTTGGTTGTGGAATTGGCGAAAGTGGTGGGAAAAAATGAAATGGAACTAACAGACACATTACTCACTTCGTATGTCATGTCCGGCTGTGACTCAGTGAGTTATCCATACAGAAGAGGAAAATAAAGGGCAGCAATTGTAGCAATGCAGCATGTCGGTTCAATGACAGCATTGACAAATTTCGCTCACAACACTTTGTGCCTAGATGATACGTTGTACAAAGAAGCATGTGATTTTTTATGTGATTTGTACGGAAGGGCAGGATATTCATCTTTAGATAGGTTACGAGCCCATTTATTTGCGTCAAGCAAACGGGACCTCCACTCTCTACCTCCCACTGAAGATGCATTTCATTTCCACATTCTCAGGAGTCTTTGCAACATTAGCCTCTACAAACAGGCCCATCTAAGCAATCCAACTCTTCTCGCACCTGAACAGTACGGCAGATATATGGACAAAGGAAGATTAGTTCCTGTCATGAAGAGCAAGCCAAACAAACCTGCAGTGGCAAAACTGACATACTGCAAGTGCAAGAAGGGCTGTTTAAGGAACTGTTCATGTGCAAAGGCTGGATCGGCATGCATTATTGCATGCACCATGCAATGGGGACCCAAACAAATGTGGGCGACTGACTGAAGACAACAAAAGTGATGAGGACTAGGTAACCAAGAACAAAGTATATTTTCTACTAGGTGTAGTTGTAATCGAAAACATTATATGTTATTGTTAGAATGATGAACTTGGGATGACAACATACTGCTTATTAAGTTTTTTTTTCTTATCTCCAGATAGTTCAAACGTTTTCTACTGATAGTTTCACAAATAATAACAAAAAGCTATTGGATAATGAGAGTTATATCAATAAAATGTATGAAGGAAAATTCACTGAATTTGGCTTTTTCTGAAATATCGCTTAGTAAAAGATGTACAGGGGGCCATTAGTTCTTTGCCAATCCTCACATCCCTTTTCTAAAATCATCAGGGGGATCTAAGGAGTTGACTGAAACAGTATTTTAGTGAAAAAGGTTATGATACGGTATATTAATAGGCACTTCTTTGATGGAAGTCCCAGATTTTGGGCATGCCACAACCTTCGTGACCTTTTGACCTCTAGTGACCTTGAGGTTAATCCAATCAGAATCTACTCTGCCTATTGTTTTAGCCTACATCCATACCAAAAGAATGAGTGGTAATCTGTTGCAGTAGATTCTTGCGTTGTGATGATATACTAGATTTAGTTTCCCCTACCCCAGAATTAGGCAGCTGGTGTCATCACACCCTATCGTCAAAAAACGGTGTCTACCGAATTTGCGCAATACATTCAAAGTGTCCAAATTCACTTTTCAGATGTCCAAGACCCCTATAGACATAATCCAATTGCCAACAATTTTATAGCAGGGGTGTCACATCAAAATTATTTTTCTGGTTGTGGATCCCAGACTAGAAGCTCCTGCGAGGGTGCTTGTCTTCAACGCTGGACAATTGATAACAATATAGGTACTAATACAGCTAACAAACCTAATCTGGCATTTTCACTGTCCCCCTCTCTGAACTACCCCCAACTCCCAAGAAGCTGGTCACTGCCATTGAAGGGCTTTAAAAGGGTATGTGTATGGGTGGGGATGGGGGCAATCACACAGGGTTTGCCACTGGCCTACATATACACCCATGGCGGACTGGAGGAACCCATATTCTGATGTGGTTGTTTAGTTATACCAACACAGTAACTAACACAGGGAACCTGGTCCATAACCATTAACTTATGATTAAGCACTAATATTTTAATGTTGTTTTAAAATTCACTTCCCTAGCTAAATATCTTGATGTTAATCAGGGATCTAAATATATTTTGTTTCTTTCCTGTGATATGTTCCAATAGTAAACCTAGCCTAAACTCACTGTGGCACAAGCATATATGTCATTTCCCTACACAATCTTATATCAAATTTGACCTTCGTAATACAATCGGACATCCAATAACCCTCATAGCACAAACGAGGTAAGCTATCCAACCTGATTAGTGTCCCGGGCACTCGCAGGTGGCGCACCAGTCACGCCGATCCACACCTTTGACCAGGGTAGGTGCGCGACTATCACTAGCTTGGATAGAAAGATGTAATACGCAATTCGATGAATTAATGAACCCGATATCAATGTGGGTGTGCGACTCCGAATATCTTAATAATAATAAATAATTGAACAAATTAATTCCTACGTTGGTTTATATAACTATAATAGATTATACTTGATATATATGCTGTATAAGAATTAAAATAACCCGAAATATCCCTCCTTTCCCTCATCACTCAATCACCTCCATGGATTGAGGGAGTCTGTCCTAGTCATCTGCTGCTCCAGCCTCCCCAATCCCAGCTCCCATGGTGGTTCCACGATCCCTGCACACTGTAACTGCCACTCACTGTACCGCCTAAAATATATAAAGTTGCCAACCCGTTACGCTCTCCTGTCTCTTTTTTCTTAGTAGCTGGTACCTATATAACAATGTATGAATGCAGGTTGACTCTGAAAGAACAATGACTTAATGTAGGTTGCTTGGGCCAGTTGTTTTTTTTGGTAAATATTGTATTTGTCTGAATACATATTTTGTCAGTGCTGAGGCACTGGTCTTCCAGCCATTGGGGCGATCACATTTGGTTTGTACATGGTGATGGAGAAGTGAAATGTACTGCATTGTGTGCAGCACACCCCATTCTGAACATGCAGGTGGTTCATTATTTGGGGCTGCGTTAATGCAGGTTGTTCTCAGGACATTGCAGGCGGGCAGAGCGATGGCGGAGATTGACATTCCCACGGGTCAAAGTTCATCTGCACCAATCTCACCAGCGACAAGGACACGAAATCTGGAGCAAAAAATACCCACACTCAATCCCAAACTAAACCTTTACTAAAATGCCGAGACCAAAGTGACGATTTAAGCGGGACTAAAATGCGATGTTTGTGGCGAAGTAGCTTATTTAGTTTCCGCGCACCCCCACCCCCACCCCCACATCGTCACGTGACCGCACACTGATCACGTGATTAGGCTGATGGCGGGAGGCGAGTGTTCTTCAAAGAAAAGATAACTGGAATCTGACATTTCGATGACACTCGGGTTTTGCGGGGAGCGGGAGGGGTTTTAATCACTTTGAGGTGATTTCGAGGGCAAACGTTTCATTAGGACAAGGCAAATAGCGTTTAGATCTGGAGGACCGCTGTGTTTACCCAGCCAGCCGCGGTGTGAACCAATTCATTTGCCTACTTTTGTTTGTTTTCTAAATGTTATTCCCGAACAATTCATTTGCACTCTCTAACCGGGTCAAAGAGAGAGAGCCGTAGGCCTGTATCGGAGTCGATGGTGTGTTAATACTCCGTGGACCGGGCAATTGTTTGTCAGACATAAGAATTTCTGGGAGTGTTATATCACAAGTGTACTGGGGGTGGGGGTGGGGTGGCTGGTTTGTGAGAGTGGCGTGTGGCTGGGATTGCTGTGTACTTAAGAGCGGTGGAGACAGTGTGTGTATGTCAGGCATTAGGCTGTTGAGATGGTAGGTGCGTGTTTGAATGAATTAGTCCCACAGGGGTACTTTGGTGGAATGTTGATGTGAAATGGTGATATAAGTGTGGGTTATGTTCCATTACCGATGTTTGTGGGTGATGGCAGAAAGGCAGGGGCGCAGGAGGTAGGAAGGGAGGAGGGGTGCAGGAGGAGGAGATGGCGCGTGAGGGGACAGAAGGGCGGACAGAGAGGGGAGGAAGGGAGGAGGGGTGCAGGAGGAGGAGATGGCGCGTGAGGGGACAGAAGGGCGGACAGAGAGCGGAGGAAGGGAGGAGGGGTGCAGGAGGAGGAGATCGCGCGTGAGGGGACAGAAGGGCGGACAGAGAGCGGAGGAAGGGAGGATGGGTGCAGGAGGAGGAGATGGCGTGTGAGGGGACAGAAGGGCGGACAGAGGGCGGAGGAAGGGAGGAGGGGTGCAGGAGGAGGAGATGGCGCGTGAGGGGACAGAAGGGCGGACAGAGAGCGGAGGAAGGGAGGAGGGGTGCAGGAGGAGGAGATGGGGCGTGAGGGGACAGACGGGCGGACAGAGAGCGGAGGAAGGGATTGAAGGTGGGAGAGGACTGGGGTAGAGAGACCCACACGAAAGATGAAGGCAGCATGGGAGGGGAGAGATTGGCATGAGCAGATATAGGGTGGGAGTGGAGAAGGGAAGAGAGAGATAAGGCAGATGGAGGGGAAATAGGAGAGGTTCGTAGGGGAGAGGGAAGGAGGGGGAATCAGTGGGGGGGGGGGGGCGGGAAAGGAGGGGAGAGATGAGGGAAGGAAGCCTGGAGGAAGAAAGGGCGAGCAAGGATTATGGGAACAGAGGAGGTGGAGAGGGGGGGGGGAGAGAGAGGGGAGAGGCAAAGGAGAGGGAGGAGAGAGATAGCGATGAGGAAGTGGAGTGAAGGGAGAGAGAGGCGGGAAAGGGGGACATGTGGGGAGGGACGGAGTGGTGTCAGAGGGGAGAGAGAGGGGACGGAAGGAAGGGATACAGAGGGAGAGAGAAAGTGGAAAGAGAGGGGGTGGAGAGAAAGTGGGGTTATAGAGAGAAGAGAGAGGGGGAAGAGGAGGGGACGAGGAAGAGGGGAGAGGTGGAGGGGATGAGAGGAGGAGGGGATGAGAGGAGGAGGGGAGGATGCGGGTGTGGGGTTAGAATTAGGGAATAACCTACAAGGTAAGTCACTTAGAAGTAAGCTGTCAGCGTCTGACAAATGGCACCGGAAGTGACTGCTCTATCGCCTTGTGGTTTGTGTCCCTCTAGCGGCGGACGGCGGCGGCTTGACATAGGGGCAGTCAAAGCAGGACGCTTATACCTGCGTGCCATCACCGCCACCTCGCCCCCACCCGACCCCACCTCGCCCCCACCCCCGCATCTCCCCCCCAACCCCACCTCGCCCAATACCCACCACCTCGCCCCAAACCTCCACCTCGCACCCATCGCCATATCGCCCCACACCCCCACATCGCCCCCACCGCACATTGGTCCCCCACCCCTACCTCGCCCCCAAACCCCAATTCACCACCCATCGCCATCTCGCCATCACCACCGCCACCCCCACCCGGCCGCCACCTCGCACCCCCCACCCCAATTTCATCCCCCCCCCCCACAAACACAACCACCGCCAGCTCGCCCCCACGCCCACACCAACCCTCCAAACCACCCCACCTCGCCCCACGCTGGCACCTCGCTCCATCCAGCACCTCACCGCCCAACCCACCCCCAACTTAATCCCCCCCACCCCCACCCCCACTCGGCCGCCCCGATGCGTCACCGCCGGCCGTCTCCGCTCTACGACTGCGCATGCGCTAACACCGCCGGGGTGATACATCTTTGTTTAGGGACAAAAGTCTGCCCCATCAGCATCATTAGCAATCAGGACTGAAGAGGCTTTGTCGGCACGCACTCAGCCGCCCCGATCCATCTGGAGCCGCTCGGAGCAGCACCAAGCAAGGCGGAGCAGCTCGGAGCAAGTCGGAGCCGGTCTGAGCCTGTCGGAGCAGCTCAGAGCCACTCGGAGGAGCTCGGAAAACTCGGAATACTCGGGGCGCGTTGATGCAGCTCGGAGTGGTGCGCTGTAACTTGGAGCCAGCCGGCACCTTTTGAGCTTGTCAAACCCGGTCGGAGCAGCTCAGAGCTGACTTGGTAGGGATGGCACTGACAAGTACTGGTCAGTGGTGCCGGGAAAATAAAATAACACTGAACACATCTAAGACAGAGTATGTGGTATATGGCACAACATCAACAAAGAATAAGGCACACAAGCAAACCTTGAACCCCTAGCCCAGCGATGGGACATTCATCTGTTGTCACTTATATATAACACAAGAAAAGAACCAAATTACATAGATCCACTGAACAGGCAGATAATGATGGGAGATGGACCACTCCTCAGAGTTCCTAGACCAAACACAAACAAACTAGCTAAGGCTCCATTATTTAAAGGGAGCAAGACCATCTGCAATTAAAAGTGCACCTTCCTACCAAGGCTTTAAGTCACTGATCAGAATGCATCTCAATGACCAGGCCCTTGAACAATCATAATGGTGTAGATCCTGTGTCCCGCCTTGCTCCCCCCTCCTTCCTTCTACCCCCCCTCCTCACTCAATTACTTACCTCAGTTATATGGTAAGAGCAGCACAGTTTGTGCAGCGACCCACCATCTTAGCCCAAAACAGTGAACTTATTATGGCTAACCCACTAACACACTAACCTTCTTCATAATCTACTGGAGCAGCTTGGAACAGCTTGGAGCAGCTCGGAGCAGCTCGGAGCAGCTCGGAGCAGCTCGGAGCAGCTCGGAGCAGCTCGGAGAAGTTTGGGCTGATCGGAACTAATCGGAACCTCCAGAAAGCTCTTAGAGCTGCTCCGAGCTGCCCGGAGTGGATTAGATAGGTGTGAAGTGGTTTGCACCCTCTGACCCATAAAGTAATATCTAGACAAAGTGATGTCGATGGCTTCTGACTTATTCCCCTACAGCCCACCCCCATGTTCCTGCGCCTCCACTTCCCTGTTCCCTCCTCTAGCTCCACACCCTACGAACCTATTGCGTCCCGTTCCACCTCCGTGTCCGCCTCCTGCACCCACTCCTCCCTTGCCGACGTGTCCGCCTCCTGCACCCACTCCTCCCTTGCCGACGTGTCCGCCTCCTGCACCCACTCCTCCCTTGCCGACGTGTCCGCCTCCTGCACCCACTCCTCCCTTGCCGACACACATCCTCCTCAGCATCCTGTCATCTCTGCAGCTGTTTCTTCTCGACGTTTAATGCTCCTATTCCTACAGTATCAACCTTCATCACCCCCTCCCATCCTTCCCCAACACCCCCGCTCCTCCACCACATCCCTTACCCTGACCTCCTCCCTCCCGCTCTCCCTCCCCTTATTTCCATCTCTCCTCTCCTCCCCTCTCTCCTCCAACACTCCTCCCATCATCCAGCAGTCCCCTTCCCCTAACCTACTCCCTATCTCCCCTTCCCCTCCGCCTGCCCTTCCCGACCTCCTCCAGTAGGTACGTGGCTGTTGGCGCACCAGGCTGACATACATGCTGGTGTATGGCTGAGGGTGACGGAGGCCGGGTGAGGCAGACTCCCCCACACCTCTCACCCCATACTTGACACCCCCACCCTACACCACACGCGCCACGCCCCACACCCCACACCCTCCAGCCTACACCTGACACCCCACACCGTACAATCCACAATCCACACCCCTCACCCCACATCCAACACCCCACACCCTACAACACACACTCCTCACCCCACACCACACGTTATCCTTCTCTCTCTAGTTACAGACTGGACCTCTCACCCCTTACACCTCACACCCACCTCTCCTCATGCTACTCCCTCTGCACCTTCCAACACACAGACATAGTGCCGCCTGTGACGACAGCTGTCCAGTGAGCACCGACGTGGTAGGTGCTCTTTACACGGCTGCTCTGACCGGGTCTGACCGGCGCCAAATTGCCTTGAGTTGCCGCCGAGCCGTTCTGAGAGCCTTTCCCAACGGCTGCAGTCTTTTTGTTAACTGCTCGGAGCTGCTCGGGCGAGTTCCAACCAGCCCCGAGTTTGCACCGATCATCGTTGCGCCCTCAGAGCTGCTGAGGCCAGCTCGGAACTGCTCCGAACGACTCCGATGGGTTCCACCTGCCCTGAGCGACTCTTAACATGAATGAGCTGTTCCAAGTTACTCAGAGTTTTCGTCAGCAGCTGTTCCGAAATGTCCCGAACTGTTCCGATGTGTTCTGAGGTGTTTGGATGTATCCCGAGGTGTTTCGGGGTGTTTCGAGGTGTTCCGAGGTGTTCAAATGTGTTCCGAGATGTTCGTAGGTGTTCCAGAGCTATTCCGAACTGTTCCCAGGTGCTACGAGCTGCCCGGAACAGCTCGGAACCACTCCAATGCTGCTACGAGTTTTCGTCAGCATGTCTCTCCTGACTGCTTCATCACACCGCAATCATTGGATTAGGATAAGGATGAGGAAGATGCTTCCCAAGGAACCCGGTGTTCTCCTTAGGTGCAAGCACACAGATTGCAGCTTTAGTCCTCACAAGATCCTACGAATGTAGCTTAACTGTGAATGCATTTGTAATTGTAGTTGTTAGTTACTCTTCTATGGGGAATAATGATATACATACATAGAACCCGAAATGAATGTAAATGCCCATGTTGATATTAATATCAACAGATTCCTATAACAATATAGCCATCAGCATACCATAACCACATAATCATAACCCTATTACCATCACCACATGAGCATAAGTATATTACCATCACAATATTACCATTACTGTATTACCATCACCACATTACCATTACCATGTTACATTTACCACGTGATCATATCATTAACATGACCATAGTTGTATTACAATCACAACATTACTATTACTATATTACCATCACCATATTACCATTACCATGGTAGTTTACCATGTGATCATTTCATTTCATTAACCTGGTGACTAAGTCTTGAAAATCACAGCAATACCATCTCAGCATTACCACCCATCCATTACCATCACCACATGATCATTATTATATTACCAGCATCACATAACTATCACCATAATACCATCACTACCTTGCCATCATCATATTACCATACACACTTGACTATCAGTACATTACCATAAGAGTATCTCAGTTCCGGCGTGACCTTGCTGAACTGATTCACCCGGACTCCCCCATCACATACCCACTCAGCGTAACCACTTCCGTCTACTGGATTACCAGCATGCATTGCAATCAGCACCATTGCATTGTGCTGATCCAAAGTGAGCACTCTAGGTCAAGTGGACGCAAGTAAAATGCACTGCAATTGGCGCGTCTAGAAGAGCCAGGGCCAACGAAACAGCGACGATCACGTGACGTCGGTGCTCGTATAATGACACTAATCACGTGACATTGGGTGTATCGTGTTTGAGCTGGTCACATAACAGGTTTATTGGTGCACCAGTGATACTCACCAGGCAGTCATGTGAGATACATGTTCTTGTGACAGTGCGTGTTATGTGACATATATGCTCAGATTACAGTGCTGATCAGGTTACAGTCCTGCTCAGGTGACATAACAGTTCCTGTTACAGTGCTGCCGATGTGAGTGTGGTAATCATGTGAGAATGATGCACGGTGACAGTGCTGCTCAAGTGACAGTTATGCATAGTGACAGTGCTGCTATGGTGACAGTGTCCTATGGTTACAGTGCTCTATGGTGACATTGCTACATAGCCACATTGCTCTGTGGTGACAGCGTTGCTATGCGGACAGTGCTGCACGGTGACAGTGATACATGGTGACATTAATGCATGGTGACAGTGGTATATGGTGACATTGCCGCATAGTTACAGTGGTCTATGACGGATATGTTGATATGGTGACAGTGATGTATGGTGACAGTGCTACATGGTGACAGCACTGCATGGTGACTGTGCTGCATGGTGACAGTGATACATGGTTACAGTGCTCCATGGTGACAGTGCTGATGATGCCAGTGCTGCATGGGGACAGTGCTGCTCTTTGAAAATGTTGCTATGGTGACAATTATGTATGGTGACAGTGTTGCTATGGGGACAGTGATGCATGGCGGCAGTGCTGTCTGGTGACTGTGCTACATGGTGGCAGCGCTGCATGGTGACTTTGCTGCATGGTGACAGTGATCCATATTGACAGTGCTGATGGTGCCAGCGCTGCTTGGTGATAGTGCTGGCCTTTGAACGTGTTGTTATGGCGCAGTTATATATGGTGACAGTGCTGCATGGTGGATGTGCTGCATGGTGACAATGATGCATGGTTACAGTGCTTTATGGTGACAGTGTTGTATGGTGACAGTGCTCCTCGGGTGACAGTACTGCTCGGTGACAGTGCTGCTCGGTGACAGTGCTGCTCGGTGTCAGTGCTGCTCGGTGACAGTGCTGCTCGGTGACAGTACTGCTCGGTGATAGTGCTGCTCGGTGACAGTGCTGCTCGGTGACAGTGCTCCTGGTGTGACAGTACTGCTCGGTGCCAGTGCTGCTTGGTGACAATGCTGCTCGGTGACAGTACTGCTCGGTGACAGTACTGCTCGGTGACAGTGCTGCTCGGTGCCAATGCTGCTCGGTGACAGTACTGCTCGGTGACAGTACTGCTCGGTGAGAGTGCTGCTCGGTGATAGTGCTGCTCGGTGACAGTGCTGCTCGGTGACAGTTCTGCTCGGTGACAGTACTGCTCGGTGACAGTACTGCTCGGTGACACTGCTGCATGGTTACAGTGCTTTATGGTGACAGTGTTGTATGGTGACAGTGCTCCTCGGGTGACAGTCCTGCTCGGTGACAGTGCTGCTCGGTGACAGTGGTGCTCGGTGACAGTACTGCTCGGTGACAGTGCTGCTCGGTGACAGTGCTGCTCTCTGACAGTGCTGCTCGGTGACAGTGCTGCTCAGTGACAGTGATGTTTAGTGACAGTGCTGCTCGTAGCGGTTCGAAACTCATTATGGCACGGTATCATCTTCAAACGTCACGTACGGACGGAGACGCGTGATGCAAAGGCCCTCAACTTTGCCTCCCATCCCATCCCCCACCCCCACCCACCCGGTACCTCTCATCAACATCAACCATCACCCACCAACACTTACCACTCCACCACCCCTGTCCCACCACTTACTACCACCCTCCATCCCCCCACCCATACTCACCTGCACCCACCGTCAGCCCCCACCCACTACCCACCACCCACCACCACCCACCCATACTCACCTGCACCCACCGTCAGCCCCCACCCACTACCCACCACCCACCACCACCCACCAATACTCACCTGCACCAACCGTCAGCCCCCACCCACAACCCACCACCCCCACCACCCCCCATACTCACCTGCCCCAACCGTCAGCCCCCACCCACTCACCACCACCCCTCCACCACCCACCCATACTCACCTGCACCCACCATCAGCCCCCACCCACTACCCACCACCCTCCACCACCCACCCATACTCACCTGCACCCACCGTCAGCCCCCACCCACTCACCACCACCCTCCACCACCCACCCATACTCACCTGCACCCACCGTCAGCCCCCACCCACTCACCACCACCCTCCACCACCCACCGATACTCACCTGCTCCCACCGTCAGCCCCCACCCACTCACCACCACCCTTCACCACCCACCCATACTCACCTGCACCCACCGTCAGCCCCCACCCACTACCCACCACCCTGCACCACCCACCCATACTCACCTGCACCCACCGTCAGCCCCCGCCCACTCACCACCACCCTCCACCACCCACCCATACTCACCTGCACCCACCGTCAGCCCCCACCCACTACCCACCACCCTGCACCACCCACCCATACTCACCTGCACCCACCGTCAGCCCCCACCCACTCACCACCACCCACCATAACCCACCCATACTCACCTGAACCCACCGTCAGCCCCACCCATTACCCACCACCCTCCACCACCCACCCATACTCACCTCCACACCACCGTCAGCCCCCACCCACTCACCACCACCCACCACCACCCACCCATACTCACCTCCACCCACCGTCAGCCCCCACCCACTCACCACCACCCACCACCACCCACCCATACTCACCTGCACCCACCGTCAGCCCCCACCCACTACCCACCCCCCTCCACCACCCACCCATACTCACCTCCACCCACCATCAGCCCCCACCCACTACCCACCACCCTCCACCACCCACCCATACTCACCTGAACCCACCGTTAGCCCCCACCCACTACCCACCACCCTCCACCACCCACCCATACTCACCTCCACCCACCGGCAGCCCCCACCCACAACCCACCACCCACCACCACCCACCCATACTCACCTCCACCCACCGTCAGCCCCCACCCACTACCCACCACCCTCCACCACCCACCCATACTCACCTGCACCCACCATCAGCCCCCACCCACTCACCACCACCCACCACCACCCACCCATACTCACCTCCACCCACCGTCAACCCCCACCCACAACCCACCACCCTGCACCACCCACCCATACTCACCTGCACCCACCATCAGCCCCCACCCACTACCCACCACCCTGCACCACGTCTTCCAGTCTGCTCTACCCTTTCAGTTAATCCAAAGCGGGTTGCGCTAGTTAAAATGACAACACTATTTGACTTGTGATCAATTCGAATAAGCACCCCCCCCGTAAACCTCGTAACAACAACCCCTGCACGATCACCTACCCTGCTAGGTTTCCCCAAGTTCCTGTCTTCCCTTTGTTTCCATTGCTTCTCTTTCTTCCCGGCCTTTCCTTTCTTCCCTTTCTTGCCTGGGATGCCTGGGATGCCTGCCCTTCCTTGCTTTCCTGGCTTTCCTGGCTTACCTGGCTTACATGGCTTTCCTGACATCCCTGCCTTCCTGGCTTCCTCGCTTGCCTGGATTACCTGGCTACCCTGGCTTTTCTGGTTTCCCTGGCAACCCTGACTTGCCTGGCTTGCATGGCTAACCTGACTTGCCTGACATGTATGTCTTGCCTGGCGTGTCTGGATTGTCTGGCATACCTGCATTGCCTGGATTGCCTGCCTTGCCTGGCGTGCCTGTGTTGTATGCCTTGACTGCATTGCCTGATTTGTCTACCTTGCTCGCCGTGCCTACCTAGCCTACCTTGCCTACCTTGCCTGCATTGCCTGCATCACATGTCTTGCCTGTCTTGCCTGTCTTGTCTGTCTTATCTGTCTTTTCTGTCTTCCTTGGTTTGCCTGGCATGCCTGGCTTGCCTGCCTTGCCTGGCTTCCCTGGCTTCCATGGTCTCCCTGGCTACCCTGACCTCTCTGGCGTCTCCGTTGTTGAGGCTGGGATAAGGCTATTATTAATTGAGCAACTCGAACCCACCACACGTATATATTGGCATTTATTTAGTATTCGTATTTGTTCGTGGTCACATGACTTTTCAAGTCTTAAACATCCTTACTGAAGCTGTGGGATGCTTAACCCTTAGTGTTGTCGACGTATAGGCTAGGGTAGTTGGGACAACAAAAGAAGTTTGATGAGTCCCTGTCTAGTGTTTTCGAGCGCTTAAGCCCACATAATGTCAATGCACATGGGTGCAACATTTTGTATCTTTATGCCAGGTGGCATAGGTGAAGTTAGTTTGTAATGACGAGCTAGATGATGATACATAGATGCGTCCTTAATTACTTATGCCCGTGAGTCTGGCCTTAAGATTCACAACCATCATCATCATCATCATCATGCTGTCGGTCGCGATGTGACAAAGACTGCTTTTTCATTTCATGAAAGCTGCCTGCAAAAGTTTTGAAGTGCTGCTGGCTTTTGCAACTTACAAGCGGCACTCTCTCAGGGAGCAAATAGAGGTTTCACACCAGCAAAAACATGTCAAGACAGGCGCAAAACTTTGTCCCTGCAGTGGCTGGTCGGGAGATGTTGGGAGTTCCATACATCAACCGCCCTTAATGCTGCCACAGTGACATGGTTTTCTGTTTCGGGTTTGCTCCCTTAGCCTTCGGTTCTGTCAAGAACCTGTACCACAAGGTAGTGGTTTACAACTCTGCAAGGCAGGGGCATCAAACTCCCTGAGGTATTGCTATACCTGCAATACCTGCATACCTGCATACAACCGTGCTGCTTGATAATGTCACGTGTCATGGTGTTAAAATAATGAACTCTGAATATATAGATGGTGCTGAGGTTAGTCGTCGCAAAGGTCACATAACCAATTACCCATGGTGTGGAAAAGATAAACACTGTTTGTAAATATTGCTCAGTGATTGTGGCTTGGGCTATGCGCTGAGCTTATATACAGCCGCTGGGCATTATGACTCTGTATTGTAACCATATATTCAATAATGTGAACAATTTCACACCGGGAACTTTGTGAGAAATGAAGTCAAGGCTGCAGACTCAGCTCTGTGTCTGGGAACAAGGTATGTTGCAACACAACTAGAACATTACGTCCATAGCGTGAATGGAACTCACCTGTCTCCTATTCTAGCGCGAGCATCCTACCCGTTGAACCATCAAGGATCACTGATGCACTCCAGCTACTCACATCTACCTGTGTATGTGGCGTTTCCCCCAGGGAGGTGTGTACCTCAGTACTATATAGCGCAGGGCACGGTGGCCGAATCGGTGGAACGCGGGCCTTGCATGTGGGACATCGGGAGTTCGGTTCCTGGTCGAGTCCAACCAATACCTTATGAAATTGATACTTGTCGTTTCCTAGCCTGGCATTCTGCATTAATAGGATAGGGTAAGGACTGGTTAGCTCAGTGTCATGATAATGTGATTGGGTGGGATATCGGGCTATGGCACCAGCGGACTGATTTCCCAGTGGAGCAGCACTATGAAGTTGCCATGATTGTGTACTTGTATAGGTTGGTACCTGTCCTGATATGAACTTAGATGTTGCTAGGAAGTAAAGCTCCAACAACCAAACAAGCACCACACTATAGAAACTTTGTGTGTCCCACTTGGCTGCAGGTACACTGTTTGCAGAGGGTGTACAACAGGAGTAGGACTGTGTAGGTTGGTCTGTGTTCTATCTACATGAAGCTGCACCACGATACTAATTACTGACCTTTGAAAGGCATACCTGATGGCGCTGAGCTTTCTGCCGCATCCTCCAGAGGCTCCCATTAGGGCTGCATTGTCTCAGGGATGGGTGTGTGGGTGTGGGTGTGTATGTGGTTGGGTGTGGGTATGGGTGTGGGTGTGGGTATGGTTATGGGTGTGTGTGTGTGGGTGTGGGCGTGGGCGTGGGTATGGGTGTGTGTATGGGGGTAGGGGTAGGTGTGCGGTGGGTGTGGGGGTGACTGTTGGTGTAGGTGTGCGGGTGTGTCTTGGTGTGGGTTTGTGTTGGTATGGGTGTTGGTATGTGTGTGGGTGTTGATGTGGGTGTGGGTGTGGGTGGGTGTGGGCGTGGGCGTGGGCGTGAGCGTGGGCGTGGGCGTTGGTATGGGTGTTTATGGGGGTGCGGGTAGGGGTGGGTGTGGGTGTGGGTGTGGGTGTGGGTGTGGGTGTGGGTGTGGGTGTGGGTGTGGGTGTGTAGTGGCAGTAGTGACAGTAGTGACAGTAGTGACAGTATATCCAGTACTGACAGTATTGCCAGTACTGACAGTAGGGCCAGTACTGACAGTAGTGGCAGTAATGACAGTAGTGACATTACTGAAAGTAGTTACATTAGTGAGAGTAGTGACAGTAGTGACAGTAGTGACAGTAGTGACAGTATAGCCAGTACTGACATTATTGCCAGTACTGACAGTATGGCCAGTACTGACATTAGGGCCAGTACTGACACTAGTGACAGTAGTGACAGTACTGCCAGTAGTGACAGTAGTGACAGTAGTCAAAGTATTGACAGTAGTGACAGTAGTGACAGTAGTGTCAGTAGTGACAGTAGTGACAATAGTGACAGTAGTGACATTAGTGACAGTAGTGACAGTAGTGACAGTAGTGACCGTAGTGACAGTAGTGACACTAGTGATAGTAGTGACATTAGTGACAGTAGTCAAAGTATTGACAGTAGTGACAGTATTGACAGTAGTGACAGCAGTGACAGTACGGACAGTAGTGACAGTACTGACATTAGTGATAGTAGTGACAGTAGTAGTGACAGTTGTGACAGTAGTGACAGTATTGACAGTTGTGACAGTACTGACTGTGACATGGTAATGTAGGTGGTGTCAGGTGTCTACTCCATCCGCTGTCACTAAGGCATGGTTATTCACATGTGTCCCGCCTCCGCCCTCCCAAAATACCCACCGCCCACTCACCTGAAACAGTCTGGTCCCACTCTGCTATTATTGCTGCACATTGGTGGCAATGTTCAGCTTGCGTTTGATTCAGTGGGAATGGCACGTTTCCCACCCGGACCGATGTGTGCTGGACTCTACATACTTCACTCATCACTCTTCAGCGAGCTGGCGATGCGCACACTTTTCTCGTGTAAACAAACCTGTTGTACGTGAACTTCTGCTCCAACTCGCTCCTTTTGCCAAATCCAATCCTCACTGCCCCAGTTCAGGGTGCTCCGTCCACACCTGACGATCACCTCCCCCAGCTTCTCTTGGAACTGGCTTTGTTCTATAGAACAGCACGACATGTTCACTGCATGATTAACTAGTTTTGCTCCTTAAGAATCCCCCCAACTATTCAGTAATTACTGCTCTCTTCCTGTTTCATCTAATGTGTACTGGGATTACTAACACTCCTCTGGTGGTCAATGGTACTACTAACTGTCCCCAGGTGTGTTTCACCTACTATGCACTGGTATTACTAACATTCCCCTGCTATTTTTTTTTCTTGAAGATTTATATTGCCTATTATGGATAAGCCTGAATAGACTTGTTTTCACCATTAGACAGTTTGTCGATAGAAAGCCCGAGCCTACACTTTTACCGACCCAAGGGATTTTTAACCTCCCACACCACATATACATGGTATGAGAGCAACTGGCCTTTGATGATGCTGTCAGTTATCCACAGCGGTGGAAATCCAAATTGGCAGAGGTGGGGGCATTTATTCGGCTAATGTCAGATATCGGACAATGGTACCAATTCCTTAGTCTCCCAATGGGGCAGCACTATGAAGCAGCCATGACTCCACACTAATAATACAGCGAATCGCCTGTGTGCATTATGGTACACAACCCTGTTACTCAACTCCTGACTACCCTCACCGCGGTATAGTCACGTGACTTACAATAACCGGGCGCGGTGGCTTAATCGGTAGAGCGCGGGCCTTACGTGCGGAATGTCGGGAGTTCGGTTCCCGGTTCAGACAAAGCAGTCACTTTAATTGTTATACTTGTTGCATCCTAGCCTGGTTCTCAGCATTAATAGGATAAGGCAAGGACTGGTTCGCTCAGTTTCAGGATAATGTGACTGAGTGGGCTACCAGGTCATGGTGCTGGCAGCCTGATTTCCCAAGTGGGGGCAGCCACTAGAAAGTCACCATGAGTGTGCACTGTCACAAGTCGGTACCCATCCTGATGTGACCTAAGATCTTGCCAGGACGTAAAACTCCAACAACCAACCACTAAGCTTAGTGTACATGGACTTCTTAGTGGCATTACTATGCACATATCAAATGTTGCCTTCTGACAATGCCCTGCGTTTAGCAATTACCACACTCTGACAGTGTTCTCAAACAGCCGCAGAAGGCGCAGACTCAGTCCTTAGTCACGTGTCTACTAACATGCGCCAACAGGAGGCTGATCTGCTGATGATGCTTTCTCTGCTGTATTAATATCACGATGACACTATGATATATATACATGTATGAGTCCATGGGACAGTGACCAGGCTGACCTAACTATGTATAATCTACAGGGAAGCTGCACGATGACACTATGATATATATACATGTATGCGTCCATCAGACAGTGACCAAGCTGACCTAACTATGTACAATCTACAGGGAAGCTGCACGATGTCACTATGATATATATACATGTATGAGTCCATGAGACAATGACCATGCTGACCTAACTATGTACAATCTACAGGGAAGCTGAACGATGACACTATGATATATATATATGTATGCGTCCATGAGACAGTGACCATGCTGACCTAACTATGTATAATCTACAGGGAAGCTGCTGAGAATGAATTACAAAGGACCAGAATTTAATCCAAGTTCACTGTATTTAACAACAACACAACAGTGATTCGTTAATGGTACAGTTTTGAGTTTCTGCCCGGTTTTCCTCCATAAATATACTGACTATTTCCATCTACTGTATTTTAGTTTCGTGTCGATTTGACTTTACAGTAAAATATAATATGTGAATACATTTGTTTTGTCACACACACTGAAATGCTGGATATAATAGACTTCAGCATTGACAGCTTATAACTTATACTAAATTATTCCGTCTATACAGCGATACTTATTTATACATTGCAGCAGTATCCAACTTAAATTTGTAGGATACAATCCGGGCTAGCGCTTTGCATTTAAAGATGCTACGTTTTCATTGGATTATGATGCGCGGCAAGGAAGGACGAGGAGGCGGAAGTGGAAAAGAGGGCATTTTATTGGGTGAATGCCCGAGGCGTTTCATGAACATACAGTGTAATAAGTCAAGTACAGGTAAAGGTAAAATATAATTGTTTTGATGCATGCTCATGCTGAGAGCGTCAATGTGAGCGTAATGTCAGGCAATGTCAGTAGTTGGGAGGTGGGCCCGAGGAGCCCTCAACCCTATAATGGAGAGTTGGTGTATAGGGATGGTGGGTGGGGAAAAAGAGGTAGGAGGAGCGGAGTCTGTGGAGGCAGGAGGGCGAGTGGCCGGTGGAGAGGCCGGAGGGGGTTATAAGGGAAGGAGAGAGGGGGGGGGGGGTTATGTAAGAGGGAGAGAGCTGGAGGAGAGAGGAGGGGGGGGAGAGGGGGGGGTTGCGTCCTCCCTCACCTCGCATCAAACGCAATGCGAGCATTACGACCAAGGCATTGCCGTCTCACCCACAGCAAAAGAAAACAAAGCAATGCTAATGTTGTATCTTAGTACAGGCTTTTAACACTGGGGATTTAACGCGATGTAGAATGGCGCTGTGAGGAGTCTCAACTCCGCCATTTTCACCACTTTCCGGTTGCTGAGTCTTGTTACTGGTTTCCGGTTTCCAGTTAACGCTTCACGACACTAACGTTACAGGTTTTGGGGGACGTGAGGACAGCACTACTGACAGGTACATGGCACAATGTGGATTAGCTAGTGAGGTAAACCACATGTTTACACATGACACAGTGTGGATTAGCTAGTGAGGTAAACCACATGTTTACACATGGCACAGTGTGGATTAGCTAGTGAGGTAAACCATGTGTATACACACAACACAGTGTGGATTAGCTAGTGATGTAAACCATGTGTTTACACACAGCACAGTGTGGATTAGCTTGTGATGTAAACCATGTGTTTCCCCATGACTTGTTGTGGATTACCTGGTGAGGCAAACCGTGTGTTTACACATGACATGGTGTGGTTTAGCTGGTGAGGTATACCATGTGTTTACACATGGCAGATTGTGATTTAGCTTGTGAGGTGAACCTTGTGTTTACTTACACATGGTACAGTGTGGATTAGTTGGTGATGTAAACCATGTGTTTACACATGATGCAGCATGGATTAGCTGGTGAGGTAAACCATGTGTTTAGACATGGCCTGGTGTGGAGGAGTAGGTGAGCTAAACCATGTGTTTACACATGAACAAGTGCGGATTAGCTGGTGACATGAACTACATGTTCACCTAAAATACTCTTTGGATGAGCTGGTGATGTAAACCATGTGTTTACACATGATGCAGCATGGATTAGCTGGTGAGGTAAACCATGTGTTTACATACGGCACAGTGTGGTTTAGCTGGTGAGGTAAAGCATGTGTTTACACATGGTACATTATGGAGTAGCTAGTGAGGTAAACCATGTGCTTACACATGGTACATTGTGGATTAGATAGTGAGGTCAACCATGGGTTTACACATGGTAAATTGTGGATTAGCTGGTGAGGTAAACCATGTGTTTACATACGGCACAGTGTGGTTTAGCTGGTGAGGTCAACCATGTGTTTACACATGGTCCATTATGGAGTAGCTAGTGAGGTAAACCATGTGCTTACACATGGTACATTGTGGATTAGATAGTGAGGTCAACCATGTGTTTACACATGGTAAATTGTGGATTAGCTGGTAAGGCAAACCATGTGTCTACACATGGTACAGAGTGGATGAAACAATGAGGTAAAACATATGTTTACACATGGTGCATTGTGGATTAGCTGGCAAGATAAACCATGTGTTTACACATGGCACAGGTTGGATTAGACAGTGAGCTCAACCATGTGTTTCCGGTACATGCGCAGTGAACCACCTCCATCTGTAAACCCCACCATATTAGCCCTGAAGACGGATAGCACTCTTCGCTGTTACCATAGCAGTGTTCGGTTACAGAGATTATCTCATAGGCTTATCTCCTCGTACATCCCCTACTAGATAGGCACCTGGCAGAACACACTTTCAGTTCCTTTCAAATTCAGCTAAAGTCCGAGAATCAGCATGTTAGAATGTAGCAGTGTAGATGTGTTACTTAGCTACAAGTGTGCATTTTGCTCGGCCACATAACACTAGTACATACGATTGATTGATTAGTGGTGAGTTCATATGCTTGACTTATGGGTGGTGAATACATATGATTGATACACAAATACCACCAGTACCTATGACTGTTTGATTATTGGTGAGTCCATGTGATTGAATGATTGGAAGTGAGTATATATGCATGATTCATAGGGAGTGATTATCCGTGACGATTAATTAATAGTGATGATTAATTAATGAGTGATCATTGATTGTTGGACAGTACCTATGATTGATTGATTGTTGGTCAGTATCTATATGTAATGTATTGTTATTTACTAGCTGTAGTTGATTCAGTGGTGGTGAGTACCTTTGATGAACTTATATATGTGAATACATACGCATGAATACTTGTTCGGTGCTTGATTGTTGGTAAGTATCTATGCTTGAATCATTGAATCATTGATTGTTGCTGAGTAGGTCTACCTATGGTTAATTGATATTTTTACATTATTACCTATAAAGTCACCAACGTATAGTTCACAAGAAAAAAAATAAAAGTTCAGTACATATGCACTAGAAAAGTAAAGATATAATCTTGCATCATATCTAGGCGTCAGATTTGTCCTCATGTGCGAGTGTAGTGATATCAAATAGGCCTCCTCCTTTGGCTTCAACCCACATGACATCACCCTTCACCAGCCACTCGTACATGCCTTTGAAGATCATGAATATTGAATAAAACATAGCTGACATTTGCTCAATTGTATTTACAAATAACAAGCACAACTGTCATCTGAACGATGAATCCCACCCGAGAGATAATATGGGCAGTTCCTGATCGAATATTGATTTGAAGTGGTATAGTTGGTGGCAAGTATGTGGTACTGGCTGGAAGACTGACAGGTGTGCGGGGGGTGCAATGTGTGTTGACAATGTGAGCTGAGACTTCGAGCACTCACACAATGCTGTGCTTTCACTAGACCGTGTGTATGAGACGTGTCCCAACGGGCGGACCGGGAGTTGGGCCCGTCAACTGATGGAGTATTTGGTGTATACTGGGTGAGGAGCTAGGTATATGGCAACCTTTAATTCACACTTCAATTCACCATATAAACCATGTAAAAAGAAATTGTGTAAATACCTATATATCTATATAACACATACACTCGGAAGGAGTATGGGGGGGGGGGGGGGGGGGGGGGGGTTAGTTGTTGGAGTTTTACGTCCTGGCAATATCTAAGCTCATATCAGGGCGGGGTGGGAAAGGGAAGGGAGGTCTGGGGTGGGGAACAGAATAATTCAGGGGCAAAACTCCATAAACGCCAATCCAAAAATGGAGATAGACATTTGAATCAAACTTTCAACAAGTCGATTTATTAACATTCTCTACTTTTGTTGTTCATTGCGTCGTAAGCATGTCATCATAAGAAAAGTGGAATTAGTGAGAATTACAATTATTTTCAGGTACAAATCTGTTATTTTAGCTAGATTTTTGGATTAGCGTTTACCGCGTTTTGCGCCTGAATTCTTCAATATTTTTTGTTTGGGGGGAGGGGGTCTAATTTGTATGAGTAGGAATGCATTTTTACCACAAAGAAAGCTTTTTAGAAAGACTTGTGGCGCACTGTTTACATTAGTCAGATTAGGTTGATGGGAAATGATTTCAAACAATGCAGACGATGCGCCACCTGGTGTGAACTGTCACGTCACGTCATTGGAGAATGATGCTGCTTTGATATGTAGTATAAAGCATTTATACACATATTATTATTATGGAACCTTTTATTATATATTTTATATATTGGATTCGAACCCGCAACCCCCAAACGTGCAACATAAGATACATTCAAGGGCACCCAATAGCTAGACGTGGGTGTGAATCGGTTACCAGCTGACAGTCTTGTCGGACTGTCGGGCCGCTTGGAGCTGAGTGTAAGGCACACAAGGAGGTTGTTGTTTGAGGCGCGAAGCGTGCCGCGTAAGGAGAACTCAGGGGGGAGAGTGTATGTGGGCGACAATAGGGGACGCTGGAGAAGCAAACTACAAAAGTGTTGTGTAGACAGGAGCTCGCATAGACGCCCATATGTGTATAGATATATATGTCTAATACAAGTGTTTGCTGACAGGAGCTCACATGGAAATGTATACAAATGCACCAACTTATATATGAAGTGAGAGGTGGGAGACATTTGGAGTCGGTTCCCAGGTGGCGGGAAGCAGAGCGTGCGGGGCGTGCAGAGAATAAGGGGTGTTGGGAAGCGAGCGGTGCCCAGATGGAGCACCGACAAACATTAGGGACTATTCTTTATTTATATTCACATAATAAATGATATAGCACTTATATATATAATATATATAATGAATATGCATACTAAAGTGTTGTGTATGGACGTACTGAGTTATACATATGTGCTCTATAATCTATTATGGGAATATAAACAAGGACACTACCCCCTAGCAGTTCTCTCCCTTACTTACTCTATACCCTAATGTCACTGAGCTATTACTACCATAGGACTAGGTTAGTTCCTTCATTCTCCACTGCACTGCCACCTGTGAGCAGCTCATGACCGCATGATACCAGCTGCGCCTGGTCACTACCACTACCGCTCCCTCTCAGCAGATTTTCTGCAAACACGAGCTCACATAGAAGTCCACCTAGAAATACCCATACAGACTTATGATAACAATTCGCAATGTAGTGAGGATATCACAAATATCTATTTTCATATACATTACAAACCCTACGGTGCGACTGACACTGGTCAATATCCGGTGGAGGCGAGGTAGGTGAGTCAAACATGGCGCCACCAGTATAGTGGTGGGTCTTATGGAGTATACACATATGATATTAATTCCCTCTCATTACTTTATACTCGCCTGTCACGTGATACATCGCATATCCGTCATGGCGGGTGCTGACAATGGGAAATATTGCGCCTAGAGCAGGAGTCAAACCCACACCTCATGTCATTCCGAGGCTAGTGTGCTAACCATTACACTAACTAGGCTTCCTGATTCAATTCCCCTATCCATGTCTACCCTTGTGAAGCCATGCCTAAGAGGTTAGTACATGTTCTACATCACACCCAGTATGCATCAGATAGATTTGCTGTATACCATATTAAAAGATGTGGAAGGAAATTATTATTATATTGCTATACTCAGTAAGACCCAACACTGCGCTGGTGGCGCCACCTTTGCCCCACCTCATCTGCACCAGAAGTTGACCAGTGTCAGTCACACCCTGAGGATTATGATATATGTTCCCTTAGCATTTATACTCGTATAATGCGTTATAAATCACATATATATATATATTCATTTATATGTATATATGTGTATTATGTATGTGGTAGACCCGATGTCAGCAATTCCTTGGTCTTGCACTCGCTGTCACTCACAAGCAGAAGAACACCAAGATCCAAATACAGTACATTTCACCTGGTTTATTGGTAAACCTGTCCGCTCTTCACGGTGTCAACAGTCAAGTGACAGAGTCAATAGTTAAGTGACCCGCCCCTTAACTTATTAGGTCCAACATCGCCTCTATAGGTGGGTGGGGTGTGTGCTAGCCACATGCAGTAGAGGGCAGTCCAGTCGGGGCACTGCCCAGTGGCTAGCATGCCACCACCTAGCGCAGTCCAATGTAACTGTGTAGGTGTGCTGCATAGTCTCTGCCGGCACCATGTGGTAGTGGAACTCATATACAGACTGCTACATATATATACACACACAAAGCAAGCTCAAGAGTGCATCACTACACATGTCCCTACGCGGTGACCCAATAGGTAGAGTGCAGGCTTCACACGCGGAAGGTCGGAATTTGAATCCCAGCCGAGTGAAAGGAATGAGTTACTAAATTAAAACTTGTTTGTACCTAGCCTGACGCTCAATATTGATACAATAGGACAAGGCTGAGTGGAATATCTGGTCATGGCACTGATGACGTGGTCTCACAGTGGCGGAGCACTATAAAGTCATCATGAGTGTGCACTGTCACAATTTGGGACCCGTCCTGATATGACCATAAGATGCAAAACCCCAACTAACGAATAAACTATGCATCTCCTTTATATTAATTATTTACTAAAAATAAACCCAGAATCAAAGCATGGCTTAGCTCTTAACATATAGTATCGAATCCATATATAAATACGAGCAGTGGTCCACAACTGGTTAATCAATAGCGGTGGTATGTGCTGTCCTGTCTGTGGGAAAGTGCATGTAAAAGAACCCTTGCTGCTTATATGAAAGAGTAGCCTATTTGGTGGCAGCAGGTTTCCTCCAAAGAACTATGTCAGAATGACCATACGTTTGACATCCAATAGAAGATAATACTAAAACATGTGTGCTCTAGAGGAGTCCTTAAATACAACAAGCTTGATTTGTTGTGTATTTCCAATAATACTAATACAGAATGTGTTCACGCAGTACACACTTACTACAATTCACAAAACTCTTGTTGGGAATCTACTGCTGATGGATATAGAATTAGAGTCAATATGGGCTTGCCTTAAACCAAACTATATATATGGGTCAAAGTGCCCAGCCTCCACACAGCTCAATAGATGACATCACGGTTCTGACTGCGCATGCACTGAAAACGGCGTTGGCAGCAAAGCAAATGCGTACAGCCATTGAGTTTGCCGATACACTTAGGACAAAACTTTGATTTGATTCAAAATGAATAAAAATACATAACAATTTGGCGCAAACATGGATGGAAGGATGCAATATAATAATATAATGAATATGTTTAAGACACAACTCTCCATAATTAAGCATTTTGAGCTAAGAAACACACAATTTCAGTCACTTTACAGGCTGATGTTTACATCACCATTGATTAGCCATAAATAATTCTTGTTCTAAATATTAAAATGTCAAATGTGTCAACAAAAACTTCTTTCAAAGAAATATATAACCAATATCTAATTAACCCTTCTCATTTTCTATATGTACATATGTCATTAACCATAGGATATAAATAAAAACATGAATAAAATAAGTAAAACTGACTCTCGCTATGGCTCTAACACTAGTCTGAGTGCCCAGATTTGTCTAAGGCTAAATGCACATGGCATAAGATGTGCTAATTATATTGATATGAATGCAATGCTGGATAAAAGATTAATATCTTAATTTATTATATATATTTTGTTAGTTGGTATTCTATGTTTCAAACAAGAGCTGATATTAGCTGAAACTAGCACATTTCATAGCTGACCCAGTGTATTAATATGTGTCATGTGCTTCTCGCAGGTATATTTTCTTCAACGCATCCCACGATGCACTGTGCCGCTGGAATGGTGATGTCGTCTATTGAGGCAGTGTCTACTCATTTCAAATGTCATCTGCCTGCTCTAAGATCGCATCCTTGTACAATACAGACCCACCACTACTGCATCTTGTAGCTGCACCGTGTAGCTGCACCGTGTAGCTGCACCGTGTAGCTGCACCGTCTAACGTCAGAGTTTGCTGAAAGGAAATAATCAAAGCCACGCCGTTTTGTAAAAAGCAGACAACATTTTTTCTTGTGTACAGACATCATTTTATTTTTGTGAACAACCGACAAATGAATAGTGTACGTGCTGAATGGAACCTTTGATGCTGATGATACGCAAGAGCATACACATTATGGACACTTTTATGTGTACAAAGAAAGCACCACCCTGGCCCCCTCCGCAACCCCCCACACGCCCCCATCCGCCCCGCACCCGGCCACCCACAACCCCGCCCCGTCCCCCGCCCCCCCCCCCCACCCGGCCGTGCTGAAAATTAGGCGGTACGGAGCCTAGCCAGGACATTAATGCAAAGCCTCCATTAACTCGGACTGTTAAGTGTGTGTGTGGGGGGGGGGGGGGGGTAAGACGGCCAGAGCCTGGCATTGGCGGCGTGACGTCAGGCAGGCAGGTACGCGTAGTTCATGTATTTCTCGGCAGAGGGCGCGTTTTGAGAATTTGCACCTCGCTTTGAGATCTACTTGTGTGCAGTATTATTCCCGCTATCACCTACCGGCACCCACTCTCAGTGTCACTGTCATGTGCCCCACCTTGCTTTTGGATGTGACACACTGTCACACACCGTAGTTTTGACGACCTTAGGTGGGCAAAAGCCACCATCACACTCTTGACTGTAATGTTCGGTGTCAAAGTTATCCTGTGGCATACCAGAATGAAGTCACTGTCATATAGAACACCTTACTTTTGGTATATCACACTGTCACACTCTGACACTGTCATTTCCAGGTAGATGTTGATGGTATAATAATGCACTGCCACACTTTGTCACTGTCAAGTCCAGGCTTCCTTGCTGTTAGTGTGTCTGACACTGCGGGGTCAGTGTACATGTATATGCAGCTAGTAGTTCAGGTGTAGGGAGAGGCTGACATCATTTGCTGACCTCACCTGCTGACCTCAGCTGCTGACCTCATCTGCTGACCTTATATGTTGGCAACAAGCCTTAGAAAGCAGCTTTAGCAACGGAAGTTGCGCCTTGAGCTCTGCACACATCGCATTGGCGCTAACTTAACAGCATATGTATAGCATTCACATGCGCAGGTCCGGGTGGCACAAAAGGATTTCATGGGGATGAGTTTGTGTACAATATCTCCCCGCACTCACACCTACGGACACCTACGGACACCTACGGACAACTACGACTATTCCTAGCCACATACAAACACCGGCTCGCAAACGCGTAACCCCCTGTTTCCATACGCCAGCCAGACCCTCCCTCACCATCACCCCACCACACCCCCACCACCCCCTTTCCACCACCCCCTCCCCGAACACACCCTCCAAGCACATCACGACACCCCACCAGGACACCACCACACCCCCACCACACCCCCATCACCACACCCTCCTCGACCACATCCCCACACCCACACCGCACCCTCCCCACACCAGCTCCCAACCCAACACCACCACCCACAACCACATCCCCATCACCAACACACTCCCACCACCACATCCTCCCCGACCACCCCCACCCCCACCTTACCTCCCTACCACACCCCAACCACCACACACACCCTCCGCACCACACCCCATCACCACAGCCCCACCACCACCACTCCCACACCACACCCTTATCACCACCTCCCCACTGTAAGATATGAGTTTATGAATGCCCCGGCGGAGAGACTTTACGAACGTCCCCAGTGGGGGAAGGGGTCATGTGACGGAAACCGAGTTGTAGTGCTGAACCCAAAGACATAATAACACACTTCTGTACTAGAGCTTGTCGTGTCCACTCTTCAGTACCAGTCACCCTTCCCCCTGGTGACATCCTCCCTCCCGCCGCGTCCCGCTCCCAGGTGGCGCCACCTGCCGGGCGGGGGGGAGGTGCCACTCCTGTATCGCTCACACCTCACTCAGGGTTTCACACCCGCCAACACCCGCCAACACCCGCCAACACCCGCCAACACCCACCAACACCCGCCGACACCCGCCAACACCCGCTGTCACCCGCCGACACCCGCCGACACCCGCCAACACCCGCCAACACCCGCCGGGATCCGCCTTCACCCGAACGTAATCACATCCGGGCGGCGTATCACGTGACACAACCCGCGTCACGTGACACCACGCGCATCATGTGACACCGCGCGCGTCATGTGATCGCCAGTCGGGACACCGCTACATGGGCTGCTGGGCGGGAATTGGCCTCAGTGATTTGTTTACCATGGGGATGACTGTTTACCAGGTACTTTGGTCGGTTGTTGGAGTTTAACGTCCTTGCAACAGCTAATGTCATATCAGGACGGGTACTGACTTGTGACAGTGCGCACTCCTGGTGACCTTATAGGGGGGCCCACTGGAAAATTAGGCCGCCAGCACCATGGCCCGATATCCCGCTCAGTAACATTATCCTGACACTGAGCTAACCAGTCCATGCCCTATTCAATTAATGCAAGAGTGCCAGGCTAGGAACTGACATACGTCAATGCTATAAATCATTTGTTTGACTCGACCAGGAATCGAACTCTCCATCTCCCGCACACGAGGGGCGCCCTCTCCCGATTCGGCCGATGCCAGGGATGCTATAGGGGTAGTTAGTGTATAGGGCTGTGAGAGACGGGTGTCGGGGCGTCGAAGTAAGGGAAAGGAGGAGTATGAGGGGTCGGGAGAGCAAAGAAGCAGATGTGCAGAAGAGGAAGGAGTTGGGAGGAGTGCAGGTGATGTGGGGAGGAATGGGCAGGGTGGCGCTGTGTGGGGAGAGGAGTGAGTTGGCACAGGGTTGCAGTGGGTGAAGGAGTCGAAAGAAGGAGAGGAAGTATCGGTGGAGTGTGGGACCGGGTAAGGAAGTGTGCGGTGCGTGAGCGATGTGGTGGGTGAGGGAGGCTTGCAGTGGGCTTTGGGAAGGGCGGGGTGGGGTTAGGAGGGAACAGGTGGAGTGGGGGAGGAGTGGAGGTTAGCTAGAGGAGGAGTGGGGAGGGAGGTGTGGGATGGAGATGGGAGTGAGGTGGGGCATGGTTGAAGTGAGCGTCGGAAGGATTGCAGGTGGGAAAGGGAATGGAGGTTCGGGGTGAGGAACGAAGGTGTGAGGTGGGGGAGGAGTGAGGTGGGGAATGGTCGGGGTGGTCAGTGGGAGGGTCGGGGTGTGGCGGGTGTGGAAGATCCCATGTAGGTTAGGGAGTACGGCTGATGAGTGAGTGGCTGTCGAGAAGCCAGTCAGGGGTTTGGCTCCCTGGCGGTGACCCACTTAGTGTCCGAGTGAGCCGGTCACTGTCAGACTGACACACCAGGCGTGTCACACAATCATTCTCCATTTCACATCGCCGCTGACTGCGACGATGTGGCTTGTGTGAAACATGGCCTCTCCTCCTTCTCATGACTCATCTCCCTCCCATGGTAGGACCTGATATGTGGGTTGGACGTGAAACTCCAATAACCCCTCTCCCCCAAAAAGTGCGCGCTGCTGAACTTTCCGAGCGGGTGCGTAAACCGAATTGGTCTGCCCGTGTAGTAGCTGATTCTGTGCCACACTCTCCCAGCAGAGCCGGCAGGCAGTCGGTCTCCAATCTAGGTTTTGTTGCGCTGTGCACTGTGCACTATGCACTGTGCACTGTGCACTGTGAACTGTGCACTGTATATTGTGTAATGTGCACTGTACACATTGAATTGTAAACTATGCATTGTGCATTGTGAACTGTGCACTGTGTATTGGTTAATGTGCACTGTATACTGTACATTGCGTACTGTGCATTGTGTACTGTATCATGTGTACTGTATATAGTGTACACTACCTTGTGGAGTGTACACTGGTAGTGTGCATTATGTAATGTGCATTGTGTAATGTGCACTGTGTAATGGACACTGTGTACTGTGTATAGTGGACTGTCTCCTGTGCCATGTACACTGTCATGTGTATAGTGTACTGCACATTGCACCCAGTGCACTGTGTACTTAATGTGCACTGTATAATGGGAAATGTGTACTGTGTATAGTGGACTGTATACTGTGCAATGTGCACTGTCCTGTGCATAGTGTACTGCACATTGCACCCAGTGCACTGTGTACTGTGCACTGTGCAGTTTGCACTGCGTACTGTACATACATGCGCAAGGATTACCCAATGCCAACAGACTCTGCTGGTCCGACCGAGTTAATCGACAGACTTACACAATGTCTGAGGCTCCGCATTACTGAACAAGGACTGGCTGTATCTGCGTCAGGATAATGTTGCTGAGTGCTATATCATATCACGATGCCGTTAGATCTGAATCCTTTCGAGGCAGCAGAAAAAGGCCAACCTCGGAGCACAAGTACAAGTGTGTACCTGTGCTGACAGTATATGAGATGTTCATAGGTCGGAAAACCCCAATCACTGACCAACCTGATGACAGGGACCAGGGACCATCATTCATTCTACAAGTCTTGAGTCTGCTCTATTGTTATTTAGTCTGATGTATGCCCTAAATTTATGTTATTATTTGAAGTGGAAAATGCACAATATATTTGTTAATCGTCGACCAAATGATGAACTTCATAATCAAATACGTCAGCAGTAACAAGTCATATGAACGTTGCACGGTCTGATGAGGCATATTTTTGCCAAAACGACAATATTTAGCTAAGTTTGAAACTAAGTTTCCAACTTAGATACAGGTGCATTAAGTAATGATATGGTGCAGCATAGATGAATAATTAGTGACTCGTTTCGCCCACGCCTGTGCACAACACGCCCTAAATCCCTAAAGCAGGGAGGATGCTCCAAAACTAGGTTAATCCTGTGACGTCAGTAGATGTGCCCTACATCCAAGTCCCACATGTTGGATTAGTCAGATGCCAGGATGCACCATGTATATTTGTGGTGCTGCGGTGTGTCCAGAGGGGTCCTGCACAGAGGGCTAGATAATGTAGCATGTTCTAAACAAAGCATAGCATATTCCAATATTCAGGAATATCGAAGAACATTCATTTTTTGTGGATGGGAATAAATAAGTGCGAAAGCAAAAGTGTGGATGCCTACACAAAATGGATGCGTAAATTGATGTTATTCTGACAACATTAGTTGACAACGGTTAGGAAATCAGGCTACCTACATTAGTTAGTCAACACAGCCATCACGGCATGGAAGCTTAGTCACAACTGAATTGTTTGTGATGCTCAGCAACACGGGTAATTTGGCATTTGATCGCCGCCATAGCCTCATAGCGTTAAGATTAATACTTATGCTGCCACCTATCTAGTTATGGCGATACTACCTTCTGACTTCTGCGTCAGCGCCGTCTGGTTATTCATACTTTTATAGGAAATACTTTGAGATGCTAACTCTGTCTTACTGACCTGCCATCTGTGGTCGCCCGCTCGAACTACTGGCCCAAGCACCTATATAAGGACCGACTTAGCGACGGTGAGCTCAGTTTGACACAGCCATAGGAGGACACTAGCTGGCTTTGAACTGCCATCCCACCCACCCCTGCTAAAAGACTATATAGGGCTAAGGGTTAAAGCTTATTGACCTATTTGTGCATAACTCATTGGCTTATCTCACTGTGCTTATTCTGTTGAATTTAATATGTGCTTACTAAAATTGACATGTGCTTACTACAGACGCATTATTGAAAAAGAAATAAATCCAACTTTAAACTCATATGCATTGTCGGTGTCAAATTATATTTTCTCTTTCCAAATTTATTGTGCATGTTTTCAATTCAAATATCTCTCAAGTTAGTTATGTGTAATACAAGGTACCTCAAATTACTGAAGATAATTACATCGGTCAACCGGATATCTTTGTGTACAAATAATAGTAAAGTCCCTAAACCATCCAACTATGCAGCTTTGAATGAAGACAGTGATGCTTTAATGCTGCAACCCATGTTTGTTGAGTTCACTACTAAATGTGATGTTTTCATCAGACTGTGCCTATATACTGAGCTCCTAGTATAATTGTCATTATAAGCCATCCTTCGCGTAGTGTCGAATAAGGGTTGGTGTGCGAATTAGGTTAAAGCTGCATAGTCCGATGAAATCATAACATTTTCAAAACCAAAACAATGTCCTAATTTTGATTCTACATATCTAGCTTAGATACTGATGCACTTATTGAGCATGTGTCACCAAGCGGAAGGGAATGGTGAGGCAATTGAATAGATCATGGTACTGCAAAATACTATGGGGTCAGAGTTTTGGCAAGCTTGCCCAAATTAATTTGACATAGTTGCACTTCAAATATCTCAAAAGTTAGCCACTTAAAATAAAAGTTACTTCAAGCTAAAGTGAGGTACATTATAATGATCAACCTAATGTATTTATCTTAACAAATTTCTGAAACTCAAAACCATCGGACTATGCAACTTTAATGTGTTCCAGATTTTAGATTTTGAATATAGACAGAGAGTGTATATATAGATGAGAGGGACAACTCCTGCGAAAACCGTTAACACAAGCTACAGTGGCGCTCCTGGTGGTTATTGTTGAACAAGGCTTGAGTTTGCCGGTATGCGCAGTGCAAAACATTAGTTTTCTTCAAAAATTAATAGAAATCCAGAAGCCTAACCTTATAAATTCAATATAATCTTTTTGGTAAACATGTTTTCTATATGTGTTCCAAGCGGCTTGTGTCTAGGTCATGTAGTTTTAGAGATATTTGACATTTTCTGTATGAAGATTGCTCATCGCCATTGACAATGCATTGAGTTTGCCATATGTGCAGTGCAAAATGGTTATTTTATTCCAAATTAATAGAAATGCAGAAGACTAACCTTATAAATGTATTATAATCTATTCATTGAATATGCTTTCTATATGTGTACCAAGCGATTTGTTTCTAGATGGTGTGGTTTTAGAGATATTTGACATGTTCTGTATGAAGATTGCACACAACCATTGACAATGCCTTGAGTTTGCCAGCTGTGTCATAAAGTGTTCAACAACCACCACTTGGAGCACCACAGTCGGCAGCTGTTACACGTTCTACTATGACATTTGTCCCTCTCATCTATATACACGCTCTTTGATATAGATTAGAGTGCGTGTGGTTAGTCACTTCATTGCCTACATAGGCCCTCCACCAAATCGGCTCGGTGCCCCACCTTGGATTGGTAGCGCTGGTTAAAGGCGGAGATGCCAGTGGCATGCACGGTTCTGTTCCATGTGAGTTATGTAAGGAATGTTGACTTTGTAGTGGGTTAAATCAATTTGAGATGACGACCAAGATTGAAATGACAACACACATACAGCTCACCATGGTGAACAGTGTGGAAAACCACGCAGGATGTCATAGCAAATATGGTACATATGTACAGGATGAGATGATAGCCAACATAGTACAGATACACAGGAGGAGGTGATAGCAAGGATCAGCACAGATACACAGGACGAGGTGATAGCAAACATTATTCTACATACACAGGAGGTGATAGCACAGATAGTACATATACACAGGAGGAGGTGATAGCAAACATTATCCTACATACATAGGAGGAGGTGATAGCCAACATAGTAAAGATACACAGGAGGAGGTGATAGCCAACATAGTGCATACACGCAGGAGGAGGTGATATCACACACCGTACATATACAGAGGAGGAGGTGATATCACACAACGTACATATACACAGGAGGAGGTGATGGCACACATAGAACATATACACAGGAGGAGGTGATACCACACATAGTACATACACACAGAAGGAGGTGATAGCCAACATAGTAAAGATACGCAGGAGCGGGTGATAGCAAACAGTAGTTGACACTTTCACAGGAGGAGGGTCTAGCAAACAATAGTACAGGGAATGATGTGATAGCAAACAGCAGTGCATACAGGGGATAGCAAACAGGCCTCGTCTAGTGGTGGATTGACTGTGACGTCTGGGACAGAATCTCCTACTTGTCCCCCCAGACCGGGGAATGGTGTTAGTTCACGGCGGGCGGGCGGTCTTTACCCGGGGCGTCGAGGGCACCGGGCCAGGCGGGCCAGGCGGGCGGGGCGCCAGGAGGAGGCGGTGTGGAGGGGCAGGGAAAGGGGCACTCAGTCAGCGTAACCGGGTTTGTGGCCGTCCGAGGTGCCCCGGGGCCGGCCAGTGAAGGGGGCCCACACGGCCCCTGTCAACGCCACCAGAGGCGCCACCGTCTCACTGGGGATACCTGGGCAGGTCAGGCCAACAGAGTACTAGGTATGTAGACTGAATACACATAATTGGTGCATGAGTATCCAACACAAGTACAATTACTGAAGGCATTATCCAACACAACACTGGGTACACGTTATGACAATGTCCGACACAACACTTGCTCGACAGATTGACGAGAGTGTCCAACACCTCACTGAGTACAGTGATGACAGTGTGCGAGCCCTACTGAGTACCCCTAATGAGCACCCTGCTCCCCCAGCACCTTCCCGGATGTGCCCAGCCCCACGCACCCCCCCCCCCCCTGCTTCACTCCCACGGCCCTTCTAACCACACGTCACGACATCCTCAACAAGCCTTGAAGCCTGCCACTAACTCCTCCCACCCTACACCAGCCTCCCAACAGTCAGCACCAACCCCACTAGGTCCTACCCAACAGGCACCATGTGCGCAACACCAGTCCCCCACACCACCACACCACACCACCCACCCAAAACCTACCCCCCCACCCCAACATCCACCTTTACACCCATGTACACTCACCCTTAAACAGCCAACACTCACCCTTACACAACCAACAGTCACCCGTACACAACCAACAGTCACCGCCCCCTCACCCTTACACAACCAACAGTGACCGCCCCCTCACCCTTACACAACCAACAGTCACCCTTACACAACCAACAGTCACCGCACACTCACCCTTACACAACCAACAGTCACCGCCCCCTCACCCTTACACAACCAACAGTCACCGCCCCCTCACCCTTACACAACCAACAGTCACCGCCCCCTCACCCTTACACAACCAACAGTCACCGCCCCCTCACCCTTACACAACCAACAGTCACCGCACACTCACCCTTACACAACCAACAGTCACCGCCCCCTCACCCTTACACAACCAACAGTCACCGCCCCCTCACCCTTACACAACCAACAGTCACCGCACCCTCTCACGCTTACACAACCAACAGTCACCGCCCCCTCACCCTTACACAACCAACAGTCACCGCCCCTCACGCTCCTAGACGCCACCCCAACCCCATCACCCCGAGACCAATACCCACCCCCAACACCCACTCCACCCGAAAACCCACCCCCACCCCACAACACCCCCCACCAACCCCCCAACTCTCACCCGACTCGAACACCCACACCCGTATCCACCCCAACACACATACCCACCCCAACACTCACCGCACACCCACCCCACCACCCAACACCCACCACCACCCCCAATGCCTACCCCCATCCCCAGACAAACACCACACTCACCGCCCCCTCTCCCTCATATACGCCCTCTATGGAAGATTGTCTGATCAAAAAGAATCTCCGGTGGACTGGACACCTCATGAGGATGTTATCAGACATGCTACCAAAGCAGATCCTCTACTCTCAACTGTCTTCTGGTTACTGAAAGAGAGGGCGCCCTCTTCTCTGGTTCAACGATACCATCGACAGAAACCTGAAGCTGAGAGACATTAAGACTGACTCATGGACATCACTCTCACAGCAGAGAGCTAAATGGAGAGCGGCAGCCAAGTAATGAAAGCAGTCTTTGTCGCATCGCGACGACAGCATGATGATGATGAAATCCTCATTACTATTTGAGTCAGAGAAATTCAGGATGCACCCATCTGGGCAGATCAAAGAGTGTGATGGACGAACTCTGGTTGTAAAAAAGTGACGTTCCTGGATGGCGGTGTATCAGGTGTAAAACTTAACGGGAAGGCAACCACTTCCGGTGCGTTGGTAAATAGTCGCCACCATCTTGTTGTGGTTGTGGTCACGTGGGTGGAGCAGGAGGAGGACTAGCCAAGCCTGGGCTCACCATCAAGTCGGGAACCAGCAGCAGTCGAACGGGATGGGCTAGTCGGTGGGAGTTCTCGGTGGGTCTGCGGGCTGCGGGTGATGGTTGGGAAAGGTGTGACAGCCCCTTGGCGGATTGAGTGCACTCGCCCGTCTACCTGTAGACGAGTCCAAGGCGCAGCATGCAGGGGAGGAGGGTGTACTGTGATTCCTGTCGACTCACCCACAATGGCTGCATCGAGAACAAACCACTGGTCCACAATTATTAAAGAATGTAGTATGTATTCCAGGATACACCCAGCTAAGGCCCGAATATTTAAACTTATTGCTCACATGACAAAACTTAAGAGAAAATATTCACAACATGTGTCGGGCCCTGATGCTGGAGTCCCCGACTTGTCCTGAGCAGACAGCTCAAACACTCTAATCTAATCGAAGTTATGTGCTGTCCTTTTGTGGGAAGGTACATATAAAATACCCCATTGATGCTTATCACAAAGAGTAGCCTACGTTGCGGTGGCAGGTTTCCTCCAAAGAAATCTGTTAGAATAGCCATACATTTGACGTCCAATAGACGATGATGAAAATCAATGTGCTCTCGAGGCGTCGTTAAATACAACAAGCTTCACTTTGACTTTGCACGACCAACCATGGCTACACAAAATATTAAACCAACATCTTTCACAATTTGAGTCCAGCCACACTTGCAACTGCGAAGGACTTGAACAGAGCAGCGGCTAACAGCAACTCCGATGTTAATTAAGTAACCGCCGCCAGGTGTCGTGGGGGTGAATGGTGCCGCTAGATGGCCCTGTCTTCTGGTAGGAAGCACTGGTGGTGCTTGTCATTGCTTCAACGCAGAGCAGGTAGCTTTAAGTGTGTATCCGCTCAAACCACATTCGCTGTTAATTACCGTGTTTAATTAACCGCACACACGTGGTTAGGCACAGCCATGTTGCATTACAACTGACCAGACGGGATGGCCGAATGAGTTGAACATCCATCTCCTGTTTTGGGAGATCGGGGAATCCGAGCCCATGGGTTTGTCGGTTCGAACCCTGGTCGAGTGAAACCAATGACATAAACATCGATACTTGTCGCTTCCTAGGCATGCTGCATTATTAGGATATGGCAATGACTGGTTGGCTCAATGATAACATGCCTGAGGTCATGGTGCTGGCAGCCTGGTCTCTCAGTGAGGTAGCACTATAAAATCGGCATGAGTGCACACTGTCACAAGTCGGTAACTATCCTCATATGACCTTAGATGTTGCCAGGACGTAAAACAATAAACAAACACACAATAGATCCCAACTTTGATAATGCCACCAGTCTGCTGTTCAGTTTCAGTACCTCTAGGTAGTCCCCCACCACCACCTCCCTAAGGTGCTTCAGAGGATCCAAACACATTCTCTAGTGTTTGTGTTTACAAAGGAATATACCTATGTGTATTATATGTATTATATGTTTATATGAGCGCAGCCGTTTGTGTCTTCTCTGCGATATGTAAAACCATTTTGGACGACGGTTTTTCAATTTTAATACAGACATGGTACCGTCAGGGCAGGGTGGGGGGCGGCTTCTGCTGTGAGCGTGAAGTTGGGTGAAGACAGGCTGCTGCTCCACCACACCGCCACGCCACCACGCCACCACGCCGCCAGGCCGCCATGCCGCCACGCCACCACGCCGCCACGCCGCCACGCCGCCACTCCGCCACGCCGCCTCGCCGCCACGCCGCCACAGCATCACACCGCCACGTGACCCCACAATCTGGGCGATGTGGTTGCGTAAGGGATGGTGACTTATTATATAAGAGTATGACGATCCGTAGCACGTCACGTGACCCACCCTCCGCACAGCGTCAGGGCTTATAGGATCATGTGACACGGACCTCAACGTCAAACATTGAAATAACCGAGTTATCGGCGCAGTCAACTGGAGCCGGCTCGCCTATCTACGAAACTTTCCCCGTCTGTTACTATCGAAACCAACCTCATCAAGTTCGTCTACAGCTAGCGTCATAGTAGCAGGCATACGGCGCGGTGTGGCGCGGTGTGGCGCGGTGTGGCGCGGTGTGGCGCGGTGTGGCGCGGTGTGGCGCGGTGTGGCGCGGTGTGGCGCGGTGTGGCGCGGTGTGGCGTGGCGTGGCGCGGTGTGGCGCGGTGTGGCGCGGTGTGGCGCGGTGTGGCGCGGTGTGGCGCGGTGTGGCGCGGTGTGGCGCGGTGTGGCGCGGTGTGGCGCGGTGTGGCGCGGTGCGGCGCGGTGTGCGCGGTGTGGCGCGGTGCGGCGCGGTGTGACGCGATGTGGCTCGATGCGGCGCAGAGTGGCGCAGAGTGGCGCGGTGCGATTCCATTACCCGCCTCCCCCTCTCACACCCCGGTATTACCCTTCACACCCTCACACCCTTCACGGCTGTTCACACCCCTCAGTCCGCCTCAAAACGAGACACCCGCCTCCATCCCGTCACACCTCTCAGAACCGTCATATCCCCCCACAACCCTCAGAACTCATCACATCTCTCACATGCCCTCTCACACCCCACACACGCCGCCACACCTATATCATCTGTTATACGATATGTGTTATATATTGTATTACACGAGAGTTGTTAATAACATTAATTGCATTTGTAATTGTACAGCACACGTGCAATATAACAGCGTGTACATATGTGCAATAGTTAGTCTCGCCTAATTACTTATACATTCCAAATACAATATAACAGAGTGTATATATGTGAAATAGTTATTCTTGCCTAATTACTTATACATTCCAAATACAATATAACAGAGTGTATATATGTGCAATAGTTATTCTCGCCTAATTACTTATACATTCCAAATAGAATATAACAGAGTGTATATATGTGCAATAGTTAGTCTCGCCTAATTACTTATACAGTCCAAATACAATATAATAGAGTGTATATATATGCAGTAGTTTGCACTGGCCTCTCAGGCAAGCAGCCGCATAGACATGTATGTGTGGGTAGTATGGTGATATCAGGGAGTCTAGGTGGTGTAATGATTAGCACACTGGCCCGGAATGCAAAGAGATGTGGGTTCGAGTCCCATGCTAGGCGCAATATTTCCCATTTTCATCACGCCCACGACATATATATTCATGTATTCCCACTTAATTACTTGGAGAGTAGCTGTACAATATAATACAGTGTTTATAATTGAAGTACTTATTATATATATCACCAAATTACCTATTCTCTATCCAGACAGCACACTTAAATGACTATGTACTCAGGATACATTCTCCCCTTGTTGATATTAGTGTGTAATATGCTGCATGTATTGTCACCTCATTACTTATACGGACATCTACACACAAATTCAGCATTTATACATGCATTAGTAACTCCTACCTGGTTAATTATACAGCACATGTACAATATAATAGAGTGGCTACACTCTATGCATGATGTATTTATTATCACCCACTTAATTGTATGGCATATACACAGTATGTAAGTCTAGGTATAATGCAGAGAATTATGTGAATATTATCTAATCGGAGCTATTGCTGTGGTGGGCGCATGTGGTTATAGAATGATGTGTTGGTGATGTTGGAGCTGCCTGGTGGGCAGGTGGATTGCAATAAGGTATGTGTAGTCTGCGTGGGGCTGCAAGCGGTCGCCTGCCCACGGTCACCTGACCACGTAGTCCGGACGTTTACATTAATAAAAGAAGCAGGGTTTAGGAACCAGCCAGAGATGAGACTCTCCTCCATATTATTATTATTATTATACTATATATATATATTTCCAGTGTGCGAGTAACAGTATTCGCGGCACTGGCAGGGGTGGAGGGTGGTGGCGCCACCTGTCCCAACGTGAATAGGGGGTCACCCATAAAGTAGTACACAACATAAGGAATCTTCCATTACGCGCCTTTATACTCGCATAAGTTGCAAACATCACATATATATCGCATTGTGTCTTTGTGAGTAGTGTAAATAATATCCATGGTATTTAATCTGACTTAACTCACTAAAATGTGCACATCCAGTACAACAAATCAAATCAAATTCAAACACACATCACTCAACCACCTATTATGTACAGGCCTATGGACATGTACATAAAATAGGCTAGTATAGAATTAAGTAGAAAAAAAGTGGAAAACTCTTCCCAAGAAAACCCCAAAACACTAACATAGAACCCTAAGAAAACAACTAACATAGTAATAAGAATAGAACAAAAATTCAATGCCAAGAGGGCCCAACAAAACTAACATAGGCTACTAAACGCACCTACAGATGTATCTGCTACTGAAATGTAGACAATCAAATAACTTATCAGCAGCAACTGCTTGGTAAGACAACACCAACACTACAGCTGGCCAGCATTGAAAACAAGCCTGGATACCCGGGCTTACATGCTATGGACAGTATAAATAAAGCCTCAATACAAAAAAACTAAACAAAATGTGCAGTATGCTCCACATTTAAGGCTACCGTCCCGGTAAGGGGAGACTGCCGGGAACATCGTGCAGTATCTCCCGGTTGTCAGCTTCATTCAACCCGCCCCTGGACTCCCCCCCCCCCCCCCACACACACACGCCGGTTACTTGAGGAGACTTGTTAGCCACTCATCTTCCTAAGACGAAAGGTTCACTTACCACAGATGAATGGGAAAATACAGAACACAGGGTTACAAAGATCACGTGACTGGGAGTTATGATGGCGCAGAGTAGACGGGGCGGATAGACTGAGCACCGGCCAATGGGGGATCAGGGAGGGGAGTACCGGGGAGGGGGTACCCGAGAGGGTAGTACCGCGGGGGGAGTACTGGTGCGGGGAGTACTGGTGTGGGGAGTACCGGTGAGTACTGGTGAGGGGAGTACTGGTGAGGGGAGTACGGGTGAGGGGAGTACTGGTGAGGGGAGTACTGGTGAGGGGAGTACTGGTGAGGGGAGTATTGGTGAGTGGAGTACGGGTGAGGGGAGTACTGGTGAGGGGAGTACTGGTGAGGGGAGTACTGGTGAATGGAGTACTGTTGAGGGGAGTACCGTTGAGGGGAGTACTGGTGAAGGGAGTACTGGTGAGGGGAGTACTGGTGAGGGGAGTACTGGTGAATGGAGTACTGGTGAGGGGAGTACTGGTGAGGGGATTACTGGTGAGGGGAGTACTGGTGAGGGGAGTACTGGTGAGGGGAGTACTGGTGAAGGGAGTACTGGTGAGGGGAGTACTGGTGAGGGGAGTACTGGTGAGGGGAGTAATGGTGAGGGGAGTACTGGTGAGGGGAGTACTGGTGAGGGGAGTACTGGTGAGTGGAGTACGGGTGAGGGGAGTACTGGTGAGATGAGTACTGGTGAGGGGGGTACTGGTGAGGGGAGTACTGGTGAAGGGAGTACTGGTGAGGGGAGTACTGGTGAGTTGAGTAATGCTGAGGGGAGTAATGGTGAGGGGAGTACTCGTGAGGGGAGTACTGGTGAGGGGAGTACTGGTGAGGGGAGTACTGGTGAGGTGACTTGCTGTGGGGCAGTGCCTGCCAGTGAGGGACGTGCTTACTAAGTGCACTGATATCTAAGTTAGATATGTAGGCTGAGATCTAGATAAGACGTAAGACCCCAACAACCAACCAATCTAGATAAGTGATCTGGTTTAGATAAGTGATTTGGTTTAGATGAGTTATTTGGTTTAGATAAGTGATTTGGCTTAACGGAATTGAAGGCGATACCGATTCCTTTTGCGACGTCTTAGATTATGTCACAGAGCCTACTCATTTGTCACAGCACGCACTCATTACGGCTGCATAGTGCTGCCGATCTAGGATTTCATTCTTGCTGCCACTGACGTTGATTGATATCCGCGTGGACAGAATGGCTGAATTGGTAAGAGTGCTGCAGGCTTCGTGTGCGGGAGGTCGATGGTTCGATCCCAAACTAATTCAAAACAATATTTTCCAGAATTGATACTTTCCGTCACCTATCCTGGCACTCAGCATAAATAGGATAGGGCAAGGAGGGGTTATTTCAGTAACAATATACTATGAGTGAGTGGGTTATCACGTTAATGCTGGTGGCACAGCCTTCCGGTGGGAGAGCACTAAATGGTCGCAGGCAGTGCGCACTGACAGAGCTCAGTCACATGTTCCTTCTGTGTGAGTGACCCGTTGGACCTGTTATGGGGCTGTCACACTATGACGTTTCTCCCGGCGACCCGTAAGCGTTGAAAGTACTATCTTGCGCGTCGAGAAACGTTAAAGATTTAGGGGAAATATGGGGAAATTGGACATTGGCGCAGCGTGTTAGTAGCGCGCGGCCAACGTTGTGGTAACGTATATCGGCGCGCTGTGTCTGTGTCTCTGTCTGTGTCTCTGTCTGTGTCTCTGTCTGTGTCTCTGTCTGTGTCTCTGTCTGTGTCTCTGTGTATGTGTCTCTGTCTGTGTGTCTGTGGCTGTGTCTCTGTCTGCGTCTCTGTCTGTGTCTCTGTCTGTGTCTCTGTCTCTGTTTCTCTCTCTCTCTGAGACACAGAGACATAGACACACATAGACACACACAGATACACAGAGACACATAGACACACACCAAGACACAGAGACACACACAGAGACTCAGACACACAGAGACACAGAGACACACACACAGACACAGAGTCACACACAGAGACACAGACAGAGACACATACAGAGACATACACAGAGACACAGAGACACATACAGAGACATACACAGAGATACAGAGACACATACAGAGACATACACAGAGACACAGACAGAGACACACACAGAGACACACACAGACACACCGAGAGACACACAGAGAGACACACACACATCAACGTGTGAGCAACGACCCTCCCGCGCGCGCGCCGTCTTCCTAGCGTTCCCATAACGTTATTCCGGCGCGTCCAACGCAGCGCGACGCGCGCCTAACGTCCGTACCCATATATTTGCGCGCATTGTCGATCGCTGGTTTTTTTTGACAAGCTTAAAACCTTGGGCGACTGGCAACGCGCGCCGATGTTGTCCGCCGACCATCAACGTCAAAGATAGTGTACCGAAATGTACCGACGCCCCGGTAACGCGCCCCCAGCGCGTCCCGAGGTTTCACTTATTATCGCCCAAAAACACCACACGTCGCCGTGTCGCCGGCAAGAAGCGTCGTAGTGTGACAGCCCCATTACATACAGTGACCTGGTCAAGTGGAAAGATAATTATAATGGTAATACAACATTTATTCCCCTCCACTTGAAGAATGTATTATGCGTCATATATATACCCATATAGCTGTATAAGAAGTATACAAGTATAATAGGGGAATATCCCTCCTGCTCTCCAGCACTCCCGGCAGTAATCGAGTGCTATAATTTGGACTAGTCATCTAATGCTCCTGCCTAGTAAACCTCAGCTACGATCGTGGTTCCACCCCTCACTGTAGAGGCACATATTATACCCTCTTATACACAGATAAGCTTCACATATACATACATATACATATGGTCCTTGGTCGGTGTTGCGTAAGGCTCCGGGTGTTGCTAGTATCCTACACCACCCTGAAGGTGGCGCTGCTACCAGCCTCCCACGCCCCGCTTCACGCTAAGCGACAATTGGCCGAATAGCATCACGCTGCTGCATTTGCGCCTGGGGATTAGCTACCCGTCATTACAGGGCGCCAACCGGAAGTGACCCTCGTTTCCCGGAAGTGGCACCCCCGCCCCACCCTCAGCCACCCTCAGCCCCACCCACCGGGGGCGTGAGGGGGCGCGTCGGCCCCAATTGCCCGGCCCCCTGCGGGCAGGCCGTCGGCTGGTTGTCGGCTCGTTTCCGGGCAGGCAGAGCGGCATCTTTGACCCACTTTACCGCCTCCCACACACACACATACACGCACAGACACGCGCGCCGCCCCCTCTAGCGGCGGTTCAAGTGGCGTCACTTCCGGTGTGTGATGACCATCCAAGCCGCGTCTAGGTGCGCGTCCCGGGGAAGCAGAAGGCCCCCACCCGCCGCCAGGAGCCACTCTGAGACGACTCACTCCGCCCGCCGTTGGCGGCCATTGATGTTCGGCCTAAGTGCACCGCGTAACCTCTAGGGGTCACGTGACTATGAGCGACAAACTCAATTTGGCCTCGGTTTGAACAAAGTAGCGGGGACGCAGAATGCCGCGTGATGGGCGGGGCGCATGCGCAAATTGAGCATAGCGTCCTCGTTTGGGTTGGGGGGGACTTGGTGGTGGAGATGGTTTGTATTTTCTGTAATGCAGAATGACAGCCGAGGTGTGACCGGGTCAGCAGGTGTGTGTGGGTGGAGGTGTGGGTGGATGTGGGTGGGTGTGGGTTGTAGGCTGTTGTATGTGGGGTGAGGTGTAGACTGTTGCAGTTGGGTGACGGGTAGTGTATGCGCGTGGGGGTGCTTTGGGTGTGGGTGTGGGGTTGGGTTTGGGTGTCGGTGTGGTCATAAGGGGTGGTGTTTATGGTGAGTTGTAGTAGGTGCTTTTGGGTTTGGTTTTGTGTGTAGGGGTGAGTTTGGACATGGGTGCGGGTGAGGCATATGCATGTGTGTGTCTGGGACTGGGTGTGGGGAAAGTTATGTGTCATATTACTGTGAACTGTGGCAACAACTAATTACAGAATCACTGAGGTAAAATGCTAGATCTCATTACCATGAACCCTGGTAATAACTAATTACAGAATCACTGAGGTAAAATGCTAGATCTCATTACCATGAACCTGGTAATAACTAATTACAGAATCACTCAGGTAACATGCTAGATCTCATTACCATGAACCTGGTAATAACTAATTACAGAATCACTCAGGTAAAATGCTAGATCTCATTACCATGAACCTGGTAATAACTAATTACAGAATCACTGAGGTAAAATGCTAGATCTCATTACCATGAACCTGGTACTAACTAATTACAGAATCACTGAGGTGAAATGCTAGATCTCATTCCCATGAACCTGGAAATGACTAATTACAGAATCACTGAGGTAAAATGCTAGATCTCATTACCATGAACCTGGTAATAACTAATTACATAATCACTGAGCTGAAATGCTAGATCTCATTCCCATGAACCTGGAAATGACTAATTACATAATCACGGGGGTAAACTATTTCATGTTATTACTATGCATCCTATTAGCAGTTAACTACAGAATCACGGGGGTAAACTATTTCATGTTATTACTATGCATCCTATTAGCAGTTAACTACAGAATCACCGAGGAAATGCCTTACATATTAGTCCTGTAACCACTACAGCAGAGAGCTAAATGGAGAGCGGCAGTCAAGTAATGAAAGCAGTCTTTGTCGCATCGCGACCGACAGCATGATGATGATGATGATCCACTGGTAGCAATGACCTACAGAACCACAGACGAAAAACCCTACGTATTAGTCCTATAACCAGTGGTAAGAATTACCTACATAACCATTGAGGCACAGTTCTATACCTTATTACTGTAACCAGTGGTAACAATGACCTACAGAACCACAGAGGCAGAGTTCTGTACCTTATTACTGTAACCATGGTAACAACTGGTCACATCATTCTTCAACATTGCCTCCTTTTGCTCCAACTGTAATGTAGGTTTTATTGCTAGATAGATAACACAGCCCCATTCAGTGTCTGCATATGGGACAACATCAAACACTTGACACAACACACGTGACAGAATATACGCTGGTTGGCTGCAGCCTCTCGTTGAATAAAGGCTGGCTACCGACGTATGACATATGTAGGGGCACGGTACACATCGTTATGCGCAAAGCGATCAATAGACAACGCCGGCCAACGTGACTACACATGCCAGAGGCACTTGTCCCGGGCTGATATCAGGATATAGCGATGAATGGATGCCATATATTACGCTACTGCCAATATCTGATCAATCCAAACCACATTATTCTATGGACCCTAGGCCAGAATAGTAAGGCTAACAGATAAATGAGTTTTACTTTTGGATGAGTTATTCAGATATTACATTATTGCGGAGAGAAACATTTCTATGTTCCTCATATTATCCATTACATAGCGGCTTAAAGTTTATAGTCCGATACAAGCATCACAGATTGGAAATCTAAGCACTCTGATTCAAGGTATGCAACCTAGATACTGGTGCATTTATTAAGGAGTTTGGTTTTGCAGAGAAGGGTTGTGTAAGGTTCTGTAATATAACTTGTTACTGGTCAAATCTGAGGGTGTCATAGTGTTAGTGTGCATGGTACCATTAATGTGTCATGCTTTCACTTCAAATATTTAGAAAGTTAGCCTATCTTAACCGAAAATAAAGTAAAGCTTGTTTTATTTAACGCCGCCTCTGGAGCATATTGATATACAAACATTACTTCAGATGATGTATCTACAAGAAAATGACACACATCACAAATCATCAGACTGTGCAACTTTAAATATATATGTAATCCTGGCTCTATCCTGCGTTCTGTTCACTGAATCAACCAACAGAGAAGATGGAGGCATGAGAATGTAAGTCCTTCTTTCTCAGATTACAAACCTTCCCTGCCTTGTGCCATAACGTACTTAAATAGAGCCTTTGAGAAAGTACTGTCTCACACTAACCATTCAAGTGGGTTTGTCGACGGTTTGAACACAAATAAGCGGACAGGGTGACCGAATAAGTTGACTGCTCTGCCTATGCGGGAGGTCTTAGGTTCAATCCCCATTTGGGTCAGAGCAATGAATTACAAACTTGACAGTTATCGTTACCGGCTTACCCATTTGTGTACTTAGGAGAGGACAAGAACAGTGTGCTGAGGGAAATCAATGCAATCCACAATGCATATTTGACCTGCGTATTTAGCGAATGGATAGAAATAACAACAACACTATGGCTACTTTTCTTTACACACAGAATACATTGGAAACTGGAGATAGAGTCCGACAATCTGTAAGGAAACCTAATCTGAGATAAAGCTGCTGTGGAAACAAGTAAAAGAAAATTGACCTTTATTGTTCATGTTAATTTAGCTGAAAGACTTAAAGGGGCATCGTCCGATGGTTTGGAGGTATATCATCATTTTTCGGAGATTAATATATTAAGTTGATTATTATATTATACCTTCTTGTAGATTGAAGTACATTTTATTTTGAATGGCTAACTTTTGAGATATTTGAAGTGCAACCATGCACAATCAATGTTAGAAAGTGGGCCAACATTCTGACACCATTTGGTGTTATGCACAAACAGGCTTTAATTGAATTGACTCAGTATGCCCTTCTATGTGGAAATAAATGCTTAGGTTTATCAGTATTTAAGTTTGATATGAAGAATACAACCTAGCTGAAGGTTTGTATGTTGACAATTTGATGCTTCATCGGAGTACGCAGCTTTATGAAATAACTGATGCTTTGATGAAATTGGAACGATGTTGAAAAAGAAGATCTTGCTTTGAGGGGACTCAAATTCAGCCAGCGCCAGGAGGGGTCCCGTCTAGTGTGTACATACACTATTTGTACAGCGCCAGATCAGGGTAGTGGATGTTCTTAGAACTATACAGGTGGTTGAATATTGCCTTAGGGCTAATATCAACACAGTAGAATGAGCGTTTCTTTAGAACTATACCGCATTCATAGATCCGGGAAATGTCAGCGGTGATTGAAGAGCTGGGTCATAATGAAGTGGAGCTGTGAGGGGCGTTGGGGTGGGGGGGTGGGGGGAGTGGCCTGGGGGTTCTTAACCTGACATCCAGGTTCCAGCCTCATTCTACGCTTACTGTGAATGCAATATAATGTGGTGTGTAATGTTGCAAGATATCACGGTATCGCTGTAGTTACATAGGCATATGCTCAAGAATCACTCATTGCTCGCTCCATTATACTCACTCTTTGCTTATTCAATTTATATCCATGCTTTCAATTATGAGTCCCATTAGCACAAGGTGGCGCTGTCGACTGCGCTGACCCTTGTCCATAAGCCCTAGCAGGAACAGGGCTGATGGTGGACTGTTCCATCTATGACTAGCGGCCACCCCCTGAGGGTGGCTACCAGTGACCTGACTGGACAGTGCCAGCTCATTTGTAATATGACCTTCATTGAATCAACCGGGTGACTTCCCAGTGTTTGAAGCAGCTTCAGCATTGCATTGTTATTCTCCTAGTGGAGTAACAGGGGGTCTACCACAGCATTCTCTGTATTTACTCATAACCTATTTTGATATTTATTTATAAGCTATTTTGTAATAAATTGTATAAAGTGTGTAATGCTACCTGTCATTATTTAACCTTCCAAACCAGTGCCTCAGTACAGATATAGATTTGAATAAATAAAGTGACTGAACACCAAAAGATGACATTCATCACACAATGCTCTGCTCCTTCTACACCCAAGTGAATCTCCACACACGACTTGTGTTCATAATTAGGACAGCCCCTTCTGTATAATTTCTCATTACGGATATCGGTATGTGCAGGCTTGTGCCAGTGTTTGGCCCTTGGTGGCGCGTTACTGACATAGCAGTGCCTCACCTAAAGAGGAGCTACTTGTGCAACATGACACGGTGGTCAAATCCATAGAGTACAGGCTTCCCGTGCAGAAGGTCGGGAGTTTAAACCCTAGCCGAGTCAAACCAATGACTTACAAAATTGATAATTGTCGCTACCTAGTCTGGCGATCGGCATTTGTAGGATAGGATAAGGACTGACTGGCACCTTATCAGGATAATAGGACTGTGTCGGATATCGGTTCATGGTGCCGATGGTTTGGTCTCCCAGTGGGACAGCACTATAAAGGTGACATTAGTGCGCACTGTCACAATTCGGAACCCATCCAATATGACCTTCGATATTGCTAGGACACAATCCAACAACGCACAGCACACCTACCTGTGCATGTGACATGCCATGCAGGCAGGGCAATGCAGCTCACTCTACTTATTAGACCTATTATGTTCAGATTGCCATATTACTAGAAGAAAGTCCTTTAGAGGAATGTAATTCAACATCTGACATGTTTGAAGCCGCAAACATCAATGATGTAGACACCATTGTAAAAGTTCAACACACACATCATCTATGCACACTTGGATATGATGAGTGGAACCCCCAATATCACACACCCGCAGGTGTTCTATGACAAGTCTGAAAAACACATCAATACACAAGCGTCCGCTTAATTCATATTCGTGTGTTTGATGCGTTGATTTCTCTTAGATCTTTAAAGTGCCCGATTCAGTGCGCTCTCTCCACTAGACATCACTTGGCAATAGAAGTAGCTTCTCGAAACTGCAGGCACAATTCCACAGATATTTATTTAGCTGAACACACAACCCTTATATTTCTATGATTCGGATAAAGGAATGACACTGAAGGATGGCCAAATGAGTTCGTCTCCCGTTGTTGTAGATCGTGGGGTCGTGGGATCGAACCCTGCTAGAGTCAAACCAATGACTTAAAAAGTGATAGTTGTCGTTTCCTAGCCGGGCGCTGGGCATTATTAGTGTGGTGGTCTGCACTGACCTCTCAGGCAAGGAACTGCATATACAGGTAGGCGTGGGTAGTATGGTGATATCAGGGAGCCTAGGTAGTGTAATGGTTAGCACACTGGTCCGGAATACAGAGATGTGGGTTCGATTCCTACTCTAGGCGCAATATTTGCCATTGCCATCACCCCCACGACATTAGGATAGGGCAAGGAGCAGTGCTATGAGGAAGACCAATCGTCCATGATTGAAATCATCATCATCATGCTGTTGGTGGCGATGCGACAAAGACTGCTTTCATTACTTGACTACCCCTCTCCATTTAGCTCTCTGCTGTGAGAGTGATGTCCATGAGTCGGTCTTAATGTCTCTCAGCTTCAGGTTTCTGTTGATGGTATCCTTGCCCTCTCTTTCTGTAACCAGAAGGCAGTTGAGAATAGAGTATCTGCTTTGGTAGCCTGTCTGCTGACATCCTCATGAGGTGTCCAGTCCACTGGAGATTCATTTTGATCAGAAGATCTTCCATAGAGGGCAGCCCTGTCCGTTTGAGTATTTCCTTATTTGTCATTTTGTCCTTCCAGGTTAGCCTCATGATTGAACGCAGATGTCGCATCATGAAGGCATGCAGCTTTTTCACCTGTCACACTCTCTAGGCCTCGGCTCCATATAGTAGGGTGGATAGCGCGATTGCATGGTAGATCTTGCCTTTGACCCGAATGGACACATGGTGGTTGTTCCAGAGTGTCTGGCATAGTCGGCCGAAAGATGCACTAGCCTTGGCCATTCTCCTCTGTATTTCAGCATCAATGCGTCCATCACGTGATATAGTGCTTCCGAGGTAGGTGAATTCCGGAACAGAGTTCAGCTTGTTTCCGTCAACCATGATATCCTCCTCTAGGGTTCTTGTAGAGTTGGGTTGGTACAGTACCTCAGTCTTCTTGAAGTTAATCTTCAGGCCAAACTTCTTTGATGCATCCCAGAAAGCAGCCACTCTTTTCTGGATCTCTTCCGTAGAGTGGGCAACCAATGCACTATCATCTGCGAATAGCAGCTCTCTCACCAGTATCCGAGTAGTCTTGGTCTTCGCTCCGAAGTGTGCAACATTGAATAGGTCAGCGCTCTGTCTGGACTGTATATAGATGCAATCCCCCATGTCTCTGAAAGCCTCATCGAGCATTGCTGATAGGAAGATGGTGGAGAGCGTGGGGGCCAGTACACAACCTTGCTTGACCCCATTGGTAACCCCAAATGATTCCAAGACTTTCCGTCCAACACCAACGTTCACTATCATTCCTGTATGTCGAGCCTCGATCATAGTTGTGGACTTTTCTGGGCATCTGTACTTCCTCAGTAGCTGCCATAGCCCGGTCCTCCCGACTGTATCAAACGGCTTAGTGAAATTGATTGAACTAGCCCCTGCTTAATCAATTAATGTACAACCAAAGAAAATAAATGTACGTGAAAGGGTGCAGGTGACCATGGTTTGTTTCCCATCAGAAGAGGGCCTGCATCGTCAGCTTCCCGGAAAGTGAGGCGCGTCGGCCAGTTTTTCTTGACAATTTATACTGCCTCTCATGGATAAGTCTGAATAGACTTGTTTTCACCATAAGACAGTTTGTCGATAGAAAGCCCGAGCCTACACTTTTACCGACCCAAGTGATTTTTAACCTCTCACACCACATAGACATGGTATGAGAGCAACTAGCCTTTGATGACGCTGTATGTTATACACAGCGGTGGAAATCCAAATTGGCAGAGGTGGGGACACGGGGAATCGAACCGCCGACCCTCAGATTAGGTGTCCGACCTAGAACAAGTCAGACACTCTAACCACTCCGCCACAGAGAACACCACGATTAGATCGACCGGTCGGCCGAGTCGGCCGGTCCGTGCCGACAACGGAACAAGGTGTGAAAGGTTGTAGGAGAATCAGGTGGACGTGAGAAAGAGTCACGGTCGGCCACGGCGGGGAGGGGGGGGGGGGGGGCTCAAGGAGGCTCTTGACATTCCTGCCAAATCACCTACAATTGGAAATTGTGAACAGTGCACAAGTGTTTTTAAAGTTTGTTTATAAAGTATGTCAACCGTCACCTGGAGGGAAGGGGGAGAGAGAGCTGCTTGGAAGCAGACCTCAAGCCCTCCAGTAAGGTGTCCTTGGTTGGACAACTCAGTTTCTGCTCAGTTACACAAACCGTATGTAATATACATCTGATTCTAGGAAACAATGTCAATTATTGCTCTGATGTAACGATGTATTTTGATGTAGCATTGGTTGCTCAACTAGAAGATCCCATCTTGGGGAAGCCATACATACCTTTCGACATGTTTGTCCTTAAATAAAGCTCAAAGCAAATCAAATTAACATTTATTCCGAAGAGTATAACCTTTCAGCACCAAGACAAATAAAACCATCAGAGAAATGAAAAGAATAGACAATGCAAACTGTGGGTGAACTGTATAAGAGTGGAGATCCACGTGTGATCCAGAAGGCAGTGCAGTGTGGCTGAACTGCCACATAGCAGGGATACACCGGGCAGTAGTGATTAGTAGTACAATGACCTGCAGGTGACACAGTGCCCCTTAACTATCTGACTGAGCCAACCTACATTGGACACTCAAAAGGTCACATTAAACAGGTATATACTGCCATTTAATATATCTAAAATGAGATGTGAAAGATTAATGTTCGATTCACCCGGAAATGCTAGAGATTATTTGTTTCCCCCTTTTCCAGAACAACAGCACAGTACGTTTTTTGGTTCAAGTGTTTTTATTCCTGTGAATAACATGTTGTCAGTGCTAATGCACTGGTCTTCCAGGCCTAATGACAATTGCCTCTACACAGTAAACAAATCTACAACAATAATATAGATATACAATTATAGGGAAATAAGCAAAGCATCGGTACATGAATGACAGGTAAAGAACAAGATAAGAGTAAAAAGAAACATAGACGGGGAGGTAACTATTTTAGACTAGTAAGGTAAGTGTTAGTAGGGGGTGGGGCATAACTGATTATCTTTCTAGTAGTAACATACTCATTGAAAGGGTGATGGTGGGATGTAGGGTGGGCCTTTGTGATTGAACTGGTGTTCACGGTAATCTCAGGTGGGGCCTATTGAGTTAGTAAGTAGGTTAATATTGATTAATCATGTACCTCAGTAGGATCCAACTAGAATCAGTTCCAGGCTCATTCCGTTGTAGATGGGATTTTTGGTCTAGTTGGCCCCTACTGGTTGAGTTGACAGTGTATGTTTGTTTGTGTGGGGGGGGGGGGGGGAGTGGGGGCACAGGGAAAGGAATGGCAACACTGCCCCCAGTGTGGCATTGATCCGCTTTGGCCTAGGCTGGTTGATTTAAATGTGCATGGAGGTTTATCTAGAAAATTTTGTAATAATCACTGTTCCTGATACGTGCTGGTAGTTGGTTCCAGAGTGCTCCCCCCAGAACAACCGGTGACCTTTTCATTTTACTATTTTGAACATGTGGCACTTTCAGGTGGGTGGCTTGTGTTGCATGTGTGGTTTGTATAGGTGTGTCTATGTAATATGGGTATTTCATGCGGTGGTACATTAGGCCTAATGGAGCATCAAACTGCAATAAATATTTATTTAAGAAATACACCAGAAGTAGCCACTTTGGATACATATAATCAAATCTAAGTAAATGCTTTGGCTTAAGAAATCTGATGCTTTCTGGAATCATGCAATTCGAGCTACAAAGTGCAAATGGATTGCCATAATTCCATCTGTAATATTACTAATACTCATAGATAAGTATGCAGGCTGTCCAATTGCTTGTTACCATGGCAACTGTTCCATGTAGTCTTCCTGCTCTCTATGTCAGGGATCGATGAGGGCCGAATAAAATCGAAGATGCACACAATTGGCACTTGTCGCTATGCGCCCAGTATTGGTCAGATGGAATACAGTAAGCGCTGGTTGGTTCCCTCTGAGGATAATGTGACTCAGTTGGATATTGTGTCACGGACTCAGGTGCAGAGGCATCTCAGCTAGACTATTCTGTAATGCGTGTACTCTCAAGGTAGCCATACTATTGCTCGTGGAAACCAGTCCGGACGTGACCCCCATATGTTATTAGGACGCTAACCCCCCACTCTATGTCACTAAAGGTCACGACTGGACCTAAGTGGCCATTTTTTACTGTGCAAATAAAAGTATATAGATCTGCTTGGCGTCCCGGCGCGCCGTCACGCTGATTACACGAAGCCGCAGGTTGAGTGCCTGATTTGTCCAATTACCAACTCCTGCCTGCAGACAGACACACACAGGCACACACAGGCACACCCATGTACACACTCAGACACAGTCGCCATTGAGCAGGTTTACGCCCGGCAGAGAGAGAGGCAGGGCGGAGGGAGAAGGGAGGGATGGAGAGGGTAGAGGGGAGGGGCATCGCGAAGGGAGAGGGAGAGTGAGGACGGTGGGGAAGGGAGTGGGCAGATAGCGGAGGGATACCTGAGAGATAGGGGGAATGTGGAGGGTGGTGGAGGGTGGTGGAGGGTGGGGGAGTGTGGAGAGGGGAGAGAGGGGAGAGAGGAGAGAGAGGGGAGAGAGGGGAGAGAGCGGATAAATGGGGGGAACTGCTAGAGGAAATGGTAGGGCGGACTGGTGTGGAGGGAAAGGGAGATGGAATAGGAGAGGGAAGGAGATTGGGAAGGGAGATGATAAGGGAAAGGGAAAGGGACTGGGAAGTGGAGGCGATGGGGTTAGGGAAGGGGAAAGGAAAAGGGAGGCGGAAGGAGAGATGGAGGAGAAGTAGAGAGCGAAGGGAGGCAAGAGGACAGGGGAAAGGAAGGGGATAGGCAAAGGAGAAGGTAAGGGACACGGAAAGAGGGAGGGAAGGGGAGGGGAAGGGGAGGGGAAGGGGAGGGGAAGGGGAAAGGGAAGGAGAGAAGGAGGGAGAGGGAAGGGGCGAGGGAACTAGAGAGCGAAGGGACGGGAGAGGGAAATGGAGAGGGAAGATTTGGAAAAGGAGGGGAAATCCTGAAGGTGGCTGAAGGGGAGAGGAAGGAGAGGAAGGAGACTGGAAGTGAAGGGGCATCCCCGATGGGTGGGTGGGTGGGTGAGAGGGGTAGGGGGGCATCCATCCCGGACTAAGGTCAGGCAGCCGGACGCGGGGAGTCACATGATCAGCAGCTGATCACATGACTCGGCATGTGGCGCGGGAAATGTCAGCCATGATTGAAGAGCTGGATCGTAATGAAGTGGAGCTGTGAGGGGGCATTGGGGGGGCGGCCTGGGGGTTGTGAACCTGGCATCCAGGTTCCAGCCTCGCTCTGAGCTTACCGTGAATGCAATATAACATGGCATGTAATGTTGCAATACATCATGGTATCGCTGTAGTTACACAGGAGGGTGCTTAAGAATCTGGGATGAGCAAAGAATATTGCCAATTGCGTTGATATTGCAGTTAGTGTAGTAGTGTTGTGTTTCCGGAATCGGGACTTATGGTGAATTGACCTGAACACCCCTGAACCCTTTGAGTGGTAGCATGGATGGACGGTCTCAGACTGGGACGCGTGTGTGAATGTCAACCTCGTTCCCTTCCCATAGAATGTCAACATATTGTCTTATATAATGTGAGTGTTTGCTGTAGTGTTTATTATATTAACCTTTCCACTGTTTCTCATTAGTCCCGAGTGTGGAACCGACCATTCAATCCGTTCCCTTCAACCACTGCCCTTCAATCCCAACCCTCCAATCACCGTTTTTCAACCACTGCCTTTCAACCACTGCCCTGCAAGCCCAGCCCTCTAACCAATACCCTTCGACCACTGCTCTTCAATCACTGCCCTTCAACCACTACGCTTCAACCACTGCCATTCAACCACTGCCCTTCAACCACATCCATTCAACGACTGCCCATTATCCTCTGACCTTCAAGCCCTACCCTTCAACCACTGCCCTTCAACAACTGACCCCTATCAGTGTCCTTTGACCATTGCCCTTCCACCACTGCCCTTCAACCGATGCCCTTGAACCAATTCCCTTCAACATCTGACCTTCAACCACTGCCCTTCAATCACTGCCCTTCAACCGATTCCCTTGAACCAATTCCCTTCAACCCTTTCTCGTCAAACCCCGACTCCACCTCTGTCCATGATTCAGACAATACATGTAGACCTCTCCAATTGTCTCTCGCTAAGTCTCCAGAATGCAGGCCTTCTGTCATACATATCCCCAGACATTGTCCCTCTCTCACCACATTGCGCCAACAACTTGGCAGTCGCAACCAGGTGGCACTACCAGCTTCGACTTCGTTTTGCCAGTGACAACCAAGGTGTGTCCCTAGAAGTGGATGCGTCCAGAGGTGCACACTCCCTGTCAGTGCCCCAGCGGGCGGGGTGACCAAATCTGTAGAGCGCGGGCCTCACATGCAGAAGGTCGGGAGTTCAGTTCAAGGTCGAGTCAAACTATTGATTTTAAAATTGATACTTGCCGCTATCTATCCTGGCACTCAGCATTAATATGATAGGGTAAGGATTGGTTAGCTCAGTGTCAGGATAATGTGACATAGTGGGATATCGGGTCGCGGTGAGTCTGGGCTGATTTCCCAGTGGGCAGCACTATACAGTTGTCATGAGTGCGCACTGTCACATGTCAATACGCATCCGGATCTGACCTTAGATGTTGCTAGTACGTAAAGCAAACCCAAACAAACACATTATCAGTGTCCCAGTAGCAGTCGCCAGTCTTTGTTCTGTTCTGTACAGGGGCGTCCCCTGAAGCGTTGAGGCTGCGAACTGAGCCGCTTCATGCCTCCCACCTGCCGGGAGCAATCGGAACCAGTCACTTCGCCACAACGGTCTGGTTTGTTATAGAGAATCAGGCTTATTTTCTGTGACTTTTTCTCCAAAGAATCTATTGGGGATGAATGTAGAAAATAATATATCAGCGCATGTTATACTGGATGGCGTAGGGAGAGGATCGAGGGGAGTCACAGTAGAATGAAGCAGTTGACTTTGTCATAAGTAGATGGATGCACAGTTTGTATCTTTCCCTGTCTCCTTAGCTCTGTCCCGGGTCCTACCTGGTATATTCTTCCCTTATGGTATTCTGAGGCCGCCTAACGCATAAACCGTGACACTAGACACCTACCTGTCTGTGTGCAGGTGTCTAGTGTGGGCCACACTCACCTCATATGGTGAGGTGAGTGTAGCCACTATACACTTAGCTGTCTGTGTGACACTTTACCTGGTGAGGTGAGTGTAGCCCACTACACACCACCTGGTGAGATGAGTCCAGCCTACAGTCTTCTTTACACGTTCCTGCATCTGACAGGCCGGTCATATTTACTGCCGGCACACAGCTGCGGCGCCCTCTACTGAATTATCCACACCTGCCACACCTGCAACACCTGCCACACCTGCCACACCCCCACACCTACCACACCTCCTACATCTCCCACACATCCCATACCTCCCACACATCCTACACATCCCACACCTCCCACACATCCCGCGCACACCCCCATCCCACACATCACACACCTTCCACACATCCCACACCTCCAACACATCCCACACCTCCCACACATCCCACACATCCCACACATCCCACACATCCCACACATCCCACACATCCCACACCTCCCACGCCTCCCACACATCCCACACCTCCCACACTTGCCACACATCCCACGCCTCCCACACATCCCCCACATCCCACCCATCCCACCCATCCCACCCCTCCTACACCTCCCACCCATCCCACACATCCCACCCATCCCACATATCCCACACATCCCACACCTCCCACACATCCTCACACCTCCCACACCTCCCAGACCACCCCCACACCCCCACATCCTCACACCTCCCACACCTCCCACACATCCCATACCTGCCACACCTGTCACACCTTCCTCAGCTGCGTGACATGTGCTATCTGAAACTTCACCTGGGTTGTCCATCTACTAGTTGCCTCTCTGTTTCCATACCTTGATTCCTCTCATATATCACTTCATGCCATCAGCTGCAAACACACATACAGGGTTCTCTGTGACTCATGTGGTATTTATTGATGACCTCGACATGAATGGAACTCATGTCATGTACCGCTCTCTCCCTTACTCTTTAACTCACATACTTGTCTACATGTAGTCAACTAGGCCCCTTTTGGACATTGTAACCTCTTTAATTATGATTTTATTCACCAGATTCTCTAGAAAACTAGTTAGGTTATAACTGCATTCACCTCATCTAACTTGTAGCAGTTCTCCATGTTAAGGCCATTTGAGCCTACAGGCAGGAAGCTCAATCCCCACTCCCATCACCACTCTGCATCGACCCGCCTCCTAGCGACTTTACTCAGGTACTCATCCCCCAGACCCCTCTGCACCAACCTGCCACCTAGCGGCTTTACCCATGTACTCATCCCCCAGACCCCTCTACTCCGACCCGCCACTTAGCGGCTTTACCCATGTACTCATCCCACACACCCCTCTGCATCGACCCGCCGCTTAGCGGCTTTACCCAGTACTCATCCCCCAGACCCCTGTACTGCGACCCGCCACCTAGCGGCTTTACCCAGGTACTCATCCCACACACCCCTCTACTCCGACCCGCCAGTTAGCGGCTTTACCCATGTACTCATCCCACAGACCCCTCTGCATCGACCCACCACGTAGCGGCTTTACCCATGTACTCATCCCACAGACCCCTCTGCATCAACCCGCCACTTAGCGGCTTTACCCATGTACTCAGCCCACAGACCCCTCTGCATCAACCCGCCACTTAGCGGCTTTACCCATGTACTCATCCCACATACCCCTCTACTCCGACCCGCTGCTTAGCGGCTTTACCCATGTACTCATCCCACAGACCCCTCTGCATCGACCCGCCACTTAGCGGCTTTACCCATGTACTCATCCCACAGACCCCTCTACTCCGACCCGCCACTTAGCGGCTTTACCCATGTACTCATCCCACATACCCCTCTTCATCGACCCACCACTTAGCGGTTTTACCCATGTACTCATCCCACAGACCCCTCTACTCCGACCCGCCACTTAGCGGCTTTACCCATGTACTCATCCCCCAGACCCCTCTACTCTGATCCGCCACTTAGCGGCTTTACCCATGTACTCATCCCATAGACGCCTCTACTCCGAACCGCCGCTTAGCGGCTTTACCCATGTACTCATCCCATAGACCCCTCTACTCCGACCCGCCACTTAGCGGTTTTACCCATGTATTCATCCCATAGACCCCTCTACTCCGACCCGCCACTTAGCGGCTTTACCCATGTACTCATCCCACAGACCCCTCTGCATCGACCCGCCACTTAGCGGCTTTACCCATGTACTCATCCCCCAGACCCCTCTGCATCGACCCGCCGCTTAGCGGCTTTACCCATGTACTCATCCCATAGACCCCTCTACTCCGACCCGCCACTTAGCGGCTTTACCCATGTACTCATCCCACACACCCCTCTGCATCGACCCGCCACCTAGCGGCTTTACCCATGTACTCATCCCACACACCCCTCTGCATCGACCCGCCACCTAGCAGTTTTACCCATGTACTCATCCCACACACCCCTCTGCATCAACCCGCCACTTAGCGGCTTTACCCATGTACTCATCCCACACACCCCTCTACTCCGACCCGCCGCTTAGCGGCTTTTACCCATGTACTCATCCCACACACCCCTCTGCATCGACCCGCCACCTTAGCGGCTTTACCCATGTACTCATCCCCCAGACCCCTCTGCATCGACCGCCACCTAGCGGTTTTACCCATGTACTCATCCCACACACCCCTCTGCATCAACCCGCCACTTAGCGGCTTTACCCATGTACTCATCCCACACACCCCTCTACTCCGACCCGCCGCTTAGCGGCTTTACCCATGTACTCATCCCACACAACCCTCTGCATCGACCCGCCACCTAGCGGCTTTACCCATGTACTCATCCCACACACCCCTCTGCATCGACCCGCCACCTAGCGGTTTTACCCATGTACTCATCCCACACACCCTCTGCATCAACCCGCCACTTAGCGGCTTTACCCATGTACTCATCCCACACACCCCTCTACTCCGACCCGCCGCTTAGCGGCTTTACCCATGTACTCATCCCCCAGACCCCTCTGCATCGACCCGCCACCTAGCGGCTTTACCCATGTACTCATCCCACAGACCCCTCTGCATCGACCCGCCACTTAGCGGTTTTACCCATGTACTCATCCCACACACCCCTCTGCATCAACCCGCCACTTAGCGGCTTCACCCATGTACTCATCCCACAGACCCCTCTGAATCGACCCGCCACCTAGCGGCTTTACCCATGTACTCATCCCACACACCCCTCTGCATCGACCCGCTGCTTAGCGGCTTTACTCCATACTCATCCCCCAGACCCCTGTACTGCGACCCGCCAGCTAGCGGCTTTACCCAGGTACTCATCCCATAGACCCCTCTACTCTGACCCGCCACTTAGCGGTTTTACCCATGTACTCATCCCACAGACCCCTCTACTCCAACCCGCCACTTAGCGGTTTTACCCAGGTACTCATCCCAAAGACCCCTCTGCATCGACCCGCCACCTAGCGGCTTTACCCATGTACTCATCCCACACACCCCTCTGCATCAACCTGCCACTTAGCGGCTTTACCCATGTACTCATCCCACAGACCCCTCTGCATCGACCCGCCACCTAGCGGCTTTATCCATGTACTCATCCCACACACCCCTCTGCATCGACCCGTCACTTAGCGGCTTTACCCATGTACTCATCCCACACACCCCTCTCCATCGACCCGCTGCTTAGCGGCTTTACCCATGTACTCATCCCACACACCCCTCTGAATCGACCCGCCACCTAGCGGCTTTACCCATGTACTCATCCCACACACCCTCCTGCACCGATCCGCCACCTAGCGGATTTACCCATGTACTCACCCTCCACCTCTCTGCACCGACCCGCCACCTAGCGGCATTACTCAGTATACTCAGCCCCCACCTATCTACACCGACCCGCCACCTAGCGGTGTCGACCTGACCCCTAACGGCCTACCCCTCGGCCTGTTGCTGAGTTCTGGGGTTGCTACGTAACACCTGCTTTATGCATACCTCCTCCAGGCTCTGCACACTGCCTGCCATCTGGCGGCCATCTCTGATCGCCTTCTAATCATGAATACGTCCAGATGGCATCAATACTTCCACACGCCGCAGAACCGACATCCTCAGCTAGGAACGGGGCATCCATCCTGTATGTCTGCTGTGTAACAGAAGGCAGGCAAGGGTCATCCTTTTGTAAAGTCCATGGCTGGAATGTGTGTTTGTGTAGGCATGCTATAGTGAAATCAATACAGGCAACAAGAGAAAGGAAGAGTATAAAGAGTGACAATAGAGTGAGAGGCAATCCCTGAGGTTTATTATTAATAGTGGTACATGGATCTGCTATGGCACACCACCTGACGTTATTCTCCAATAAGAATCAAGCATCTAAAGCTCCACCAATGAACATCAAACATTCCTGTGTCCCCCATGGTTCCACTGTCAGGAGAGGGCAAGTTGGTGGTGGAACTCTTCTATAAGACCATTTACACAGCACATGCTGCGCACACAGTTTTTACCCACAATATCAGCAGCGGGCATCTTGGTAGTGGGAATTTTCTATAAGAACTTTTAGATGATGCTTGCTGCAAACACAACTGTTCCCCAGCAGAGGGCGTCTTGGTGGTGGAAGTGGTCTATTATCTTTTGCACCTTGTGAGTTTGAGTGTGTCCAACTGTTTTTCTTTTCTTGATTTATTATTCTTCCAAATGTCATGAACCCCGCGCTGTCCGGTTAACGTGTAATACTTTCCTCAAGTCTCACTAATTTAATTCCAAGCCCAGCCTACAGACACCGACTCATGTGAGTGTTTCGAAAAACAGTAGATGTGAAATGCCTGAATTTGTAGGTTTATTTAATATTGGAAACACAATTTCTTTTGTCAGATTGCACAAACTTGTCGGGTTATGTGGCACCCCAGGTTTCCTGATTGAGGCTTATAGCCTACTCAGTCAGCAGTGGATCAATATAGGATCAGTGATTGATGTGACCGATCAGCAGCAGCGGGGAGTCCCCCTGGGACCCAGTCACCTCCTGTCTCATGTTTATTGCACCTGGGGACCAGTCAGAAATACCACATTTTAGCAGCTCTCTCATCAGTGGCATTCTGTAATGACTCATCTCACCCAGCAATTCACCAGCTGTAATGTTAGGCATACGGATATTAATTATTACATGGGTATTGGAGTTGTACGTCCTGGTAACATCTAAGGTGATCGTGCCCAGTAGTGGTGACTTACTAGTGTTGCCCCTCTGGGAAATCAGGCCGCCAGCACCATGACCTGATATCCCACTCAGTCACATTATCCGGACACTGAGCTAACCAGTCCTTGCCCTATCCTAGTAATGCCGAGCAACAGGCTCGGAAGTGACAAGTGTGGATTTTAAAGTCATTGGTTTGACTCAACCGGAAACCGAACTCCCGACCTCCCGCACGCGAGGTATGCGCTCAACCGATTCAACAACAGCGACCAGTATATAATCACATAAAGAATGTTATTACTTTGTTGTAGCTTTCACTATGTTTAAACATTTTGTGGTCTCCCTTATAATTCTGATATTCATAAACAGACTATGCCAGTCTTTGTAAGAGATTGAGTATTTCAGGAGAAATACTAGCAGTGAATAGTTGTATCTTAATCCTCTCATTAATTCACTTTGATTCGAGTCTTAGGAGTTGCGTTGTTCTTGATGCCGATTGTGAAGTTCCTCAATTGCTCTTAGGAAGGCTCGTACTGGGATATTTCACATGTCACCCTGTTCTTCTCATCTGCCTGTCTTCACTTGAATTACCACCATCTGGAACATTCCCGAAGGCATTTCAGGCAATCTTTAACTGGAATTTCAATGAAAACATGTTTTGCGCTATGGGAATTAAAGGGACAGTCACATGATGAGGACAACCTCAGTGACTCATCCTCTTTTGTGTATTCTTAAATAAGTCATTAGGACCCACATTAGACTAAGTGACACTGTAATTTAAGGTTAGACTACTACAACAATTCATCCCTGATGACCCTCCTCAGCTGATAGAGTGGCGTAGGCCAGGGAATGTTTACACACTTGGAAGGCTTTGTCTATAAATAGATATGAAGCTGGCTTAGACTCATGGATCATTAATTATAGAAAGGAGATTTAATATGCAATTTACTGCATTTCAATTCCCCAAGCAACGGATCACAGATCATATTATGACTAATACTGAAGGTAAAGACTTTGACTAATCGTTCTACCTTTTGTTGGCCGGTAATTTACTGGGGTTTTATGTCCTGACAATATCAAAGGTCATATCATGATGGGCACCGACTTGTGACAATGTGCACTTATGGCGACTTTATAGTGCTGCCCTACTGGGAAATCAGTCCACCAGCACCATGACCCGATATCCCACTCAGTCACATTAGCCTGGCACTGAGCTATCAGGCCTTGGCCTATCCTATTAATGCCGAGCGCCAGGCTAGGAAGCGACAAGTATCAATTTGATAAGTCATTGGTTTGACTCGACTGGGATCTCTACTAGTTAGGCCACCGCATCCGGTTCTAGACTGTTAATCCCACCCATCGCGTCTCTACACGATGTGAGAGAATTGGCTATTTGAACTCTACCCAGGTCTGGAGGGTCTGTTTGAGGTTGTAATATTAATAACACAGAGTTAACCATCGATATTCCCAGTATCTCTAATGAAATACAGTTAATGTTTGTGGAATTGTAATATTGTATTAAAATATAAATAATATTCATGGAAAGAATACATGTTAAAACCCAATGACGAGATGAGGGCTTAGGCCACAAGTAGGACCCAAAGTTAGACTTCACTTACATAAGCCACTAACTTACTAAATTCTAACATTCACCATGTGCACTTGCTTCGCACCTATAAAAGAAACACATATCATAATTAATAAATGTACATTAAGCAGAAGGTATACGCATCCTATAAACCCATTAACATGTTTATAGCAGTGTCATGGGGGTGATGAATATGGGAAATATTGCGGCTAAAGCAGGACTCGAACCCACGTCTCTTTGCATCCCGGGCCAGTGTGCTAACCATTACACCACCTAGGCTCTCTGATATCAACACAATCCGCATGCCTACCTGTCTATCTGATTACTTGCCTGAGAGGTCAGTGCATACTACTACACTCGTCCCCCTGGAATTGTAAGTCTTTTAAATGATCATTTAATGCTTACAATTACATACATACAGGTAATGCACTTACACATACATACACAGGGTAGGTTCAACAACCATACATCGCATCCCTTGTAGGGGATCCTGGTCCCAGCACCACTGTCATGGGGGTAATGAAAATGGGAAATATTGCTCTTAGAGCGGGACTCAAACCCATATCTCTTTGCATTCCAGGCCAGTGTGCTAACCATTACACCACCTAGGCTCCCTGATATCAACACACTACCACAAGCCTACCTGACTAAGTGGTTACTTGCCTGAGAGGTCAGTGCAGACTACTACACTATTGAACTATTAAAAAAATACACAATATATATGTAGCACATAGTACAACTAGTTGCATCTGAGAAGTCATAACCTAAGTCTGAGACATCTGTGACTGATAAATATACTTCGGACTTCACTCAAGAACACAGTTCATAATTAATAAAATGCTTAAAAAGCGCATTAGTATCTAAACAAATATGTAGCATTCAGTCATCAGATAAAGTTTAAAGCAATAATTTAGTGTTCTCTGTGGCAGAGTAGTTAGAGTGCCTGACTTTTTTCTAGGTCGGACTCCTAATGTGAAGATAGGGGGTTCGATTTCCTGTGCCCCAACCTCTGCAAATTTGGATTTCCACCGCTGTGTATAACTTACAGCATCATCAAAGGCAGTTGCTCTCAGACCATGTCTATGTGGTGTGGGAGGTTAAAAATCCCTTGGGTTTGTAAAAGTGTAGGCTCGGGCTTTCTATCGACAAACTGTCTAATGGTGAAAACAAGTCTATTCAGACTTATCTATGATGGGCAGTATAAATATTCAAGAAAAAATACTAGAATAACACAAGTGGGAGCTACACTCATTCCGGTTTGTTAGACTGCACAAGGTGAACTTTGTGGCATTGATGAATCGCGTTAATACAAATAAAAGTGTCATCACTTAGACAGGTCGGACATATTTGTCTACATCTCCACATCACAGCGTCCCCTGGTGGGAGTTTGGCGAGTGACGACGGCCCCGATTTGTGTGGAGTGTAATTAGAACTCTACCCTGTAGGAATCAATATTCGAAGAGTGCCCTGTGTGGGGTGTGGGTGTGTGGGGCTGTGAGGGTGGGCACATGTGTGTATTGTAGTGTACGATGGGATGCCTTTTGTGAGAATGTATTAGTTCCATTTCACAAAACAATACGACGAATACACATAAATATAAAATTATAAACATATATATATGGTGTATAATAATGATATGAGTATAGTAACCCGGACCCCCCTCCCAACTGCTGGGTGTGAATGAACATAGGAGCGTGTTCGTTAGGGATGAGGAGGGCCAGTGGCGACGCCATCGGTCGGTCGAAACATGCTGATCAGGATGAACGGTGTAGCAATTCATTGTATATAATAACACTAATAATATAATTCCCTTCCGGAACTTTTTACTTGCATAACAATTATATATCACAAACATTATGTTGGGAATATTATCTAGGACATAACGCCTCATAGTTGGATGATTAGATATGTGCTTTGTAACCCGTTATGGGTATATAAACCAGCAAACTACCCCTCATAGTTGGATGATTATATATGTGATCTGTAACCCGTTATGGGGATATAAACTAGCAAACTAACCCTCACAGTTGGTTTTCTTGCCTTCCTATATGTTTGGGTGCAGACCAGATAATGTACAACGTAGTTCCTCGCCTACCTGTGACACCACTTGCGATTGCTCAGGCTCGCATCTCCAGTCACTTACGGACAGATTAAAGCTAGAGTTCATGTTCAAACGCCCCAACTGGAGGAAAAACCATTGTAGACTGGCCTTTCCAACTATCCAGCTCGCAAGCATGGGGGTTGCGGGTTCTAACCCAACATAGATATACAACATAGAAGACAGGTTCATCGTAATAATATTCGAATAAATGTTTTGCTTCACAGATATAAATTCCTTTAAGGTTACCAGTAAGGAGATTGGGTTGGCTGGTTCTTGTTCTTACAACTCATCATCATCATCATGCTGTTGGTCGCGATGCGACAAAAACTGCTTTCATTACTTGACTGCACTTAGAGTGATGTCCATGAGTCAGTCTTAACATCTCTCAGCTTCAGGTTTCTATTCATGGTATCCTTGAACCGGAGACGAGGGTGCCCTCTCTTTCTGTAACCATAAGTCAGTTAAGAGTAGAGGATCTGCTTTGGTAGCCTGTCCGATGACATCCTCATGAGGTGTCCAGTCCACTGGAGATTCTTTTTGATCAGAAGATCTTCCAGGGAGGGCAGCCCCATCCATTTGAGTATTTCCTTATTTGTCACTTTGTCCTTCCAGCTTAGCCTCATGATCGAATGCAGATGTCGCATCATGAAGGCATGCAACTTTTTCACCTGTCATCTGTACACTGTCCAGGCCTTGGCTCCGGTCCAGGCATCTTACAACCCACATCACGGATAAACAAAACCTTCCACCGCCGTGTTGTACCGGAGACAGGTCACCTGCTGATCACAACCAAGGTAACATGCCTTACAAACACAAACATCACAACAGCAACATCACAACACCCTGCTTCAACCCCTGTTAGCCGGGTTCAAATCGTGTTTGTTCAATTTTCTTATCCCGCCCGACCACCAGCTCCCAAAACCCACAAAGAACATGACCTTCGCCACCACCATGACGTCACAATCTTTCCGCCACTCCCCATCCTCTGCCGGCACCAAGAATGCTGAGAAAATAAACATAATCGAATCAATGGCAACTTTCAATAACAAGAACAGGTTAAAAAAAGAAAGAGTGGAGGCAGCCTCTGGTATTTGGAGGTTCGCCGTCTTTTCATTGTTTGGTTCAGCCAGGGGGATGGGGGGGCTAGGAGTGGTGGTGTGTGGGGGGTGGAGGCAGGAGTGGTGGGGATTGGAGGAGGAGTGGTAAGGATTGGAGGAGGAGTGGTAGGGATTGGAGGGGGACTGGTAGGGAGTAGCAGAGTTCAAGGCCCGGCCCCCCCCCCCCCGCCCCACCCCACCCCACCCCGCCCCACCCCGCCCCACCCCGCCCCGCCCCGCCCCACCCCGCCCCACCCCGCCCCGCCCGCCCGGCCGCAACCCCGCCGCATCCCGCCCCACCCGGCCCCCACACCGACCATTCTCGCCCCAGCCCGCCCCACCCCGCCCCGCCCCGGCCTACCCCGCCTTATACCGCCCCACCCCGCCTCAGACCGCCCCACCCCGCCCCACCCCGCATCATACCGCCCCACTCAGCCGCCACCCCGCCTCATCCCACCACGCCCCACCCCCGCCCTACCCCGTCCCGCCTAACACCGCCCCACACCGCCCCACCCCATACTCCGGCCAGCGACGTCCCGGATAGCGAACCGAAGACACAACACGCCCTCTACCGGCCTTATCTGCGAATCTACAACAAATGTCCGCCACATCCGCACGGCTTCCCCCACAAATTAAACTGCCCGCGTCCTTATCTACAAACACAGTGCCCCTCCTCCCCCCCGCCCTTATCTCACCTCTCAAACTCAACTGCGCCTTACAGATAACGGTTCGAGTCGGTGCAGTGTGTCCCGCACTACCCACCGCACGGAGCATTGTCCACACGCAGGCCCCTCATCTGCCTCAGCAGCAGCAGCCGAGCAGCACCTTACCTCCACAGGCTAGTTGCTGGATAAATAGATGCACTGCAGGGACCTGTGCACTACAATACACCAACTGTTTCCAGCCAAACTCTCACTGGGTTCGGCACATTTTGCTTCGCGGAAGGATTTCTGCGCGTGCAATAACACAATAACACACAGCACTCATCAGTTAAGTACTCCCTGTAATTAATACAACATCCGGTGAGTCCAGTCTCATTACAGGGCAGCGTCCGTCAGTGGCTGCTCCTGTCCGCTACCTGGAAGTGTCAATCCGTGGCAGCGTCCCTCCCTGCGTCTCCATGGGAACTGGGCGGACAGTTGCGCCCCCTCCCAGGCCAATCAATGCGGGTCGCTACCAATACAACACCGGAAGTTGCTACTCAACCGGAAAGACATTCATTTGCACTCGGCACTGCCCTGATAGGCCCGACTCGGGCGCTGCGGTGTGTGCGTTATGCACTACTGCACTCTGGGAAATAAGCTAATGTACGTCTGTTACCTTTAAAGGTCGACGAACACGACTGGTACCAGGGGCTTTACAGTTGCATTTGGGGCGATCAGGGAGCTGCGGGGAGGAAGGTCATGAGGTGATCTGAGTCAGGGAGATGAGAGTGGGATGAGTGAGGTGCGACAGATGAGCAAGGTGAACGGTGTGAATATTAAGCAACTAGCAGGTAGCAATAGTTAATAACTATAACAATTCAATTCATAAGTAATTAAGAATGCCAAACCTAAAGGTAAAGAAAGATGGTAGATGAAATTGAATGCAGGCTGGGAAGGGGTACGCACTTTGCCCACCTAAACTGCCAGAGTGCATCCAATAAAATAGACACAATAAAAATGCACCTAAAAAATTAAAATCTTGATGTTTTAACACTGTCAGAAACATGGTTCACTGACAGACATCAATACAACACCCTCAACATAGAAGGATATAGGCTTGAATGTAATGACAGACAGCAAATTAACATAGCAAACCAAACAAAAAAAGGTGGAGGTGTTGCAATCTACTGCAAACTCTTAACAAATCTAGACACTGAGGTCCTAAAAATAGCAAACAACTCAAATGAACACCTGGAACTACTATGGTGCCTAATACAAAATGAGAAGCAGGCTAACATAGCCATAGCAAACCTCTACAGACCCCCGTCCAGGGATATTGAAACATTGCTTGAAACTCTAGACAAAAGCATAAATACAGTGAGAAAATTAACAAATGCAGAAATCTTTGTGCTAGAGGACTTCAACATAAACTACAGTAGCAACGACAAAATAAACTAATGCTACAAACCACTATCAAAGTCCTAGGGCTACAGCAACTTATTACAGACAGCACAAGACTAGGAAACAATAGGTCAACAATTGACCTAATACTAACCAACTCAAACCATGCCACACAATGGGGCACTAGAAGCTGGGGTATAAGTGACCATGAGCTAATATATGTAACGAGGAAAAAACTTAAAAGCACAAGCCAATATAAATATAAGATGGGCAGATCCTTAAAAAACTACTCAAAAGAAACCCTAAAAAACCACCTATATGAAAATATAGACAACCTCACAACAGACAGGGAACTGTTAACGCATATCGCAACAAAACGAAAGCTAGGTGACAAAGTGAAATGTACTAAAGACCCAGAGCATAAAAGGGCCTATAATACTGCCAGAAACAACTCCCTCAAAGGAGTAAGGGCAGCAAAAAAGAAACATATAATAAGGACTGGGGAAGCAAAGCAAATAAGTTCTGGAAAAATGTAAGCTTACTATTCCCCAACAATAAGATAGAAGAACGCATAAGCTCCAGGATAAGGATGGAAATACGCACACAGATAGTGATGCAGCAAACAAACTCAATACCCACTTTGCCACGGTAGGACAAAGGTTATCAAAGAAATTCACAACAATCTGGGAAAACAAGTCAAAAAGTATCCATGATGAAATCCCCATCTGCAAGACTGACCTAACAGAACTAACACAACTAATAAATGACATAGATGAAAACAAACCAAGTGGAATAGATGGAATCCCCACAAAAGTACTGAAAGAGGCAATACAAGCCATTACGGATACCATGGTCGACCTGTTCAACATATCATTTGAGCCGGGACATTTCATCACAGTATGGAAGATGGCAACCACCACCCGCATCTACAAAACTGGTGACAAACAAAACATGGGGAACTACAGACCAATATCAATCTTGCAAGCACCAGGCAAGCTGAATGAAAAAATATTCCACAGGCACATAAATGAGCACCTGGAAAACAACAATATACTAAACAAGAGGCAAGGAGGTTTCAGAAAACTACAATCCACATGAAAAACAATAGCAAACCTAATAAGTGATGTGCTGGCATCATTGAACCAAAAGAAATTAGTTGGAGCAGCCTTCATCGACTTCAGAAAAGCCTTTGACACTGTATACCACAGCATATTAATAAGAAAATTAAACAACATGGGCATTAAATCTAAATCAATAAACTGTATAAAATGCTCCCTAAACAACAGGCAGCAAAAAAACTACAGTAAATGGTACACTCTCAGACCAACAAACTGTCACCTGTGGTGTACCCCAAGGATCAGTCCTTGGACCACTACTATTTATACTATACAGAAACAACCTAGAAGAATGTCTCCAGCTATATGCGGATGACACTGTCGTATATGCAGAAGGAAGCACAGTAGAAGAGGTAGCAACCAAACTGAAAAACCTCCTGCTAAAGCTGAATGGCTGGTGTGAATTCAATAAAATAACCATCAATGCAAATAAATATAAAACAGTACTCTTCTCACATACAGTAATCATAGGAAGAAACCTACAATGTACACTAAGAAACCAAACACTGGAAAGTGTAAATCACTACAAATACCTAGGCCTAGAACTAGATAGCCAGCTAAACTACAATCTGTGTGTAACAACAATCATACAAAAAGTAAATCACAAACTATGGCTATTTGCTAAACTAAGAAACTATATGACACAAGATATGTCAATAAAAATCTTCAAAGGCATGGTACTCCCCTACTTTGACTATAGGGATGTAATCTACATTGGTGCTAAAAAAGAGCTACTTAAAAAATTGCAGATACTACAACATAGGGCCCTGAAAATCTGCCTGAAACTACACAAGCTACACCCCACTTATGACCTACACAAAGAACTAAAGTCAAGCTACTAGAAAGCAGAAAGATAATCCACCTAAAAACATTAGCATATGGATATCGCCAAGACATTAAGCATCTAACCCAACCACTAAGGGACCCCAGAGCAAGCAAGGCACCACTACTAAGGCAGACCAGAAGCCAGATCAAAGCCCATGAAAGGAGCACACTGGGAATGGCCACCAAGGCATGGAATGTGCAAACCGTGAAAGAAAGACAAATCCCTGACCTAAAACGTACAAAAAATATCTGTGCAAAATAAAAACTGGGAACCCCAAATGAACTGCACCACAAGGGGGCAGGTGATATGTCACAGCCCACCAACTGGACAGCTCAGGGCGGGATAACCGGAAATATAAAAGCCAGATAACATTTCCAACAACAATATAAATCAAATCAAATTCAAACAAATATAACTCGACCACCTATTACGTACAGACCTATGGACATGTAAATAAAATAGGCTAGTATAGAATTAAAACTCTTCCCAAGAAAACCCCAAAACACTAACATAGAACCTTAAGAAAACAACTAACATAGTAATAAGAATAGAACAAAAATACAATGCCAAGAGGGCCCAAAAAAACTAACATAGGCTACTAAATGTACCAACAGACTATCTATCTGCTCCTGAAATGCAGACAATCAACTAACTTATCAGCAGCTACTGCTTGATAAGACAACACCAACACTACAGCTGGCCAGCATTGAAAACAAGCCTGGGTACCCGGGCTTACATGCTATGGACAGAATAAATACAGCTTCAATAAAAACAAAATTAAATAAAATTAAAACAATTTAAGTTTAGTTGATTAAATATTAATTATAATAATTAGATAAAATTCTGAGTCATATAATATGATGTAAATTTTGTGGTGTGGGTGGGTGGGTAAAATGAGCGTAGTGGTCAGTCCGGATGGGTGATGCAGAGTGACCATGAGTTTGGTGGAGCTGGTGGCGGTCAGCTGTATGTGTGGTGTGATTGGCTGAGGGGCAATGTGTGAAGGTGGGGGGAGTGAATGATTGGAGGAGGGAGGTGCCAGTGTGAGTGATTGGAAGGCGGGTGTGTTGTCTGTTTGTGCCCCCCCCCCCCCCACATCCCACGTGTGACCCGCAATGACCCGGAATGAGCGCTCGCTCATTCAACACAATAAGGAGGGACTTGGATATTGTTTGCGTGTACCTTAGTTAAAGCTGCATAGTCCGATGAAAGCAACAACTGTCCAAAACCTAAACAAGTATCTAGATTCTATTCTACATATCTATCTTAGATACTGGTGCATTTATTCAATATTTGCCGCCATATAGAAGGGAATATTGAAGCAATTTGGTGGAATATGTAACTGTAGAAGCCTACCGAGCATAAGAGCGTTGGCATGCTTGCCAAAATTAACTTTGCGTCAATAACCTGAATATTAGTACAAGGTACCCTAACCTTGACACTGCACATATCACATGTACATAAACTGACTTTACACCTTGTTATCTCGCAATATTGTTGGGTAAAATGACGATTCTTCTTTCATTGTAGCAAACTTTTGTTGAAATTAGACTACATTATATCTGTCAATGAATATAACATAATATAGCCGGAAAACGAGTGCCTCGGTGCTGACAAAAATACCTTTATTCGCTGAATAAAATGATCAGTTACCAACAAATAAATACAAAACCACTGTTGGTCTTGCGGGCATTAAGAGCGTGTGGCGTATCTTGATTTGACGTGTATATTGTCTCCTCTGCTATGGAATCCACAATAATATCCACATATTTGTTTATATATTACACATCACCATTAATCGCATTCCACCATCACTACTACACCACTTGCGCTGGATTTCCCCAATAATTCAGAAATAAACAACGGCAGATATTATAAGCATGTTTGTGAATCGGCCACTGCCGGTTGCCGTCACTTCCGGTTGCGGCCTTTCTCCAATCGTGCCCCGCGCCACATTCGATCCCGCCATGTCTTGTGGCGTCCGTGTCCGGGGTGACTGAACTGCGAAGACAGCACCATGTAGCATGAACCCTGACATGGCCGGTACCTAGAATCTAGGCCGCTTGACTGTGATTCTTCTGCTTCAATGAATTGCGCCGCTCCTAAACAAAGATACTTCATTTCAAATGAATCTAGGTCGCCTTAGTGTGATTCTGCACTGCTTTCTGCTTCAACGAATTGCGTCTATCCAAACATGGTTCATTTCCTATAAATCTAGGCCACCTTACTGTGATTCTTCTGCTTCAACAAATTCCACCGCCCTTATACAAATATGCTCATTTTTTTAAAGAGTCTGGATCGCCGTACTGTGATTCTGCACTTTTTTCTGCTTCAACAAATTGTTTCACTCCTACAAAAAGATGCTTAATTTTAAATGAATCCAGGTCGCCTTACCGTGATTCTGCACTGCATTCTGCTTCAACAAATTGTTTCCCTCCTACACAAAGACGCTTAATTTTAAATGAATCCAGGTCGCCTTACTGTGATTCTGCACTACACTCTGCTTCTATATAAAGATTCTTCACTGAGGAAATAAATACTGCAGTATGTATTATGTAATACAAACAGCATTAAATAGGGCACCCTCACTGGCAGCCGCGAGTAATATGCTCAACAGTCACACCATGATATGATGTATTTCCAAGTGGGTTGAAATAGTAGAAAGATGGACAAATTTCATTAATCAGAAAAAGCACCTTTAGACAGGTGGGTCTTGAAGACTGATTGGTATGTTTTACAAGGTGCTTTACTTATATCCTGTGGCTATCTGGAAATACCATAAAGTGGCACCTACCACACCTGTGGAGCAATCGACCTATACATGTCGTTCTGTATGTGTCTGTGACATTTCCCCTGTGATGAATGAGTGTGTGGGTGCAACTGAAGACACTTTTAAACAAGTAATATTTAAAAACTTTGAGCGGTGCTTTACACTGAAATGTGTACCCAATTTTAGATCAGTTTCTTCACATGTTGCTCCGAATGTATGCGTCCACGTTATATTGTTTAGAAAGCCATGCATGCCGTACGGGAAGCATGACACACGCCACGTTTCGTAGATACACTTAGATATATCAGAGATATAGCTGATATGAAAAGTTCAGATATTACTGACAGCAAATCTCACCAAACAGCTTGTTCTGTAGCAGTACCTGTTTCCAGCGCCTCCTGTGATTGGGAAACCCCGGAAACTGTTTCAATGTACAAATTGTATTTGTCTCATGTCACTGTCCGTCCCGCTGACAGCTGCTTTGTGAGGACAATACTAGTCTGAATGGATTCTTAACATTTCCCGACCTACCCCAGGTCACCATACTTTGATTGACTGCCTGCGTCCGAGGCAGAGTAGCCTTACTTGCTGGGCAAACACCGGCTCCCCAGGTTGCTCCAACAATCCCTTGGGACAATAGAACACAATAAACTGCTAATCAAACAATTATCAATAGCATTCTTAATAATACATGCATAAATAACATTGATACCACACATCAGAGAGTGTTTACCATGCTTGACTAACTACTATTTGCTAACTAGCAAGTATCGTACACCGTGACCAGAAGCAGTAGCTTGTAATCTGTATGTTGCACATCATTAAACAAACCTCACAGTTTGCTGTTCACAGTTTCTCTCCACTTCCCACTTCATGCTTCTTTCCACGACGTCCACTTTTTCTCAAGTAACCCGGCCACATATTCAGAACGAACATAACTTCCCAATCAGACAACAGATACTAATTAGCTTTTTTGATCAGCGATCCGCTAGATATGAAAAGGCTAAATTAATCAACGCATTTTACGTAGCTGTTAGAGCATTTCCCTGAATAATGATATTAATAAAGACAAGAAACCGTTGCGTACCAATCACAACTTTTTATATTTCCTTTCTTTGTTAATGAGTATTTTCCCGGAAAACCGTTGAGAGTATCGCGCATGCTCGGAAAGTGGCGGTGTGGGATAATTAAGCCATCCGCAGTGTGTGATAAAGCCAGAGCAAAGTGGGAGATTTGTAGTCGACACAGTGTATGGCAGCCATGAGTGAGTCGGCCAGTGTTGATAAGCTAGCAGGGAGATGTTAGACAAGTTCGCAGCACAGGATTGTGTCGTCTGATAAAGCCATAGACAAGTGGGAGATGTGTAGCTGACACAGTGTCTGACAGCCATAGCAGCACAGGACATGTAGACAGGTAGAGTTGGCACAATGTCTGACAGCCATTGCAACATGGGAGATGGAGAGTTGGCACAGTGTCTGATAACGCCATAGCAACACAGGGACATGTAGAGTCAGCACAGTGTCTGATAAAGCCATAGCAAAGTGGGAGATGTGTAGTTGACACAGGGTTCGACAGTCATAGCAACACAGGAGATGTAGATTCAGTACATTGCCTGACAGCCATATCAACGAAGGATATGTAGAGTCGGTACAGTGTCTGATATCCATAGCAACAGCGGGAGATCTAGAGGTGGCACAGTTTCTGACAGCCCTAGCAACAACGGGAGATGTGTATTCGGTACTGTGTCTAACAGCCATAGGAAAACACGGAGAGGTACAGTCGGACCATTACCTGACAACCACAGCAAAGTGGGAGATGTGTAGTCGAACCAGTGCCTGACAACCATAGCAACACGGGAAATGGAGAGCCCACCTCGCCTCTACCGGATGTTGACCAGTGTCTGTCACTACATATTTATATATAATGTGCTGGGGAATATAAATCATTTATTACAATCAATGTTGTACAATCAGCCAAACATCTGGATAGTTAACCGTCTAGTTCTAGACACCGTGATGCGCTGTACATCTGTATACATCCGGGGTTGTATACAATATGTATATATACAGTACGAGTTGAGTGAAGAATTGACAAAGCTGTCCTCCCGTGATCCCCAAGGAGTGCCTGTCTGGAATATCGACTCTGACGGTGTCATCAGTGACAGTCAACGCCTTGCGAACTGTGACGGCCCAGCTACTCGTGACAGCCGCCGTCCCCGGCAGCACGGGCCGGCCGGGCTTCATGTGGCCCCCGGCCGCCGTCCCCTGACTCCACCAGGGGGCGCCACTAGTCGGCATGGGTCAAGGCTGGGTCAAGGCTGATTAAAGCACCTGTAAGACCTTCAGGGTCGTGACCGCCAATCGGGCGCGGTGGCAGGCTTCCCGCGAGGCAGATCGGGAATCCAACACCCGGTCGAGTCAAACCTGGATACAGCCAGCTAACATCAGCAGATTCAAACTCATTACCGCACATGACACAACTGAACAAAGCATCCTCACCACACTTTCTGGGCCCTGATGGTGGAGTCTCCGATTTGGCCTGAGCTTACACGTTACAGCTCAAACACTCTAAGCTAATCTAATCTAACACCAATGACTTACAACATTGGTACTTGTTGCTTCCTAGCCTGGCGCTTGGTATTATTAGGATAGGGCAAGGACTGGTTAGCTGAATGTCAGGATAATGTGACTGAGTGGGGATGTCGGGTTATGGTGCTGGTGGCCTGATTTCCCAATGGGGCAGCACTATAAAGTCACCATGAGTGCGCACTGTCACAAGTCGGTACCGGTCCTGATATGACCTTAGATGTTGCCAGGATGTAAAACTCTAACAACCCAAGTCTCAGTGAGTAAGTTCTTGCTAGACGAGCCGGCAGTGGCTTCCTACTTACTTATCTCCCCTGGTCTTTAGCCCTGCTTCAGCAGTCCATACAGATAGCCATCCTGTATCCAGGTATTTTGTAATTGTATTCATGCGCCACAATATGAAACTTAGAGAACCCCATTGTAAAATATTCCGAAATTCGGCAGGGGGGAATGCAATTTTTCTATTACCATTCGGTGTGCTTGACCAGGTGCGTTTGTATATATATGTACAAAATACTACCATTTATGATATAGAAAGGTCGGTGGGGTCTCAGATAACCTTATAACCACATGAACGTTTGATGTAACCATACTGGAAGTGGCCTGAGGTCCGAAATTCTTGCTTGGATTAACTGATAATCTGGATTAACCGACTTTGGCTTAACCAACTTTTTTATATGATAAATGGTAGTATTTTGCCGGGCCGCCGACAAATTTAGATTAACCGATTGTCTGGTTTAACCGAACTTGTTTTAAAGGGGTTATACTGTATATGGTTGGTTTGTACTTGAGTTGAATGCAAATAGACATAGTGTTGCTGGTATGTCTGCGTGTAATTGCACTCAGCGCCTAGCCCTTCTGCTGAGCTAGGGGTCAACACACTCAAGAGGTCAAGGTTTGTGGTGGTCAGGGGGCCACTGGTGATGGGCAGACCACTGATATCCATGGATACCAGGAATGCTGGATTCCTATAGGTGGAGTCCAGGAATGCTAGATTCTGATTGGTGGAGAAGAGGTGGTATGATACCCTACCAAGACCCAATGTAACTATTTACAAATAAACCAGAGGGCTGGACTCTGTCTCTTACACTTTACTCTCTTACTTTCACTTTGTCTGTATTGTTTTTCATAATAGCCTACATGCACAGCCACAGGTCCGACCATAGACTCCACACCATGATTAAGAACTGTCAGCAGCCCATACAGACAGCCACCCTTTACCCATGTATTTGTAATTCCTTTGATGAACCCGGATATGAATCTGAGAGAACCCCATGATTAAGAACTATCAGCAGCTGTCACTGAACCTGGAGGATTGCTGACAGTTGCTGTCTCCTGATGCCGTCATTAAATGGTGTGTGTGTAGGAAACAGGCCTGGGTACCTGTTTAAGGCTCGGTTTTGGCCGTGTCATTGGAGACGACTGAGATTACAAACAAGCTGCCCCCTCTCGGCCGTCCCACGCACCACCTCGATAATAAATAACATTGCAAATTGCCGCATCATATTTCAATTAAAGAGCCCTTATTAAATGCGCTGTGGGATGTCAGAGATAATTAACCCATTATTTGTCTGCACCGTGCCGTATATTGGAATTAGGGGCAGCCGGGTTGATGTGTCGAGAACAAAAAGGCAAGCATTTGGAAAATATTACCTCTGAGAGCCGGATCGGAGACAGATTAGAGGAAATGAGGAAGCCCTATGTACAAACCATGACATCAGGTATTGACGGAAACAACAATGGAGTAGTGGTCATATCCAAAACAACGCTTAATTAATTGTCTTTAATTTGAATGAGGATAATGGGTTCATTCGGATATATATATCTGAATAGGAATAGATGTCATCAAAGGACAAGCCTACACATACTACAATATTGGTCTGATATAACAGGAATTCTGGCATCAGTGCTTCAGACACAACATAGACACAAGGAGGTTGAACATTGAAACAGTGTTTGGGGTTGGCCAGGCAATGAACAACATAGAACAACACAGCAGGGCTGAGGTTAGATAAAAGATTCACCCGGTACTTGTAGTACACGGGTGAACGACAATGTAGTCTAAATACGGGCGAAAATAGATTTAGTATGGAACAGGGAGTAGAATGCCTGCCTCCAGTATCAAATGGATACTTATATCAGCACAGAGTTGGTGAAATGGGAGAGAATGCAAAAAGACAAGATAGCGGCCATAGAACGCCGCCGATTTCACTTTTAAATCTGATTTAACTAGATATTATATTATATTTTTCAACTCAAAGGTAGCGGGCTAATAATAAGACATATGTAAAGAATAATTGTTGCTTCTTACATTGTGAAATTAGGCTCTCATTTCATTGACCCGCATTTTTCGACCATTTTTATATAGGGTTGGAATTCACCCGTGAGTAGTACTGAGTACTCGGTGAATCCTTTATCTAGGCTGAGGTATGTAACACCGCAGCCTAAATAGTTCTGGCATAATGGATGATACATCATATTATTTATATTCTTCCGGGGAGGAACAACAAACAGATATATATAGTTGGACGAGATAATACTCTGGCTGGTACCTCTAAAGGCCCCTCCTTTTAATCAAATAGTCCAATTCATCAATCAATACAATCAAACAATCGCTCAAAAGTCAACATTCCGACCGACTGGAGACCGAGTGGGAGCCGCGCTGCCCGCAATCACCTCCCCCGGAAGGCTTCCTCCTGATTGGAGGATAGCCAGCAGCTCACCGGAGCAGCAGCCGGGGGGGGGCGGGGGTACAGGCGGCACAGCACCAAGCCCACCGCCGGTGGAGGATAGCAAGTGGCTCACCAGAGCAGCGGCCGGGGTAGTGCAGGCGGCACAGCGCTCACCCCAGCCGGTGGACTATAGGCGAGGCCCTGCAGCCTAAATAATATGTGCATAACTAGTTATACTATACAGAACATGAATCTTGACATTAGTGGACAGGATAATAATGATACAAAACCAGTTTGAACATTGAAATCGTGTTTGGGACTGAACCCGGTTCGCAGATCCCAGGGGGCCACTGAAGGCAGACACTATATATATGTCATTTGTATTTAGGTGCCGGTTATTTACTTGGTAGATTAGATTGTAAGGGTGAGACGAGATACATTTGGATTTAAAAAACAAACACACAATAAAGCATCGTTTTATAATCTGTCTGGCTGCAAGACCTGTATCGCAATTTTATAACAGAAATGGTGTTCATACGTTTGTGTGTAGATAACTCTAAATATGTGCATATGATTATAATGGACTGTTGTATGCACATAACAATATATGTGCATGTCCATATTACTATTACACCGTCAGGTCTGAGAGTCATGTTCACCAGCAATCCTTGGTTGTGACGCAGTTGGATTATGTCAAATAAAACTGACTCCTCTTTTATGAGGGGTATTTATGTGAGGGGAAGCGGGAGGCAGGGTGTGACGGGAGGCAAACGGTGGGTGTGGAGGGGGTGTTGGAATAGTGAAGGGGTGTAGCAAACAGGGGGTGTGGAGGGGGTGTTGGAATAGTGAAGGGGTGTAGCAAACAGGTGACGATCATCGGTCAGATCTGATATCTGCAGTTAAACTTCAACCAGCCTACTTCAGGAACATCGGCGTTTGTAGGAATGGCAAACTAAGACATTTTGATTAGCAACCATTTGCCTTCTTTACAAGGTGGCCGATCCATCTGCAGGTGTAACGTGTGATTGTTCAAATCCTTCAGTCTCGTGTCTCAGTGAGAGTTAAGGAGTGTATCATTAGTGTCCGTGTGTACGCTCCCGGCTGTGTGTGTCATACGTCTACTGAATCCTGGTGCACGTAGGCGTAGTTCACGCCGGTGTAAAGATTTCAAATTCCCCCCATATTCAAGTTCCCCCCGGGAACTTGAAAACATTTTCAAATTCCTCCCAGGGGAATTTGAAAACGTTTTCAAGTTCCCTCCCTCGTTTTAGCTTTCCCTCCCCCCCCCATGTTTGGGGAATTTTCTTTATTTTTGTAATTTTTTATTTTTTATTATTTTTCATGACAAATATTATAATATACAGAGAATAGCATCATGTAATTTATTACTAGTACAACAAAATATATTTAACCACAAATGACACAAAAAGTCTCCAAGATGGTTAAGAAAAAAATGTATAGGTCTGAAATTTAAAACGTTTTTTAAACAATTTTAAATTCCCAGAGGGGGGAATTTGAAAATAGGGGGAGGAATCTGAAAACTGTTTTTAAGTTCCCCCCCAGGAATCTGAAAACGTTTTTAATTTCCCTGGAGGGAAGTTAAAAACGTTTTCAGATTCCCGCGGGAGGAACTTGGGAAGGGGGGAAGTTGAAATCATTACACCGGCTCAACCCCCAGTCATAGCTTCTCGGTCCACCTAAAGGTCCTGTCGCACTACGATGTCTGGCGGCGGCGTGTGCATAGTGTGTCAACATTATTTGAAAATCAAAATTGGTCGGCTTACAGCAAACTATGAAGCGTATGCGCAGCATATGGCTGGCATATGTCTACCATATCCCTGTCATATATCGATGTATGCAAAACATATGACGACGTATACTTTGCATATTGGGATGTATTTTGAGGGTTGGAGGTGACAGGTCCAGCATATGAGTAACATACACCGACATCAACACATGTTGACAATGTTGAACATGTACAAAAATTGTTTCGGAGCCTCGACGCACACTGACGTAAGACAACATATAATGCCGTATCCCAAACATACCTGATGTATACCATAACGTATGATGCCATACGCCAATGTGTTGGTAAAAAATCACATACATTGGCATACACTAAAGCTATACATCGTAGTGTGACAGCCATTTTAAAGAATGTTGTGAGTATGTTATATATGCCAGAGATATGCAGAGGGTGCCGGTTCAATGTACGGCTAATGTGTTCCAACCTATCCCGACCTACCCCTAATGTGTGCATAATGTACCCTGACATACGCCAAAAGTATGTTGAGTGTATGAGAAACATATGAGACATAAAGTGACATACGTTGACAATTTTGTGCATGCACAACAATTTGTTAGCGGCTCGACCTACGCTGACCTATGATACTGTATCCCGAGCATACTCGACGCATGCCCAACGTATACATAACCTATGATGCTGTATGCCGAAGTGTTGGTCGAAAATTGCATATGTTGGCATACACTAATGCCATACGTCATAGTGTGACAGCCCCTTAACTCCACTGCAATTAAAGCCTCATCTTTCCTGCCACGCACCCTTTAGTAAATATTCACCGCCAGATTATTTCTCTTCCATATATTTGTTGGCGGGAAAAATAGTATATTCATCAGAATATACATTTTTTTCAGCGTCGACGGCCTGGTCTTAGATTGGGCATATTAGTGGATTGTGAATGGGGACTAGTGTGTTAGTGGGATAGGTAGTTGCGTTCCTGCTTGACTGTCTTCCAGCAGAAGGTTGGTTGGTTCTTGGAGTTGTATGTCCTAGTAACATCTACGGTCATATCAGGACGGTCACCGACTTGTGACGGTGCAAACTCATGATGATTTTATAATGATGCTCCACTGGGACACCAGTCTGCCAGTACCATGACTGGATATCCCACTCAGTCACAATATCCTGACACTGATCCAACCAGACATTGCCCTATCCTAATAATGCTGAGCACCTGGCTAGGAAGTGCCAATTAATAATTGTTAAGTCATTGATTTGACTGGACTCTGTGGATTTGAATCCCACAATCTACCAAAACGGGAGGCGGACGCTCAACTCATTCGGCCATCCCATCTGGTGCGGGCAGAAGGAGTTCTCCTTTGGTATAATTGCAAAATAGGTTCTAGTTATGGCCACCACTAAAGGGCGCCTTACAGCACGTGTTGTCATGTCGCTATGGCAACTGATTCTAAACTTAGCACGGGGAACCGCATAACAATAAGGAAATGATGCTCATTACTGGAAGTGAATAATTAATTAACGATTGATTGAGGAACAAGAGGGACGCCTTTTCAGGACAAAGAATTGCGTTGTCATGAATGAGCGATATATTGTCATGGGCCAGCCAACCGTAATTCAATACCAATATAATTACTGCATTGTCTCAACATGTGTGACGTATTTCAATGCGTTAGCCCAAAAAACAGTTTTCATTCCCAAAATAAATTTGAGGAATAATACAGTAAGGTCTATATTGAACATTCGATTCACTTACAACGAATGCTATTGTGTTCTGACGTTCAAATCAGAGCTCAACTCGAATTAGTAACTGACTCTAGTAGTCAGAAAACAGTACACAAGGTAGTCAGGTGTGCGCATGGGAGTGTACCATTCAATTTGGTTGAACATTGAAATCTTCTATTCTCCGTAAGGGGGTATATCCTATACACAAAAATACTCACAAGTTGTTCTATCTTTTGGGAATATGTACTAGGAGTCAAAACGAGAAAACAAGGTGGACAACAGAAGAGGTTTTAAAGGGAAGATCGGGGAATGGACATGGCTGAAGTGTGGAAAGTCCCAGAGGGCAGTGGAGAACAAGGAATGATCGAGAAAACTGGTAGCAAAGTCAGCTGTGATGCCCTGACAACCCTTGTGGTCAATGGCCCTGTCACATTACTACGCTTCTCGCCGGTGCGCCCCGAATGCGCAAAATCACTTTTAATCATCGAGACATGTCAAACTTTTCGGCGCAACGTATTGGTAGCGTGCGGCCCACATTGTGAGAAAAAAAACTAAAAAGTTTGGCGCACCATCCTGATATGACCTTAGATGTTGCTAGGATGTAAAACAACAAAAACAAAAAAGCAACAGTTTGGCGCAACATGTGGGAATGACCCTCACATGCGTGCGTGCGGTGTGTGCCTAGCGTTCGGATAACGTGATTCCAGCGCCTCCAACGTATCTCGATGTGCCCCTAACGTCTCCATAATCTTGGAATGTGTGCCACCAACCATCATCGAAAGTCGCTGTCCATCAATGAACACCAATGCGTGCCTAACGCGCATGTAACGCTTCCTGATGTATCCCGACGTTGCACCAAAAATCACATACGTCGATGCGCGTTGGCGAGAAGTGTCGTAATGTGACAGCACCGTGAGAGATTGATGATGATGATGATGAAGTCCAATCACATAAAAGCACTGGAGGAGCAGCTCAAACTGACTCTTCCCTGCGAATATACAAGTGTTAGTGCCTTTGTCCATAATGCAACAATTTCTGAAATTACATCCAGGGATCTGCCTGAGTAAATATACGCCGCAGTACAAGGCGTTAATAGAATGTAATCACTGTCACGTGACAACGTCATGACACACACAGACAGCTGGCGGTACCTGTCGGCGGGCCGAGCCTCCACACAGGTCTGTATGTGTATCCCTGTCTGTATGTGTGTAGGTATGTGTGTCTGTGTGTGTATGTGTGTCCCTGTCCTTCTGTATGTATGTATGTGGTTCCCTGTATGTATGTGTGTCCCTGTCTGTCTGCGTGCTCCTGTCTGTCTGGGTATCCCTGTATGTCTGTTTGCACTTGTATGTGTGTCTGTCTGTATGTGTGTCCCTGTATGTCTGTGTGTCCCTGTCTGTCTGTGTGTCCTTGTCTGTGTGTCCGTCTGTCTGTATGTATGTATGCCCCTATCTGTGTGTGTGCCCCTGTCTGTATGTGTGTCTGGCTGTGTGTCCATGTATGTATGAGTGTCCCTGTCTGTATGTGTGTCCCTGCCTGTCTGTGTGTCCCTGTCTGTCTGTGTGTCTGGTTGTGTACGCTTGTCTCTGTGTGTGTCTGGCTGTGTGTCCATGCATATGTGTCCCTTGCATATATAACGGCGTGGTGTGTGTAGTGTGCGCATAGGGGTGTGGGTTGCTATAGTGATGTCGGTTGGTGTCTGTGTGGGTGGGTGTAAGTGTCGGTGTGTGGGTGTCTGAGTGGCTGGTGGCAGATCCGCCTGCACTAAAGTACTAACACAGTGCATGCATAGTGGTGTGGGTTTGTATTCCCAGTGTGTGTGGAGGGTGCGTGTGGTGTGTGGGTGGTGTGTGTGTGGGTGTGTGCGTGTGCTCACAGATCCACCAGCACTACAGCACTAACACAGTGTATGTATAGAGGTGGGGGTCTGTATGGTGGTGTGGGTGTGTGCAGTGGGTCTGGTGTGTATGGTGGGTGTGGGTGTATGCGTGCGCTCACAGATCCACCAGCACTACAGCACTAACACACTGTATGTATAGTGGTGTGGGTTTGTATGATGGTGTGGGTGTGTGCAGCGTGTGCAGGGTGTGTATGGTGTGTGTGGGTGTGTGGGTGTGCGCACAGATCCACCAGCACTACATCCCTAACACAGTGTATGTATAGTGGTGTTGGTTTGTATGGTGGTGTGGGTGTGTGGAGGGTGTGTGCAGTGTGTGTGCAGTGTGTGTATGGTGTGTGTGGGTGTGTGGGTGTGATCACAGTCCACCAGCACTACAGCACTAACACATAACATAATAAGTGGGAACCAATTATCCGTCTTACCCGTCAGTCGGAAACAGTTTGTGACAAGTACACTGGTTCCGTCGGTCCCCGCGGAGGGCCCCGCTGTACACGCGCACTACTCTGCACCGTGGGTGCATTCTATGGGGAGTGTTGCATCTTTTAGAAACCTGACCACCCTCGTCAGCCTGTAGCTCATGATCATCGCTGGAATTCATTAATGACTTGTGAATGAGGCATGGTCATCTGGTAGAATACGGCTTACTGATGTTGGCAGCCTGTTGTCGGCCTAGTTACATATATAATCAATTAGGTGATGTAGAAGCATTAGGCGAGTATAAAGTTACGGACTAGATTATTCTATGATATTCTTAAAAATAGTTTGTTCGCAAATGAGAAGGTAAGACTATAACTTGGTTTGGCAGGAGAATATATGCCGAAAGTGAGCAGAGTGAGAGTTGGATCACATGTATAGGAGGCGGGGGAGGAAAGAAGGCCTGCTCTGCAGTGAATAATATGGAAGTTAAGGTGGTTAGAGATAAACATTAAAGGGCTGCCGTTATTTATATCCACATAATAAATTATATAGTACATGTTATATTATTATTATATTATATTATTAGCCAATGGGTACTCTTCATGTCTTTGCTCCTTACTCATATGGATGCCGGTGGCGCCACCACCGCCCGACCTTAACTTCCGGTGTAACCACTGTCACTTGCGCCCAGAATTTGTCTTTGTATATTTGTATATCTATTTTGCTATTGATACTCCTAACAATAGAACCAGACGCGATGGTTGAATGAGTTGAGCGTCTGCCTCCCGTTCTGGTAGTTCTGTGGGATATGAACATCGGTTCGAACGTGGCCGACTCAAACCAATGACTTAACAATTGTTACTTGTAGCTACCGATTCAGGCACTGAGCATTACTAGCATAGGGCAATGAGCAGTTGAATGGAGAAGACCAATTGGCCGCGACTGAAAGTTGCCCTCCTTAATCATCAACTACCATGCACAATAAAAACAACATTGTTGATCGTGGAAAGCGACTGGATTTAAGCACGATATGCAATCTGTTCAAACCTCGGTTCGGGCGCTGGCACTCCACTCTGGGATGTCATATTTTAAGTTATTATTGTTTGTTTTCCTTAATATTATTCACTTACCCAGGTGAAATGCATCACGGGCAACGAGATATGGCTACTGAGACAGCACCAGGCATCTTAACTTGTCCATTGTTTAGGCAACCTGCCACGGAATGGCAGGAATGTGGGTTCAAGTCCCTGTGTGTGCCATACTCCCAGAAATACAGTATCCCTCACATAAAAGAGATGGAAAAGATACACACATTTCAATTAAAATAGGAAGTAGAGAAATATTTAATACCAACCCGATGAAACCTAATCGCCGTCCGGGCATTTCCGGTCAGAGTGCATGCCGGGAGGTGCAGTAGAGCAACTCCCCACGCTGAACTGCTCGCAGGACTGCCCCCACCTCACGTTGTATGTGCGGCCAAACAGCACGGCGCCGTGAGCTGAGTGCGGGACCAAACCACGCCCCAGCCTGATTGTCAATCCATCTGTCAATCGGCCGACTCTGGCCGGACCCATAGTCTGTTAGGCGCCTTTCAGTGGGTGGGTACTAGAAGAGATGGGGTGGGTGGGTGGGTGTTTGGGCTTGGCTGTGTGGGTGGGCGGGCGTGTGTGCGGGAGTATGGGTGTGAAGCGGTATGTATGATTCTTGGCGTATGGTGGGTGTGTGGGGTGGTTATGAGTTGTGTGTTGGGTGTGTGTTGCCTACGTTGGGATGACTGTGGGTTTTTTCTTGAAGATTTATTTTGGCCGATCATGGATAAGTCTGCATAGAAGCATGAGATAGTTGGTTGATAGAAAGCCTGAGTTTCAGCATACACTTTGACCGAACCGTGAGATTTGTTAGACATGAGAACAAATGGCCTTTGATGATACTGTAAGTTATACACTGCGGTGTAAATTCAAAATTGCTGAGGTGATGGCACCTGGAAACGAACCAGTGACCTTCAGAGGAGTCTAACCTAGAACAAATTCAGAGACTCTAACCACTCTGCCACAGATAGCACTATGACACCTGTGTAAGTTATACTTTTATATCCAGATACTAATTTTCAGCTGTACAGTGAGTTCAATTTACATGACAGTTTGAGGCGTGAGCGGACAGGTGGCGCCACCAGCGGACCTGAGGTTGGGGTAGATAATTATTCGATAACTTTTTAGCGCAGACTCCTCCAGGCAATGCCTGATTGAGGAGTAGAGATTGAGGAGCAGATGGAAGAGTGCGGTCTTAATCTTCTCGTATAATGGTTATATAACAGATAATATATACATACTATATGTAGGCAGCTTTCATGAAATGTACAACCGCACAAAACAACATACCCGCTCGGTCATCACCAGGGTTACCAAGGGGCGTGCTGCTCGAGCTCATCTTCCGTCAACAGCGGAAAATCAGCTAGGACACAGCAGAGAGCTAAATGGAGAGTGGCAGTCAAGTAATGAAAGCAGTCTTTGTCGCGTCGCAACTGACAGCATGATGATGATGACTATATGTACTATGTATGACATTTATAGTTTCACTTCCAGCTTTATTTTCAGTGATTATACTCCTATAATGCCCCTATAATGCTCATATAAAATACTCAGTGTATGCATACTATTCATAGTTCCACTACTATTATTCTACTTGTATAATGCTTATTCAGCATATACTATGTACATACTATATATATATATATTGCATAGTATTTATAATTCCACTTCCGGCAGTTGTTGTGGCTCGCCCATTTATGAGTGGCCGTGCCCCGACATGAGAGGGCAAGGCCTGCTACCAGTAGCACCACCGCCCACTGACAGACCTACCGGCAGACCCCTGCTCATGCACGGGTGTGGGGGGGGGGGGAGTCAGGGGCAGGAGACCAGGGGGAGGGGCCGGGAGGAGATGGGGCTCTGATGACAGCACGCATCGGCTTAGTCTCAAGTACAACATAAATACGGACATTAATTGAATTCCTCAGCCTGATTCCTGACTCGACTGTAAGGGGCGATGTATGGAGAGCGCCGGCGACGCATCGCCGTCTGTAACTAGGCAACGCCTCTCGAGGGTGGCGCGCAGACGTGTGGCGACGAGAAGTGGGCGAGAGGCGGCGATAGGTGGGCGAGAGGTGGTGAGAAGTGAACGAGACGTGGGGAGAAGTGGACGAGTGGCTGGGAGAAGTGGGAAAGAGGGGGGGAGAAGTGGGCGAGAGGCGGCGAGAGGTGGGGGAAAATGGGTGAGAGGTGGCGCGAAGTGAGTGAGAGGTGGGGAGAAGTGAACGAGAGGCAGGGAGAAGTGGACGAGAGGTGGGGAGAAGTGGATGAGAGACCATGAGAAGTGGACGAGAGGCGGGGAGAAGTGGACGAGAGGTGGGGAGAAGTGGACGAGAGGCCATGAGAAGTGGACGAGAAGCAGGGAGAAGTGGACGAGAGGTGGGGAGAAGTGGATGAGAGGCGGGGAGAAGTGGATGAGAGGCGGGCAGAAGTGGGCGAGAGGTTGCGAGAAGTGGGCGAGAGGCGGCGAGAGGTGGGGACAATGGGCGAGAGGTGGCAAGAAGTGAGTGAGAGGCAGCGAGAAGGGAACGAGAGGCGGTGAGAAGTGAACGAGAGGCAGGGAGAAGTGGACGGGAGGCCGTGAGAAGTGGACGAGAGGCAGGGAGAAGTGTACGAGAGGCGGGTAGAAGTGGATGAGAGGCTGGGCAAGAGGTGGCGAGAAGTGGGCGAGAGGTGGCGAGAAGTGGACGAGAGGTGGTGAGAAGTGGGCGAGATGCAGGGGAGAAGTGAACGAGAGGCGGCGAGAATTGGCCGAAATGCAGGGAGAAGTCTACAAGAGGCTGCGAGATGTGGGAGAGAAGTGGGGAGAAGTGGGCGAGAGGTGGTGAGAAGTGGGTGACAGGTGCTGAGAAGTGGGTGAGAGGCGGCGAGAAGTGGGCAAGTGGCAGCGAGAAGTGGGCAAGAGGTGGGGATAAGTGGGAAAAGAGGCGGCGATAAATGCATTCCTTGAATACTAGCCCTTCTTGGACAAACAACTGTTGTATTCTCTAGTGGCAGTGTGGTTAGAGTGTCTGACCTTTTTTTAGGTTGGACTCCTAATCTGAAGGTTGGTGGTTCGATTCCCCATGCCCTCCCACCTCTGCCAATTTGGATATCCACTGCTGTGTATAACTTACAGCGTCATCAATGGCTGGTTGCTCTCCTGCGGTGTATATGTGGTTGGTGTGGGTGTTAAAAATCACTTGGGTCGGTAAAAGTGTAGGCTCAGCCCGGCTTTCTATTAACAAACTGTCCAATGGTGAAAACAAGTCTATTCAGACTTATCCATGATGGGCAATATAAATCTTCAAGAAAAATAAAAGAAAAAAGGAATTGATACTAGTTACTAAGCAAGATGTATAGTGATATAGATAAGTGGATAGTATTCAGTAGGAGATGGTAATATATTTGACATACACTGCTTTATATAGGGGAGAAGTGGTCAAGAGTTGATGTGACACGGCGAGAAGTGAGCGAGAGGTAAGAGGAAGAGGGAGACAGCGGCAGACGGCGAGAAGGCTGCCCAATATCGCCAGTGTGATTGCAGTCAGGACTGAGAAAGATGAACCCATTAGGCGTTAATAAGCAGTGCCTTATTCAGTTGATAGCGACCAGTGAAGTAATGTATTCGTTATGTATTGCCAGAAGCGTCGTACTTTAATGCTCACTGCTGAGTGCACAACTGAATACGGAGGCTAAGATTGTTTACGGCCTAGCACCATCTAAGGTCATAGCAGGACGGGTACTGACTTGTGACAGTGCGCACTCATAGCAACTTGTTATAATGACGCCCCAGGCGACCACACCATGACCTGATATCCCACTCACTCACATTATCCTGACTCGCTCACATTATAACACCCATCCTCTAAAGTAGTTCCAATCAGTGTAATATGCGTATAAGTGGTTATACCTTTCATAAGGAACATCATGTAAAATTGTCCGATATAATACATGTGAACCGAGGTGAAGTTACTATAATAAACTACAAACTGTCTATATAATGATAAAGGTTAAATTATAAAAACCCAAAGGCATATGAGGGATGTGTGAACTTGGTAAACTATTATTCATTAGGTATAGAACTTGTATATTGAATAGTCTTTGAGAGGGAGTGTCACTTCCGAGTTTGACTAAGAACAGTCTTTGGAAGAGTCACCTCACATGCCCCCTCCCCCCCCCATGGTATTGTTATGATCATTGACCACTGCATTGTACTCTGATTGGAGGAGTGAGTCATGTGACCACTGCATTGTACTGTGATTGATGAATGGAATCATGTGACAACGGCCATCTTGAATCTTGAGAACCTATATAAGCAATAAACCAGAGAGTCTCATTCTCTTACTTTTCATTCTTACCCTGTTTTCCTTCATTACCTGTAGTGCTTTCACTTGACCTATTTACACCACCCACACCATCAGCCGGCACGTTTACAATCATATAACCTCCACACTTTGCAATAGCTCAAATTGAAGTAATTTGTGTGAAGTGGTACATTGAGTCATGTGTAGAAACGGCACTGTGCATGAGGCGCTGTGTATAACAAAGTTATGTGAGTCATGTGTAGAAACAGCACATTGCATGAGGTGCTGTGTGTAACAAAGTTCTCTAAGTAGTGTGTAGAAACAGCACATTGCGTGAGGTGATGTGTATCATCAATCAATCAATAGTTCCATCCTCTAGTCGAGGGTTGGATGCAATGGTTCTCCACTTGTCCCGATGTTGTGCTGTTCTGATAGACTGTGAATAATTCAAGCCTGTCCACTGTGAAATATTGTAAACCATGATGTTCTTGGGTCTCCCCCTCCCTCTGCTGCCATTCACCTTCCCTTCCAACAATGTACGGTATATTGAACTCTGACGAATGATGTGGCCAAAATAAATAAGTTTCTTTGTCTGTATAGTGGCGAACAAGCTTTTCTTATTTTAAATTTTTCTGAGAACTTCTTTGTTGGTGATCTTCTTCGTCCTTGATATTTTCATCATCCTTCGATAAGTCCACATCTCAAATGCTGCTAAACGTTTGTACATTTTCTTAGAGATTGTCCATGTCTCTGCCCCATACATTAGAGTAGACCACACATAACACTGAAGAATACGCTTCCTTGTTTGTATTAATATCTTACTTGATGTTAACACTCTATACATTTTGGAGAATGTTGTTCGGGCTATTGTTATCCTTCTTTTAATTTCTTCCTCACATCTCCCATCATTTGTAATCTTTTGTCCGAGATATATGAATTCGGATACTTGTTCTATGTTTGTGCCATCTATGGTTATATTGACATTTGGTTTATCTGTCTTTTTACTTATAACCATTGTTTTGGTCTTCCTGGCATTCATCTTGATGTTGAATAGTATTCCAGCTTTATTGATTCTATTCACTATATCTTGTAGGTTTTTCTCACTGTCTGCTAGTATTACACTGTCATCGGCATATCTAAGATTGTTGACATTCATGCCACCTATTGTCACTCCCTTGCAATCTTCAATGTGTCTGAAAATCATCTCTGTGTACAGGTTAAATAGACATGGTGACAATACACACCCCTGTCGAACTCCTCGTTTAATCATAACTTCATCCGATAGGCCCTGCTCCATTTTTATAAATGCACGTTGTGTCCAGTATAAGTTCACAGTTAGGTTAATGTCTTTGCCATTGACACCAATATCTTCTAAACATTTGATTAACAGTTCATGATTGACTCGGTATCAACGTTCTGTAAGTATTGTGTCAAAACAGAACATTGCATGAGGCGCTGTGTATAACAAAGGTCTGTAAGTAGTGTCTAAAAACAGAACATTGCATGAGGCACTGTCTGTAACAAAATTATGTAAGTAGTGTGTAGAAACAGCACATTGCATGAGGCACTGTTTGTAACAAAGTTCGGTAGGTAGTGTGTAGAAACAGCACATTGCATGAGGCGATGTCTATAATCACGTTCTCTAAGTAATGTCTAAAAACAGGACATTGCATGAGGTGATGTGTATAACAAAGTTATGTAAGTAGTGTGTAGGAAGAGCACATTGCATGAGGCGCTGTGTATAACATGAGGCGCTGTGTGTAACAAAGTTATGTAAGTAGTGTGTAGTTGGGGATTTGGATCGGGCGGACCGGAAGTGAAGAACGAGGGAACCGGACGTGAATAAGGTGGCTGAGGGGTAGGAGGTTTGGGCGTGGGCTGAGCTGAAAGGAGGGATCTAGGGAGGATCAAAGAGGGGGAGTAGAGGCGACCCGTCAGGCCCCTGACAAACCTCTAGAGCTGGAAGTAGGATAGTCGGGTGTGGGGAAGAGAGGAGGAAGAAGATGGTTGGTCTGGAGTTCTCCGTGGATCTGTTATAATTCTGTGAGAATGGACCTCTTTTTGGGTTAATGCATTTTTATTCATATATATCTGTTTTCAGTGACGTAGAACTGGTTTTCCGACCGTAAGTCTTACAGGAATATATCGGCATTTGAACATGGTCTACATAGTAAAGTGAAGTCTGAAGTAAATTCTGAAATTTAATTTCTACACCATGCGATAAGTAGTGAGTATGAGGTACATCAAATTATTTTGCATTTACATACCAGGTTTTACTTGTTGGCTTACGATTTTGCCATTCGATAAATACTAAACATGTTAATTACTTAGTCTTAGTCACTCTTTTGTGTATTATGTTGTATTATACAATGTTAGAGTTGGGTGTTAGTTGTTGGCTAGTGACGTGGCAAGCCGATGTCCAGTTCTTGGTTAGTGATGCAGGAGGTCGTTAGGGGCGCCACTCGTATAACATACATAGAGTCATGTGCACTCAGTATTCAGATAGTGATGTGGCAAGCCAATGGGGACCATAGAGAGTCAAATACATCCAGTTGTTGGTTAATGACGTGGCAAGCGGGTGGGGGCGACAATGGTACAAAGCAAATATATTCATATGCACCCAGTTCTCTGTTAGTGAGGTGGGAATCCGAAGGGGGCGCCACCGGTACAAGAACCATAGAGAATCAGATACATCCAGTAGTAATTGTGAATGCAATAACAAGTAAGGAAATCTGCAGTTATTTATTCCGCATAATGGAGTATCCACCAGGGATTACCTAATAACGCCGAGCTTCCCTGCATTCCTCTGTGCCCTCCAACATGCACCTGTCACCATTAGGTGAAGTGGCGCAATTATATGAAAACGCCACCAGGGGGCGTACACGGCGCTCACTAGCTCCGGCAGACGGGCAGGTGTTCCGGTAAGGCCCTCAGTGTCCTGGTTCCCACTGGACACAATAGAGTCTGAGAACTCCCATTGTGGCCTCTGTCCTCTCTGCCTGTCGTCCCATGATGCAATGCTACCACACCACCCCTCCCCCATCAGTAGCCTCTGCTCGCATCAGTCGGGCGGGCCAGCGGGATGTAGCTCAGGCAGTAGAGTGTCCACCTGTGAAGGTGTGGGTCATCCGATCAATCCTGATCAGTGGACCCATGATCAGTGGTCCACAACTGGTTCATCAAAGGCTGTGGTATGTGCTGTGCTGTCTGTGGGAAAGTGCATATAAAAGACCCCTTGCTGTTTATCAGAAAGAGTAGCAAATGTAGTGGAAGCAGGTTTCCTCCAAAGAAATATGTCAGAATGACCATATGCTTGATGTCCAATAGCCGATGATAACAATCAATTTGCTCTAGAGGCGTCGTTAAATGATACACACTTTCTGCGTCAGCCGGGGATGTCCGATTGCTTGATGCTGGCTCAAAGCCTCGTTCTGGTCTCGACGTCTCCTTCCTGATCAGCCCAGACTGAGGCTCCAGCGGGGAAGGGACTGAATAAACTCTAAGTCCACTTCACCATGTCTGTGTGGCGTGGGGGGGGGGGGGGGGGGGGGGAGGAGGGCTGATAGGTGCTTCCCCGGGTGGGGGTTCCCCCTAAAGGTCACTTGGAAGCTCAAGAGGTCACGTCGCCTGGACAATGGTGCACGCCGGGAACAATCAGACATCCCTCCACCCCCCCGCCCCCCTCAGGGCTCCGGCCCCACCTGCTGCACATGTGATCTACTCCGGCATCGTCCAAGGTCCTCTTCCCCCCACAATTACCCCCGCCTCGCCCCGCCCCCCCTCCCACACACTCATACAAACACTGCAGTAGCACTTTCAAAGGGTACGCTCTAAGGCCAGTGCACCGGAGATGCGCGACTGAGCGATCTGCGGCAACTAGACAAGGTGTTTTTGACAGCGTTTCTCACGGTGCGGGGGCTGCCTATACAAGTATCATAAACGTGAGACTAGAGTTGCTACTACCAGGCTCAACCGGACCCTTCATTTCATCGTGCTGCTTCTTGTCAGAGCAGTGGTTCTTGAACATTCCTTACTCTAGCCCACTTTCGGTTTGACATTCTTTCGCTCGAGCTGCTTATGGGTTCACCCCTTCACTTCCAGTTCGCTCCTAGTCCCCATCCCACCGCCCACCCGTTTCCCACCCTGACCCAAATCTCGCCCCCAACTCCCCACCCCACCCCGCCCACAACACCGCCCACAACACTGCCCACAACCATGCCCCCTCCCTTCTCCCAACACCGCCCCCAACCCCGCCCCCAACTGCGCCCCCAACGCCGTTCCCGACCCGCCCCCTAGTGGTGGCTCCGTTGAATGTCGGGTAGCCACGTGTTTGTCAGCAGGCCCAGGGACCAACTTTGAGACACCCAACTACGCACCTTTACCTCGCGTGTTGCATTCCAACGACGGCCTCAAACTCGTAGTGGTGGTCCTGATAGGTTGGACAAGAAGCACCGTCCAGCTCGGCCAAGTTCTGTGAAATTGTGTCCTAATACACGACCACTAGTTCTTTTGTGACCAGCCAGAATATAGCAGTCTCACCAAATTGATGCCGTGGGTGTGATGAAAACGGGAAAAACTGCTTCTAGAGCAAGAATGGAGCCCACGTTCCTAGGATCCCTGATGGCATCACACTATTCATACCCACCTGGTTATGTCACTCCTTGCCTGAGAGTTCAGTTTTACTAATTACGTCTTGCATCTCCTTTTAAGGGAATGTCTTAAAGGTCCATAGTCTGATGGAAGCATCAAATTATAAAAACACTGACCTAGATTCGATCCTACATATGTAACTTAGATCCTGATGCACATATTGAGAATGTATAGCCACATGGAAGGGAATACTAAGTATATTTAATATAATCTGTTCCTGCTGAAGCTAATTGGCTCAGAGTTTTGGCATTCGTGCCAAAATTAACTTCACATGGCTGCAACTTCAAATATTTCTAAAGTTATCCATTTAACATAAAACTTGCTTCAAACTAAAGAAAGTTAGATCATAACAATCAATATAATATATCTATCTCAGGAAATGACTGAAACTCAAGACTACCGGATAGTCAAGACAATAAACTCCTAAGAAAACCACAACGGTCCAGTAGAGCAAATAATGCGCCACTACTAAACCAGACCAGAAGCCAAATAAAAGCTCATAAGAGAAGCATGCTGAAAATGGCTGCCAAGGTGTGGAATGCCCAAACAGTAAAGGAACGACAAATTCCTGACCTAAAAACATACAACAAATATCTGTGCAAAATAAGGCTAGGAAACCCCCACTAAGCTGCACTGCAAAGGGGCATGTGATATGTCACGGCCCACCATCGGGATGCCCAATGGATGGTAACCATGTCAAAAGTAGCCAGATATCACACCACACAGTTATGTACAAGCCTATGATATGTAAATAGGAGTAGGCTAGTCTACTCGTAAAAGTAGAAAAAATAAAACACATATATGCCAAGAAAATCCAAAAAATATAACATAGGCTACTAACCATACCAACCAATTATCTGAAATGCAGGCAATCAAATAACTTATCAGCAGCTACTGTGTGATAAGATAATACCAACACTACAACTGGCCAGCATTGAAAACACGCCTGGGTACCCGGGCTTATATGCTATGGGCAGTATAAATACAGCCTCAATACAAAATATTTTATTAAAATCGGATTATGCACCTTTAATAATCTGAGTATAACTTAATGGAAGCTCTGAGTATAAATTAATGGAAGCTCTACCACTGGTTGTAGTTGTGTCATTCTCTAAACTGGGCACTAATGTTTGACATGGAAACCCAAAGTGAAAACCTTCCAATAATAGCAAAACACATTCCAAATAATAGCAGAATCCATTTTTCTACGAATGTTGGCACATTGTGCATATATGTCAGGGTTGAACAAATATATTTCACTTTTTGATTTAGATCTTATGCAAATTGAGCAACACATTAATATCACTCATTTAACATGAAAATCGAAGACACATCCAGAACATAATTTGAATGTAGATGACAAATTCAAACACGATTTGCCTGATTACAGTTAAAGTTGCAAAGTCCGATGATTTTGAGTTTCTGTCATTTCCTGAGATAAATATATTAGGTTGATGGTTATAACATACCGTACTTATATTTAAAGCAACTGTTAATTTAAATGACTAACTTTAGTAGATATTTGAAGTACAAACCTGCAAAATTAATTCGTGCAAGCTTGCCAAAACTCTAACACCATAGGCTTCAGCAGTAAAATATTCTATTAAATTGCCTCCGTCTCCCAGTCTAACCAGCAACGAATGCTTAATAAGTGCACCACTATCTAAGTTAGATATGTAGGATCAAATCTAGATAATTGTTTTGGCTTTGAAAATCTGATATTTTTATCAGCCTACGCAGCTTTAAGTAAACAATCTTATCTTACAAGTAAACAATTGAAAACAAAGTTTGTGTGTGGGATAGATTCAATATGTGTCGAAATACTAACATACCTAATGCCCCTGTCACACTACGACGCTTCTCCCGGCGATCCGTCAGCGTTGGAAATAAAATCTTGCGCGTCGAGAAACGTCAAACTTTTCGGCGGTTTGGGAGAAAAGATCGGCGTCAGCGCGGCGCGTTATGCGCGCGCCGCCAACGTGTGTATACGCGCTGGGGAAAAAAAAAAAAAAGTTTGGCGCGACGTCTTCATTTAACCTTAAATGTTGGTAGGGCGTAAAACAAAAATGGCCCAGTTTGCGCGACGCGTGAGCAACGACCCTCCCGCGCGCGCGCCGTCTTTCTAGCATTCCCATAACGTTATGCCGGCGCGTCCAACGCAGCGCGACGCGCGCCTAACGTCCTCCTAGCGTTCTTACCCATTTCGTCCCGCGCGTTGCCGCGCGTTGGAAGTTTTGGACAGGTTCAAAACACTCAGCGACCAATAACGCGCGCCGACTTTCGTCGGCGACTCGCCGGCGACAAAGACGTGTACCGACGTGTACCGACGCGCGCATAACGCGCCCCCAGCACGTCTCGATATTTCACTAATTATCGCCCAAAAACACCACACGTTGACCGGTCGCCGGCGAGAAGCGTCGTAGTGTGACGGGGCATTATAGACAGAAGCTACAATGATGATTTGACTTGCTATAATTAAAAAAATACCTAATTATCAACATCGTCACATTGAGACCAAATATGTGGTGCCCAGGTTTGGAGAATAACTCATTTACAGTGATTTTCTGATTGTGACTGGTGGCGCTCCCACCGGATGCCCACCACACTAACCACTGCCGGCCTCCCGGCTCGCTGCCGGGTCCTCTGTGTAACGGTAAGTGTGGAGGGGCTGCCAGCCGTGACGCGCTGAGTTAAATGATGGTGACAGAGGCGTTGTGCACAAACATCTTAATAAACACTCCACTCTCAACGCGAATCTCATTAAGGTAGTTACCGCAATGGGCGGCAGGGCGCGCGGCGCAGCCCGCGGGGATGGGGAGGTGGCAGGGGGAGAGGGGGAGATGGAGGCAGGGGGTGAGGGGATGAGGGGGTGAGAGGCGCATAGGGGGGTGAGAGGTGACCGGGGGAGCGGGAGAGGTGGGCAGAGGGGATGAGCGGAAGGGGAGAGGGAACCAGAGGAGGGGGGAACAGGGGGGCCGGGGGGAGGACAGGGGGGGGGGGGGGTAGAATGGGGTATAATATAGCACCAATTAACGGGCGGCGGGTATTGACCCACTTACGTGTAATCTGCATAATTTAATTACTGTCAGGATTTATCGGTGGCGGCTCCACCAGGCCTAATCTCCCCCACCCCATAGCCCCACCTCCTCCCGCACCTCCTGCCCCACCTGCCCGTATCCACACCAAGGGATCTGGCAGGAAATTAAGTTCAGTACTATGCCTGTGAATAACCTGCACGCTATATATATGTATATATATATATATATATATATATATATATATATATATAAGTGTATGTGATGTATAACGCAGGGAATTGTTTCTAATTATTGATACACATTGATATTACTGGTATTATATATATTACCGATGGTTATACTCCGTACGACTCCACACTTGACAGGTGGCGCCACCTACGGCCAACCTCGTCTCCAACCTGTGCCGACAAGTGTCAATCGCTCAGGTACAATAGTATGCCTCCGTACAATATTAAATGTTTGTAATTGCATAATGCATTATGCATCACATATATGTGATGCATAATGCATTATGCATCACATATATGTGAGCGCCAGGTATCAACTTCCTGTCTGCAAATTACATTAATGTTGTTATTACATTCATTGATTAATAGGATACATTTCCCCCACAGATAACTAGTCTTCGACATTTAGCTTCAGACCAAGCTAGGCACTGACTGACAAGTATATAATTGTAACTCATTGCTTTGACTCTACGAGGGTTTGATCCAGTATATGAATCCCACAACCTTCGACTCGGGAAGCGGGCGCTCAACTGATTGGGTCATCCCGTCTGGGCAATTAACGAGGACTGGGAGGCGGTCAGGTGCCAAGGGTGTACCTGCCCGGGTGTGGTGGCGCCACTGAATCTCTACAAGGGGAAGGGCCTGTGTCACTGAGAGGTAAACGCACAACTGCCTCTGGATCCTCGCCCCCCACAGACATACCCTCCACAAACACTCAACACACACCTACACACTCAACCCACACCAACACACCCACACGTACATCTCACACCCACACATACACACACATACACCTCACCCATTCCACACACACCGACACACCCATACACGCACAACACACACCCCACGCCGTCACCCACCCACACATAACCACACACGCCCACACCCACACATACCCACATACACCGATACACACACACCCCATACACCCACACACCCATACCCACACATACATACACATACATATCACCCACCCAAACACACACACACACCACGCACACATACACACCCACACCATACATATACCCCGACGTACAAATCCCACACCCTCACACCCCCATACACCCACACATTACAACACACGCCCACGCCGACACATAACCACATACACCCACACAATCCCACACAATACATACCCACACATACCCCACACATACTCCCACGTCCGGACACACACACATTATCATCCCACACACCTCACATATATCGATACCCCCACATAGCCCCACTCATCCACACATACCCACACACACTCATCCACAAATACCCAGACACATCACCCATACCCCCACACCACCACACCCCATGCCCCCCACATAAACTCCTACACCCACCCACCCATACACGCCACACACACATACACAGCCACATAACCCTCCACACAAACCCCCAACTACCCCACATCCCCCACACACTCTCCACATACCCTCCACACAACCACCCACACGCTCCACCCCCCTCCACACACACACGCACACCCACCCACCCGCACACCCACCCCTCCATACACACCCGCACACCCACCCACCCACACCCCCACACACACACCCACACCCACACACCCACCCACACCCACACCCACACACCACACCCACACCCACACACCCCACACCCACACACCCACACACCCACACACCCCCACACCCACACACCCACACACCCACCCACCCACACCCACACACCCACACACGCCCACACACCCACACACACCCCACCCCACCCACACCCACCCACCCCCACACACCCACACACCCACACACCCACACGCCCGCACACCCACCCACCACAAATCCCACACCCACACACCCACACACCCCTACACTCCACACACAACCACATAACCCTCCGCACACCCTCATAAACCCCCAAATACCCACATCCCCCACACACTCTCCAATTACCCTCCACAAAACCACCCACACATTCCACACCCCCTCCACACACACGCACACCCACCCCCACACACACACCACACACACACCCACACACACCACACACGCCTACACTCTACACACATACATAACCCTCCACACACCCTCACAAACCCCCAAATACCCCACATCCCCCACACACTCTCCAATTACCCTCCACAAAACCACCCACACATTCCACACCCCCTCCACACACACACGCACACCCACACACCCACACACCCACACACCCACACACCCACACACCCCTACACTCTACACACATACACAACCACATAACCCTCCACGCACCCTCACAAACCCCCAAATACCCCACATCCCCCATACACTCTCCACATACCCTCCACAAAACCACACATCCACTCCACACACCCTCCACACACACCCGCACACCCACCCACCCATACACCCACACACCCACACACCCATACACCCACACACCCACACACCCACACCCACACACCCACACACCCACACACCCCACATCCACACATACACATACCCACGTACCCACCCCCACCCCCACCCCCCACACCCCCGCACCCCCACCCACCCACCACCCCACACCCACACACCCACACACCCATACACCCACATACCCACACACCCACCCACCCACACGCCAGCACACCCACCCACCCACACACCCCACACCCACACACCCAACACCCACACACCCCTACACTCCACACACCTACACAACCACATAACCCTCCACACACCCTCACAAACCCCCAAATACCCCACATCCCCCACACACTCTCCACATACCCTCCACACAACCACACACACACTCCACATCCCCTCCACACACCCGCACACCCACCCACACACCCACACACCCACGCACCCACACATCCACACACCCACATCCACACACCCACACACCCACACACCCACACAGTCACACACCCACACACCCACACACCCACACACCCACACACCCACACACCCACACACCCACACATCCACACACCCACACACCCACACACCCACACACGCGGGTGGCTGCTAATTGGTCGGCGGTAAGTGAAAACAGATGGCCTCCCCCTGCGTCCTGCTGTAGCCTCATGTGGCAGCCTGCTGGGCCGGTATGCATGAATTGGAGTTAGGCTTAGCCGGTGCTACACGCTAGCTCTGGGGTAGCTATCAGCGGCTCGGAGGGCCTTGGTTAATTAAGTCAAGGCGTATGCACCAATGTTCAACCCGGGGCGGATAGCTAACCGTGAAATTTTTCATAGATTTGGGAATTCCCTCGATTTGACAATATGAATAAGGCCGCCAATGCGGCGGGAGTGTTAATATCGGTTCAAATTTAGGGTTAATTTGATTAAATTTTACTTATGGCGTATGTAATTACGTTAAAAATGACAGCGTTTAATAGATTTGGACCAAATATATTGCTGCCGATACGGCGGCGACGGCGGCGGCCATGTTTAGTTGACGTTGGACAGTATGGATATCGACGTCGCTGCGGCGGCGGCGATTTGTTTACTTTACATTCGTCGATTCGAAAATATTAATATCGCCGCTGATGCGGCAGCAGCGTTAATATCGATAACATTTCGTAATTCTGTTAAATATGACAGCATTGAATTGATTGAGAGCCACACACGTACACTAACCAGCGCGGCTAGCAGTTAAACCTGACTTGAAATCAGGGTAGCTTACCCTAGTCTACGGTCGGCGGTTAGCGCTGGCACGGGCTCATGCATGCGGATTTTCCAACCTTAGCTGGGTGGAGCTACCCTAGCCGCGTTTAGAGCCCAAACTCCGATTCATGCATACAGGCCTCCCCTTGCATCCTGCAGTAGCCTCATGTCGTAGCCGGTTGCTGTTTGTGCCTCCCCCTGCATCCTGCTGTAGCCTCATGTGGCAGCCTGCTGGTGTTTCCGCCTCCCCCTGCATCCTGCTGTAGCCTCATGTGGCAGCCTGCTGGTGTGTGTGCATCCCCCTGCATCCTGCTGTAGCCTCATGTGGCAGCCTGCTGGGGTTCACGTCTCCGCCTGCATCCTGCTGTAGCCTCATGTGGCAGCCTGTTGGTGTTTGCGACTCCCCCTGCGTCCTGATGTAGCCTCATGTGGCAGCCTGCTGCTGTTTGTGCCTCCCCCTGCATCCTGCTGTAGCCTCATGTGGCAGCCTGCTGGTGTTTGTGCCTCCCCCTGCGTCCTGCTGTAGCCTCATGTGGCAGCCTGCTGGTGTTTGCGCCTCCCCGTGCGTCCTGCTGCAGCCTCATGTGGCATCCTGTTGGTGTTTGTGCCTCCCCCTGCGTCCTGCTGTAGCCTCATGTGGCAGCCTGTTGGTGTTTGCACCTCCCCCTGCATCCTGCTGTACCCTCATGTGGTAGCCTGTTGGTGGTCGTGCCTCCCCCTGCGTCCTGCTGCAGCCTCAGGTGGCAGCCTGTCGGTGTTTGCGCCTCCCCCTGCATCCTGCTGCAGCCTCATGTGGTAGCCTGTTGGTGTTTGCGCCTGCCCCTGCGTCCTGATGTAGCCTTATGTGGCAGGCTGTTGGTGGTTGTGCCTCCCCCTGCATCCTGCTCTAGCCTCATGTGGCCGCCTGCTGGTTTGTGTGCCTCCCCCTGCATCCTGATGTAGCCTCATGTGGCAGCCTGCTGGTGTTCGTGCCTCCCCATGTATCCTGCTGTAGCATCATGTGGCAGCCTTCTGGTGTCTGTGCCTCCCCCTGTATCCTCCTGTAACCTCATGTGGCAGCCTGCTGTGTTTGCACCTCCCCCTGCATCCTGCTGTAGCCTCATGTAGCCCAGTGACCTGCTGTAGCCTCATGTGGTAGCCTGCTGGTGTTCGTGCCTCTCCTGTTGCACACTGTCTCTTCGCTAAATGGTTGCAGGCTGGCGGGAAGTGTTGCTCGCATCGTCAAATCGCGGCTCTGAACCAAGGTAGCTGTCAGTGTGATGTGAATGACCCAAACAATTAACCAACTAGGCTGTTTTTTGTTGGGGGGGGGGGTCAATTCATTGTATTTATATATATTTGTGTCGGTGCTGTAGCACTGGTCTTCCAATTGTAAGGGTTACAGGGACCTAGGCTTCCTCGTCAATGGAGTAGACCAGCAGGGATGGCTGAATGAGTTCAGCGTCCGTGTCCCGTGTTGGTAGATCGTGGGATTCGAACCTACGGGATCGAACCCTGGTCGATTCAAACCGATGACTTACAAAGTTATGTGTCGCGTCCTAGCCAGGTGCTCGGTAATCCTATGATAGGGCAATGACTGGTTGGGTTGGTGTCAGGATAATGTGACTGAGTGGGATATCATATCATGGTGCTGATGGCCTGGTATCCCAGTGGGGCAACACTATAGAGTCACCATGAGGCTGCACTGTCACAAGTCAGTACCCGTCGTGATATGACCTTAGATGTTGCTAGGACGTAAAACAACAACAAACAAACTAACGGTTGGGACTCTCGACATGGAAAGGCAGGGGTATGGGTTCAAATCCTGGTCTAGGCAGAGTGTGCAGCCGGGCAGTAACTTTTAGAACGCCGGCCCGGTCTCCCTCACGGGCAGCTGCACACACACACCGCCCCGCTCCCGGCTCGTCCCTCTGCGTATCCCGTCGGACGGACTGAGCAAAGGCAGCCGGAAGCGCATGCGCAGTGAACATCCCTCGCCCCAGCGCGCAGTAATTGAAGCTGATGCGAGCCCTTATCGGGTTGGACAGCTGATTTCCAAGATAATCTCAAAGATATCGATACACAAAGCCTCACCCATAATGAAGCGGCTCCCTCCTTCACACAACTCCAAGATGGCCGCCATTGTCTCTAAATGGTTCTGCCCGCACAGAGCGGGGTCAGCGGATTTAATTTCTTCTGGGGGAAATTGTTAAGAAAGCGCTTAATGTGTGGTTAGTGGAGCGGTAATTTGCATTATGAAGTTCATTTGTTTGGCTGATTGGTGGTCCTCGTTTATTATACATGGCAGGAAATGGGCAGACGCAGAGTGATGGCAGCAGCACCTGGAGGGAGAAGTGGGAAACAGAAAGGTGCCTGCCTAGTAGCAGACCAGTTCACCCCCAGGTCGCTCACTGCCTTCCTCATGGAGCTCAAATAGCAGTTGCATGTTATAGTAGTTAGTTGACATGTATCAACACAAATACAATTAGAGTACATAACAATTACAATCACAAGACAATTACATAATTAATAATATGTGCATAATCAATTCATACATTCCATAATCTACTTATATATTAACATATTCATGAATAGATACTTATCACATATCTGCTTCCTTACCTTTGCTTAGGCCTTTACTGGAATAATGTTGTTAGTTCTGTGTATCGAGATTGTTGCCTGGTGAATCCGGAGGGTTTTGATTGATTGGTGGTTGCTTTACGCCGTGTTGGCAGCATAGGCCATATTCACGGCGAGAAATGTTTTTTGTTGTTGTTCAAACCATCACTTTTACATGTAAAAGCAGACAATCAATTATGTGCCAATAGACACTCATTAAATTAGAAAGCTCACAATCATATATTTGTGGTCAAGGGAAACAAATTCCCATAGAAAAAGAAAAGTTTTATTAATAATTGATAGAATCTATTTAGTAAACTATATAAGGTGGTACAGTCCAGCTGCCCTCAAAAAGGCTAACATGTTTTCCTGTTTTACCTTAGTAAAAAGGTCATGCATACTGTCTGCAGTGTAGAATCCGGAGGGACAACAGTGGCAGAATGCTCCGTGTGAAATGAGCTAAATCTAAAGTCGTTGTTTTTACTTACATACAGTATCCTGATCCTTTCAGTATTTGTCAAAGCACTGGTCTTGCAGCCATTTTTAAATTCAATATTATTTACACAGAAATGATATATGTGCTCTATAATCTATTATGGGAATATAAACAAGGACAGTACCACCTAGCAGTTCTCTCCCCTTTATTTAGTCTACACCCTAATGTCATGTGGATTAGCTACTACCCACTCCTAGTTCATTGAGTTAGTACTACCCAACCTGCTGCTGCCTAGATTTGTTCCTTCATCCGCCACTACTCGGCCACCTGTGAGTGGCTCATGACCGCATGATACCAGCTGCGCCTGGTCACTACCACTGCCGGACCCGCTCAGAAGGACGGATTTTAATTTAATATATATATATAATCACAGGCAGAGTGAGTGAGCGCCGCCAAACAAGTTAAGTGTTTGAAGGAAGGGGGTGTGACACAATCGGCCTGGCTGCATAATAGATAAACAATTCAATACCAGTTCACTATAGTAGATGACTTAAAATATAATAAGGTTTGAAAGCTTCCGATTAATTTTACTTGTATAATGCTTATGCATCACATATTTGCTGTATACGGGATTATCAATGTCCTCAGTTCACATCAACTGACACTACTGACGCTTATCTACTCAAGCGACAGGTCAGGCCTTCTGCTTCGCCTGGTGCTGCCACCTGGATTCTACCTTTTGGCGTCAGGCAGATAAAGAACATAAGCATTAAGAATAACTGCTAAATACACAATTTCTAATAGCTATCACAACGGCATTTTGATAATATTTTGATAATATATATCATTTATACATCTTTCAGTTTAAATTTCTCCAAAGTTAGCAATTTTGAAACCAAATTATTTCAAACTGAAACACAATAGATGGTAATGATTGACTTGATATCATTAATCTAAAATATATGGCATGAATTAAAATATATGGGGTTATACAAGCTTAACTACATTTGACTCTAGATTGGGTAGCCTACCAGTTACACCACCCGCGTACCTTGCATCAGATCGTGTGTTCTGTTGCCCAATCAACTCAAACACTAATCGATATACCTGTAGAAGACAGGAGACCCGCATGTGCCTGGAACTGCGAATTAGAAGTCTAGGCCAGTGACTGGCCGTCTTACTGACAGGATAATGTTTCTGAGTAGGGTAGGGTATTGTATTACGATGCGGGTGGTCGGGTATCTCATTTGAGACAAATCCATTCTCCTACCTGGAGTGCCCACTACGTGGAGTCTAAGCCTATCCTGATATGACACCATAAATCTGACTTTGAGTTTGAGTTAACCACAAACATTTAGTAAGGTCACTCTATGGCTTCCCGAACGAGTGATTTTCCAGCTGAGCAACTGGACAGCCTTTGGAAGGTGGCCAGGACATGAAGCTAAGCAGATAGCAATAAAACAATGCATCAACCACAGACCAACCACCTATTGTGTACAAGCCTATAATATGTAGATATAGTAGGCTAATCTAGGGATAGCATAGGAGGAAAACAATTATCAAGAAAAAACAAAGAAACTAACATAGAATTACTAACCACAAAGCAATAGCTATAAGGAAATAAAGCCGAAAACTGCCCAATGTTGGCTTATATGTTATGGACAGCATAAACACCCGATGGAAAAAAAAGAAGAAATGTTACATTAAGTTAAAGTTCATACTTATGAAAAATACATTGGTACAAGAAATCTGCAATTGAAATATGTTCCTAGAATCAGATATAACACGGTTTGTATACATATATGTGTGCATTTCACATGCATATATACATGTGACCACCAGATAGATGATGCCAACATTATACAGTGTAGAGTCTATGAATAACAGCTGCCCAATTTGTTCCTATTTTAGGATGCATTTCTCACTGTAATTTGCAGACAAGATATATTTCTTAACAAGCAATCACCAGGCATACTGCAACGTGCTAGCATTTTAAACCCAAATTCGCCAGTGAGGATGCTAGAGGTAAGTCTTTTTTAGGAAAGGCCTTGACATTCAATTCATGCTCACAAAAATTAAAAAAACAAGAAATTATAAGATAATAACGAGAAGCTAAAAGAGAATAACAGGCACATAAAAGAAAGTGACAAGGAAATGATAGAAAATACCGAGAAAGGAAAAGAAAATGAGAAGAAAATAAGAAGAAAATAAGACGAAAATAAGACGAAAATAAGAAGAAAATAACAAGAAAATAAGAAGAAAATAACAGGAAAATAACAAGAAGATACAAGAAAATAACAAGAAGATACCAAGAAAAGAAAAGACAATGGAGAAAAGAAAATTAAATACAAGGAAATCACTGGAAATAACAGAAACCAACAAGAAAATGAAAGAAAATAGCGCGGAAATAAAAGAAAAGAAAACATTACAACAGAACAACAAGGACATGAACTAAACTCACAAAAAATAAAATAAAATAACAAGAAAACAAAAGTCGCCCCCAAGGTCTGCCACTGAGGGGAACTTAGAGTAATTTAATGAACTGCCAATCGATACATCACTTAGAAACCGGAAGTGATTGTGTACATCCGGTGCACCATTAGGTCAATTGGGATAACTGGCTTAAAGATGCAGTCACGTGACTTCTGAAACAATTACTTCTCATAGTTTCAAGCTGCTGCAACGGTTTTCCATTACAGTCTCGGGTGCGAACCCGGTGCAACAACTGTCACCTGGGTCAGGCCTGTGCTAATTGTATTGTATTGACAGCAGCACCCGTCTGTGTAGAGCGAGCCGTGTGCACAATGGTCACCGGTTTGTGAAAGTTGCACAGAGCGAGGGTTCTGATAAGTCTTGGGAAATTATGATTAATAAGAAAGTTCCTCTTTATATATAAATGTACTCATGTAGTTGGACAGTCCGATGGTTTTGAGTTTCTGTCAGTTCTGGGGGTTTCTTAAGAAAAAAACCCGTTATAATCTATCTTATTTTAGTTCAGAGTAACTTTTATTTTAATACAGTTAACTTTGAAAATATTTGAGATGGAAACAGGCAAAGCAAATTCTGGGATGCATATTGAAATTCCAACATCATGGGTCTCAGCAGTACTTGGTCGTATTAAATTGACTTCATTTCTTGTTTGGTACATTAGTTGATGGAATAACGCGGAGTATAGTAAAACTGGATTTGGCACTGTTTGCAATCTACAAATAGTTACAAGCCATAAACAAGAACAAAGACAACCACAATGATTACTAAGATAAAATTCAAAAAATTCTAATAAAATTGGATTAATACTGCCCAGCAGTGAAAACGCCTTAAACGCCAATCCATAAATGTTTATATAACAGATTTGTACATGAAAATAATTTAAATTTTCACTAATTCCACTTTTCATATGATCACATGATTATGGAGCAATGAACAAAAAAGTGGAATATAAATAAAAATCAATTTGTTGATGGTTTGCTTCCATGTCGTGGGTTCGAACCCTGGTCGAGTCAAACCAATGACTTAAAAATTGATACTTGTCACTTCCTAGCCAGGGCTCAGCATTATTAGGACAGGGCAAGGACTGGTGTGCTCAGTGTCAGGATAATGTGACTGAGTGGGATACCAGGTCATGGTGCTGGCGGCCTGGTTTCCCAGTGGGACAGCACTCTAAAGTTGCTATAAGTGCGCACTGTCACAAGTCGGTACCCATCCTGATATGACCGTAGCTGTTGCTGGGATGTAAAACAACAACAAACAAACAACATCCATGGTTTATCTCAATTTCTGAATTGGCGTTTACATGGTTTTGTGCCTGAGCAGGTTAAATAAGTTCATTACAAAAAAGAAGCTGTGCACAGTCATTACTGGCTGCAGTTGAACCTGTTATGGTGAAGCGGTGATGAAACTATTCACTGGTGCAGCACCACAGGACCCTGGAGCCATCAGCGTCTCCCACCACCCAGCCACAGCCTCCTCTTGGAGAGCTTCTCAAACCACACCCTCAAGCGGCCAGCAACCCACACCATCACGCTAATGGCCGATACTGACAGCTCTAACCTCATTATGGTGCCAGGCAACAATCCTTTCCGGTTGGTTAATTCAAGGTTCCTAATTCGGTGTCCAGCACTGGCGTATTGTTTTAAGGAGAGTGTTTATACCCCGGCTGTTACCCACCATCGCTTAGTCTAGTTAGGTACCCTGTGCTCCGACACTCGGCAAGGTCCACTTGTCTTCGTTCAGAGAGAAGATGGAGAAGGAATCTCCCGGAAGTTGAAAAGGATTCTTTTTTTGGTGCTGAATTTATTTAATGGATAAGTGTGTTAGCATTTCCTTTAACCGCTGTACAGCACTACTAGACCAATTTGATATTTTTGTTTAGTATTTTGTTATTGCTCAGCTTTTTTTGTTGTTTTTGCTTTGTTTTGTTTGTTTTGTTTTGTCTTTTGTTTTGCTTTATTGCTTTCTTTTTGGACTTAACTCTGATTTTGCTCTCTGCGAGTCCTGATATTTGCAACCCGTCAAGAGACGTCCAAGTTTTCGGCGTTGTGGGAGAAAACTCGACGACACCGCAGAGTGTGAGTAGCATCTTATTAGCGCGCTGCCAACGTGTGTTGACATGCGGCAGGAACAAAAATAAAAAAAGCCCGCTTGACCTAGTTTACTCCCGCGTCTGTCGACGCGTGTCAACGTTCCGCCAGCAGGTTCCCAGCATGTTATCAGCGTATTATCGGCGTGTTGTCGGCGCGATGTCGGCGTGTTGACGGCGTGGGGGTGGTGCATTGGTGTCGTGTTAGTACAGTGTCAACACGTACATACCCGCCACCAAAACGTCAGGACACGCCAGCAGCGCATCCACACCCGCCGCCAACGCGTCCAGGCACGCCGGCAACACGTCCAACGTGCCGAGAAACGCTGGAGCAATGCCAATAGCGCGCCCACTACCCATTGTTGGTAACGCGTCCGTAACGCCCCCTCCAAGCCGTCGGCGCGCGTCGGGGTGCATCAAAAGTTTTGTGCAAGCATAAAACGATCGGCGCGAGCCGGCGGACGCCGACATGTTGGCTCACATGTTGCTATCAGTCTACGCTTACCGACGTGCCAGTAACGCGCCGGTAACGTGCCAGTAACGTACCGGACGTGTACCGACATTTCGACAAAAAAATCAACACGTCGGCACGTGTCGACCTGCGTTGGGCCGAAACGTCATAGTGTGACAGCACCATAATACATGTGTGTACAATCTTTGCCACCGTTTGAAGTCCCGGATGTGAGGTCAGTTTGTGAGGTTAGTTCCAGCTTACATCACAGGGGGCGCTGCATTTCTCCCCGACCAAGCACACACCCCATGTGAAATGCCAGGCTAGCCGGAAACCCAGTGTGTAAGAACTTACCACATTGCATTGTGGTATATAAATCTACTTCCATTGCGAAAAGCCGGAATCCAGACCGTAAGAACTGACCACATTGCATTCTGGAATATAAACCTACTTTCATCGTGAAAAGCCGACTACTTTCATTGTGAAAAGCCAGACGCCTAGCATGTAAGAACTGACCACATTGCATTCTGGTAAATACAACTATCGATATTGCTTGCAATGCTCGCATTGTGTTTAATTCGGTGAGAATTACATGTCCCCCCCGCCCCCCCCCTATTGTATGTTGGACTCGTCCTTTGGGTGGACGGACGAGTTTCTCTTCCTTCCACCTGATTGGCCAGCAGAGTTTGTCGCCATCGACCATGGCTGGTCCTTTTATCTTCACTTCTGGGTGAGCCAACGCCATGAAAACTTCGCTGGCCACCCAGGCTACACCTAGCTGTATGTGTTTGCTGTCCTTGGAGGACTGGTTCCCGGCGTTACTATTTCTGTCTAATGGGGCTGTCACACTACGACGCTTCTCGCCGGCGACCCGTCAACGTGTGGTGTTTTTGGGCGATATTTGGTGAAATATCGAGAAGCGCTGGTGGCGCGTTATGGGCGCGTCGGTACACGTCGGTACACTTCTTTGTCGCCGGCGAGTCGCCGGCGAAAGTCGGCGCGCGTTATTGGTCGCTGATGGCCCTGTCACACTACGACGCTTCTCGCCGGCGACACGGCAACGTGTAGTGATTTTGGGCGATAATAAGTGAAACGTATGGACGCGCTTGGGGCGCGTTATGTGCGCGTCGGTACACGTCGGTACACTATGTTTGACGTTGACGGTCGTCGGCGGAAGTCGGCGCGCGTTATTGGTCGCTGAGTGTTTGAACCTGTCCAAACAAGCCAACGACCGCCAGCGTGCGCAAATATATGGGTAAGGACGTTAGGCGCGCGTCGCGCTGCGTTGGACGCGCCGGCATAACGTTATGGGAACGGTAGGAAGACGGCGCGCGCGCGGGAGGGTCGTTGCTCAGACGTTGCGGCAAACTGGGCCGTTTTTGTTTGACGCCCTAGCAACATTTAAGGTTAAATGAAGACGTCGCACCAAACTTTTTTTTTGTTTTCCCCAGCGCGTAGACACACTTTGGCCGCGCGCGGATAACGCGCCGCGCTGACGCCGATCTTTTCCCCCAAACCGCCAACAAGTTTGACGTTTCTCGACGCGCAAGATTTTATTTTCAACGCTGACGGATCGCCGGGAGAAGCGTCGTAGTGTGACAGGGCCATAACATCGGCATTAAACCTACTTTACCTGCACTACTTCCCTGTGTAGTTCCTTTCTCGGATCAGTGAGAGTGGGGTGCTTTCTCAAGCAGACTAATTTGGTCTGTCAACAATGTGTCACTCACTTCAGCTGAGATCCTCAAATTCTGGTGAATTATAAAACTCCATTCTGGTTCTACGATGGCCGGCTAAGTAGGGAATATTAAAACATGTGAGAGGATTGAATACATTGAATAATGAGCATGGCAGTATAGAGGAATGTGCATGGATCAAAGCCAAGCTAGAGTTTGATAATATTTGCTTCTCTAGTTGTGAGGTACAATAATAGTTCAGGCAGATAATCCCATAGGCGTCACATCCAAAGATTAGATAACCATTGGATTCAAACAAATCTTTGTCATATTCATATTCTTTGCCAATACTCCACAGTCATTTAATGAGAAGAATAGTGGAATTATCGCGAATTAAAATGATCAGCAGGACAAAAGCTTTAATTTAAAATAACAAGTTTGGATGTGGCGTTTACAAGGTTTTATGCCTGACTTCCTCTAAGTTTGAATATATGCTTATATGTAAGAATAGGTGGTCGAAGCACTGTCTTCTGGACATTACTGTCTTCTGAATACCAGCTGGTTATCCAATTTAATGGTGACATAATATATGATAGCATGATTACTTCTACACTCTATACAGGTGTACACCCTGGGGTTTTTATTCTTGAGTCTGGATTTTGTGTTGAATAGTTGAAGTGTCAGAATGTCAATATATTTGGAGATCCTACCATGTGTTGACGTGTTACGGGGGGGGGGGTGGCGGAAAGGGCATGGAAAAGGGGATGGGAGAGAAGGAAGCGGAAGGAAGAGGAAGGAGAGAGGAATCCGAGGGCGGATGAGTAGGAAGTAGGAGGGAGATGGGGAGGAGAGGGGTGGTGAGGGGAGGGGAGGTAGAGGAAAGCATCAATGTAGTGTGTGCACAACCCTAAACATTCACCAAATGACACTTGGAGGAAAGGGCAACAAAACCCAAATAAATCACCACCCGCTCCTTTGTAGGTGGCGTCCTGGATTAGCCCAAGTCCAGACTACATCCGATTCCTGCTCCGGAACGAGCACAGCCGGTCTGACCCGGATGTAGATGATGCCTGTGAGACTAACAGCTTGTCGACTGGGCGTGTTGATGCACAGTGAAAAGATTGTGTATCTTTCTATATATCCCTTATGTACTTCTGCTATCATGCTGGGCTCAGCGTCTGAAACATCCACAAAAAGAGAACATTGTATTCACATGGTTTCTTTAATCTCAACATAGGTGCTCCAGCAACATGTGCATAGACTCGACTGGCTAGTAGCCATGGTGAAAGAGAGAGCATGTGACTTGCACCCATATTTATAGGTTTAAATCCGGGTAACAGTCAGGTGACCTTAGCTTGTAGCCAGCAGCCCATTGGCTACAGAGTACCAATGTAGCTGAGTACCAGTGAGGTGACCTGGTTAGCTGGTTCCCAACAGCCTGCTGGCTGCATAGCACTAAATAAAAGCCACCCCAAAATTCCCAAATATCTTACACAGTGTTTCACTCCTGGCTCATTTGTTGCCGGGTTTGCTTCACTCTATCAGATCAGTTCACTGAGGAGAGTCACTGCCACTGACTGACCCCCACACCCTCACCTTGACCCACATCCTGACCTTGACCCACATCCTGACCTCGTAATACAGAGGGAGATAGATGCACTGATATACTCACACAGACATGAAGCTTGTTTTGTTTATTGACGCCTCCTGAGCAAATATATCTTTAGTGGACGTCAAAGACTAACAACGCCATATATAATACATACAAAAATATATAGATACATAAATAAAAATAATTGATAATTCAAGCAAACTCATAGAGGGCATACATGCTAGGGATCATATTGTGATGGCCCACAGTCTTCCCCCACACCGTCTCGCACTCACGGAAGAATGCCAAGATTCAGTATCAGTATGCTTCAACCTGGTTTATTACAAAACCTCTCTGCTCTCCATGGCATCAACAGACATCTGACATGCCCCCTAACTTGCCAGGTCCCACACATCACCTCTATAGGTGGGTGGGGGGTGAGCTAGCCACACGCAGTAGAGGGCAGCCCAGTCGGGGTCTGCCCGGTAGCTATCCTGCCATCACCTAGCGCAGTTCAGTGTAACTGCATAGGTGTGTGGCGTAGTGTCTGCCATGACTGCGTGGTAGTGGGGCTCATGTACAGACTACAATATATACATAATGCTAAGTGTAAACTTAATAACAAAAACTAATGACCACTAACACAGCAAGTTGAAGGAAGTCAGAGAAAGTAACTATTGGTAACCAAATAACTAACCAATTCTAGAACTAACAAACTCATATCTGGTTGGGGGATGTGGGAGAATGCTTATTCACATAGAAAGAATGCATGCAGTAGATAACTACACAACAATTGGAAGTGATATGCCAAGAGGAACCACAAGACCATTACTGGCTGGTGGCGAAAACAAGTCATTAGAATTAACCGTTATGGCCAGCATACATACACCCATCACAATCAAGAAAAACAACAAAATATAAAATACGTGAACTGAGAAGGGTGGAATCCGCATGTTACATAACGGTCAACATGTGAGTTGTCGTGCAGTTGTCAGTACTCCCTTAAGGAACGCCCTAGCGGCTGTTGTATTCACTACAGGTGCAGACAGAGCGGGGCGGTTGGCGGCCCTGCCGGGTTGTTCACGCTTGACTGGTCGAACGGTTCCCAGCGCGTCCAGTCATCGATTCATACAACGGAACAGCACCCAATTAGGTCGCACTGGAGGAGGCTGGGGGGGGGGGGGGGGCGAGGTGGGGGACGGGGAGGGGGAGGCTGGAGGCGGGAGGGGGGTGCTGGAGGCGGGTAGATGGGAGAAGGGGATACATGAGGGGAGCGGTGGTGGAGACGGGATGTGAGGAGATGGACGTGGGATGCGGAAGGTCGGGTGTGGGAGGCGGGCGGGGGGTGGGGACGGGATAGGGTGGAGGGTGGAGGTTGGAGGGAAGCATGCGGCAGGATGCGGCAGGTGGGATGTGGGATGCGGGATGCGGGATGCGGGATGCGGGAGATGATGGCGGGAATCGGATGGCGGGAAGCGGGATGTGGGAGTCGGGTGGCGAGAGGCGGGAGGCGGGAGGGGGAGATAGGGTGCGGTAAGCGGGAGGCGGGATGCGGGAAGCGGGAGGCAGGAGGCTGGATGGGGATATAGGGTGCGGTAAGCGGGAGGCGGGATGCGGGAAGCAGGAGGCGGAAGGGGGAGATAGGGTGCGGTAAACGGGAGGCGGGAGGCGGGAGGGGGAGATAGGGTGCGGTCAGCGGGCGGTGGGAGGCGGGAGGGGGAGATAGGGTGCGGTCAGCGGGAGGCGGGAGGCGGGAGGCGGGAAAGCAAGAGGTGGGAGGGGAGGACGGATGGAGATATCCTTAAATGAAAAACTCTATTCCTGTATCTGTAGTTTGATCTACTAAGATCTTAGCAAGATCTTAATAAGATCGTAACAAGTAAGGTAAAGTGCCAACTTTGTTGAAATGAATGCTTTGTCTAAGTGATGACAACCCGTCTTTACCTGTTGTCATTACAGCACTTTTAATGGCCTATGAATGATCTATCCTTCAATCTCAAGTAAAATAGATCATTAAGGAATAGGATCCGCATAAGCGAGTCGTACTAACATAGCAGACACACCGACCAGACGGGATGGCCGAATGAGTTAGAGCGTCCGTCTCCCATGCTGGTAGATCGTTGGATCGTGGGTTCGAAACCTGGTCGAGTCAAAACGATGACTTAAAATTTGATACTTGTCACTTCCTAGCCAGGCGCTCAGCCTTATTAGGACAGGGCAAGGACTGGTCTGCTCAGTGTCAGGATAATGTGACTGAGTGGGATACCAGGTCATGGTGCCGGCAGCCTGGTTTGCCAGTGGGACAGCACTAGAAAGTTGCCGTGAGTGCGCACTGGCACAAGTCGGTACCCATCCTAATATGACCTTAGATGCTGCTAGGACATAACCAACAACAAACAAACAAACACTAAGGACTCAGATGATGTTTCTTTAAGTACCGAGCTGAAGTGTTATGTGAGGCTGTGAGAAATCACAGCTGGGTCAGTCTGTTGGACAAGGGTCATTACAATATGATGTAACGCTATTTTTGTTTAACAACGCTTCAAAATGCTAGACCATACATGTCACATCATGCTTTGGTCCTATGATCCCCACCATCCTATCAATCAATCACTCAATCAATGGGATACATCTATAATAGGCCTTGGACCTGTTAGCCGCTCTTAATTAATAGAAAATCAGGACAGTTCTTCAGATGTGGTGGATTGTAGCAACTGTCACTGGCTTTAAGATGTACGTAAAGCTTGACCAGTATGTATCCAGTAGAGACTTGAAACAGTTCACTCACGCTGCTGATATCACACTCTCTGGTAAGCGTCACATAATAATGGAATGGCCCGTAGAATACCACGTGGTACATTGGAACCACATTCTGACGAACCCAGCATCTGTGCCTGCTCTCAATACCGGACCTAACACTGGATACTGAAGTTGGAAACAAAGCAGCAACGTCAAGAAAGGAGTTAAAACATAAATATCCCTGAGTCAACAAAGTACTTTAAATCATAATCAATCCTGAACGGCAGTGTGAGCCATACGGGTACCAGTAAGCGGAAGTACGGTCACTCAGGGAGAGGGACCAGTCGGGGCCGGGACGCAGCCATTAATCATCTGATAATGAGTTATTTTAGGTCACGTGTCACCTTACACTTTATATTCACCTCAGGTAAACTAACTATACTTCACCAGATCAATCTTACCGTTGAACAGCTTCAATACAAGGGATGTATTTCCAAGCATCGAAGGCTGTGTCTCTAGAGAGAGGTTTTGCTTTAGGTGGTGTTTTGCATGAATAATACGAAAAACAGGGGATATTAATGACAGGAACTCGGTGGTGATTAAAGAACTGAACCATTGTAGGTTCATTGTACAAGAATAGCTGTTTATAACTCATTCATTACGTTAATTTATAGCATGAAGCCGACAACATACAACACGGACAAGACTAACTATATGTGTTTGTCCATGAATGAAGTTGAAGGATATTAGTTTAATTATCATACATTGTAACTCTGATACACGAACGAACGCGTAATACCCAGTGGAATGACACTAGAGCCACATGACGTCACGAGAATATAGGTCGATAGAGAATGGCAAAACTAGGCATGTAGGAACGCAAATTGGCGCCCCCTGGCGAGAGCCCCTCGTTGAGTTGAGTTGAGTGCAGAGTCGGTTTGGAGTTGAGTGAACTGGGAAGGCAGCTTAGTTCTGATCACCCACCACCTTAACCCAATAACCAGCTAAACACCCCTCACCGAATCACGTGACTGTCACCGGAAGTAACACGGTGTGGATCTGCGCATGCACGATGTGGACTTCCTGCAGGCTGAGGCGGGTGACGGTGAAAGTAAGGTGGGGATTAGTCGATCTGGTCTCTAATGATGTTACCTTAGCTTTAGATCACGCGAACCAGGAAGCGTCCAAGAAACTGTTACATCTACACGCAAGCTGCACACAGGAGTGAGATACAAGGGTGGCAATGCAGGGTGGCACACATACCTGGATCACAAGGGTGCCACACAAGGGTGGCCCACAAGGGTGGCACCCACGGGTGGAACACGGGAGCGACACCCAGGGGTGGAACATAGGAGCGACACCCTGGGGTGGAACACAGGGGTGGAACGCAGTGCTGGCACACACGGATGGAACAAACACCTGGAACACAAGGCTGTTACACAATGCTGGCACACAGGACGGGCACACAGGGGTGGTACACAAGAGTGGCACACACGTGTGGCACTCAAGGGTGGGACACACGTTTGGCACATAGTGATGGCATACACGTGTGGCACACCCTGGTTGCACATACGTGTGAAGCACAACTGTGGTACACATCGGTGGCACAGAAGTGTAGCACATAATGGTGACAGAAAAATATGACACACACTTTGCAAACCTGACAAAATAGCTGTGTAGACAGTCTTTGGTACTAGATTTGCCACCGTGCGCATTTATCGGCCTAAAGTGTATTTATATTAGGTTATTTCAACTACTGGCTGCCTCCTTCGTCGTTAGAGATATTATGAATGTTACTAAATGAATCCGAATATGCGCAGTCCAGCACGAGTTGCTGCCGCTGTCACTGCTGTTTACTTTATCTTATGTGTCGTGGTTCTAGCCTAAAAGTAACACTACGTTAATTCCGTAAATGCGTCAGTTATTAGATTCCCGCAGATGGGTGTATTACTTGCAGAAGGCCGACTTAGGCTTAAGGCCTCTCAGTGCATAGAAAGCAATCTAATATAGGTTCCATAGCGGTTAATCTACAATAAGACTGGAGGATAGGAAAGAATGCAAGGAACGTCCTGATTCACCTTTACAAGAGCTCACGATTTATTCTTAACCAAAGACTAACAATGATACCAACATAAATAGTAACGCAGGTCTCCCGTTCCCTCCCGTGTTGTTTCTATGATTTAGTTTAGAATTTTGACCCCAAAAAGCCTAAATATCGGTGGAAAACGACGGAGCGTGTAGAAACACGTCCGCCGGGTCTGGCCCCGAACGCCCGAACCCCTCGTTGCTTAGCTAGTCGCTAAGCAACGCTTTACCACCGAGAACCCTCGCGTGCACAAGTGTTAAAATCATTAGAGCCTTACCTACTGACGGATATAATGGGATCAGTCCCTGATTGAGTCAAACACAAGGCTCGCTTAAATGTGTTTGGAATCCTGTGTTGAATAACGAAGGGTGAAGTACTAGATGGGTCATTCGGGGTCAGGCACACCGAATCTGCATTTAGACACGGCCCAGCTTCAGGCTGATATTATATGCGTGTGTATGTATGTGCGGGTATCTGTGCGTGTGTGAGTGGAATATGTATTGTAAGCGGGGTCATTCAGGGTCACGATAATCCGGCGCGTTTTGACACGGTCCTCTGCCGGCCATCTCCCGCGTGTGCCTGTGAATGTTTGCGTGCGTGTGCGGGCTGTGAGAGGGTTCCTCCGGGTCACCTTACCCACGCGCGTTCTGACGTGTCCCTCTCTGCTTCCGGGCTGTGTGACACGGCCAAGCACACGTCCAACACGGCCAGTCAGCCCCAATGTCATTATTGATCACCCTGAGAAAGCACAGGCCTCTCCAGCCCTCACCCTCGCCTACACTAGGAGGGCCCTCGACTGTCAGCCACCGTCACCGGGTCTCTGCCTCTTCCCGGCCACGCTCACCCTCACCCCGGCCACGCTCACCCTCTCGCCGGCCACGCGCACCCTCACCCCGGCCACCGGCACCCTCTCCCCGGCCACCCGCACCCTCTCCCCGAGCGTCCCCCTCCTCACCCTCTCCCTGGATGCCCCCCCTCTCCCGGCACCACACCCTCTTCCGGTACCCTCCCCTTCCCCTCCAATCTCCCTCTCCTGGCGCCCGAACCCGCTCCCAGAACCCTTCGCCCCCTCCGGCACCCACCCTCCTTCACCCTGTGTCCTCACCCTCCCGAGGCCCAATACCGCCTCTCCCACCTCTCCTGGCTCCCCTTCACCCTGGCACCGACCGCCTCCCTGAGCACATTCACCTCCCCCATCTCCCTGCCCCCCTTCCCGCCTCCCCCCAGCCCCTGTGTGGAGTATGGCGTGTGTGTAGGGGTGGGGGCGGTGTGTGGGGTATGGCGTGTGTGTAGGGGTGGGGGCGGTGTGTGGGGTATGGCGTGTGTGTAGGGTGGGGGCGGTGTGTGGGGTATGGCGTGTGTGTAGGGGTGGGGGCGGTGTGTGGGGTATGGCGTGTGTGTAGGGGTGGGGGCGGTGTGTGGAGTATGGCGTGTGTGTAGGGGTGGGGGCGGTGTGTGGAGTATGGCCTGTGTGTAGGGGTGGGGGCGGTGTGTGGAGTATGGCGTGTGTGTAGGGGTGGGGGCGGTGTGTGGGGTATGGCGTGTGTGTAGGGGTGGGGGCGGTGTGTGGGGTATGGCGTGTGTGTAGGGGTGGGGGCGGTGTGTGGGGTATGGCGTGGGTGTAGGGGTGGGGGCGGTATATGGGGTATGGCGTGTGTGTAGGGGTGGGGGCAGTGTGTGGAGTATGGCGTGTGTATAGGGGTGGGGGCGGTGTGTGGAGTATGGCGTGGGTGTAGGGGTGGGGGTGCTGTGTGTGGTATGGCGTGTATGTGTAGGGGTGGGGGCGCTGTGTGGGGTATGTCCTGTGTGTAGGGGTGGGTGGGGGGTGTGTGGGGTATGGCCTGTGTGTAGGGGTGGGGGTGGTGGGTGGGGTATGGCCTGTGTGTAGGGGTGGGGGCGGTGTGTGGGGTATGGCGTGTGTGTAGGGGTGTCGGTGATGTGTGGGGTATGGCGTGGGTGTAGAGGTGGGGGCGCTGTGTGGGGTATGGCCTGTGTGTAGGGGTGGGGGCGGTGTGTGTGGTATCGGGTGTGTTTGTGGGGGGAGGGGAGTGAGTGGCACAACAAAACGCAACGAACAGAAGTCCATCTCCCATTTTCGTAGATCTGGTGATTTGAACCCACGTGTTCGAACCCTGGCCGAGTCAAAACAATGACTTAAAAACTGATACTTGTCATTCCCCAGCTACTGTTTGGCTCAGTGTCAGGATAATGTGACTGACTCGGATATCAGGTGATGGTGCTGGTGGCCTGGGCCCATATGCATGATGCGGTGTTAGCGAGCCAAAACTGGTTTTGGCAGGGATTTCTAGGTTAGTGACGAAAACTCAGTATGCAAGGAGCGGTGTTAGCGCAAACACACTGAGTGTAAGCTAACACCGCGTCATGCATACTGGCCCAGGCTGGTCTCCCAGTCGGCGGGCACTATCAACGCGCCATTGAGTAAGCACTGTCACAAGTCATTATGTCCTGATATGACTTTAAATGTTGCCAGGACGTCAAACTCCAACAACCAACCAACATGTCCAACACCAGGTCCACAGCCACCAGTCAAGTCAGCACCCCTTGATCCTTGTAAATATTTGACTAACTCATTTCCGCTTCCGGTTCTCATCCTTCCTCAAAATGGCGGCCAAGGTGCGACCGGCAGAGCACCTGAGAGAACAGCCACTTTTGTGTGTGTTTAATTATTGATTATAAATTTTGTCTGCGAGTGTCGTGCAAAACCATATCAAACAGCAACAGACGCTTCTGGCGATAATTATAACGTTAATTGGGCGGTCACTAATGAGGCTGGTTAGAAGGCGCGATGTGGGCAACCAAACTGCCCGCTGACATTTGGTGGCTCCTGGGTCCCTACCTTCAGGCCAGACGCCCAGATCGCGCCCTGATTTCCGGTTCCGGCGGGCGGGCGCAGAACCAAAGGTGCTGCCATATCGGTCTGTGTACGGAGAAGTGAACTCAGGTGGAGATTGTAGAGGGAAAGTGGATGGTTGGTTGTTGGAATTTTACCTCCTGTCAACATCTAACGTCACATCAGGATGTGTACCGACTTGTGCTTGTGCACACTCATGGTGACTTTATAGATAGTGCTGCCACACTGGGAGACAAGGCCGCCGGAATCGTGACCTGATATCCCACTCAAACACATTATCCTGACACTTAGGCACGAGTCCTTGCCCTATCCTAATAATGCCGAGCGCCTCACTAGGAAGCGACAAGTATCAATTTGTAAGTGATTGCTTTGAGTCGACCAGCGCCGTGGTTCGACTCCCACCATCTACCAGAACGGGAGATGGACGCCCAAAATAGCAGTTAATCCTGAGTTCATCCTGAATTAACCTGGAGTTAATCCTGAGTTAATCCTGAGTTAATCCTGAGTTAATCCTGATTAATCCTGATTTACTCCTGAGTCAACCTGGAGTTAATCCTGAGTTAATCCTGAGTTAATCCTTGGTCAACCTGGAGTTAATCCCTAGTTAATCCTGAGTTAATCCTGAGTTAATCCTGAGTTAATCCTGAGTTAATCCTGACATTGGGGTAATATAACGATCAGTTAACTAACGCCTCGCCCCGTCGGGCCTGACCCAAGTCATCTGCCTCTCTATCATAATCCACTTACCCATATATGTAATTGTATTGGAGCTATCCTTACAGAGTAATTACAACAGGTCCCAGATCGACGATCACAGTCAGCTGCCCGACCAATCAATCATTATTTGACAACCCAGTTTGTGGCTTATATTCGTTATCTTGATTAAGTGACATTCGAGTATAGCTTCACAATACCAGCGCTGATTGACTGCTGTAATTCTGCTGATAAGCTGTTGTAATATATGGCAATATCCTGCGCAATATATCACGTTATTTCTGGTCTGATAAGAATGACACCAGACTGGACAAGCGCAGTGTGGCTATGAATAGTTGTTATGGTTGGATATCTCAGAGTCAAATCTTAAAAACCACACACTTGTCTATAATTGATTCTGAGCATCAACCTTTGATATACATAATAATAATAAAACATGTATATAGTGCCCGATCCAGCAAGCCGTTCTCAGGCGCTTTACATAACAAACAAATATACAGGAAAATTAATGTCACCTAGTTAAAAGCAGATTTAAACAAATGTGTCTTAAGACATTTTTTAAAAGCATTTATTAAGTATTCATTTCTGTATAGTAGGGAAAGTAAGTTAATTTACTAGTTGCTATAGCAGGAGGTAAGAGAAGGGGACGGGCTATAGCAGGAGGTAATAGAAGTGGACGGGCTGTAACAGGAGGTAAGAGAAGGGGATGGGCTATAGCAGGAGGTAAGAGAAAGGGACGGGCTATAGCAGGAGGTAAGAGAAGGGGACGGGCTATATCAGGAGGTAATAGAAGGGGACTGGCTATAGCAGGAGGTACGAGAGGGGGACTGGCTATAGCAGGAGGTAAGAGAATGGGACTGGCTATAGCAGGAGGTAAGAGAAGGGGACGGGCTGTAGCAGGAGGTAAGAGAAGGGGACGGGCTATAGCAGGAGGTAAGAGAATGGGACGGGCTGTAGCAGGAGGTAAGAGAAGGGGACGGGCTATAGCAGGAGGTAAGAGAAGGGGACTGGCTATAGCAGGAGGTAAGAGAAGGGGACGGGCTATATCAGGAGGTAAGAGAAGGGGACGGGCTATAGCAGGAGGGAAGAGAATGGACCGGGCTATAGCAGGAGGTAAGAGAAGGGGACGGGCTGTATCAGGAGGTAAGAGAAGGGGACGGGCTATAGCAGGAAGTAAGAGAAGGGGACTGGCTATAGCAGGAGGGAAGAGAAGGGGACGGGCTGTATCAGGAGGTAAGAGAAGGGGACGGGCTATAGCAGGAGGTAAGAGAAGGGGACGGGCTATATCAGGAGGTAAGAGAAGGGGAATGGCTATAGCAGGAGGGAAGAGAAGGGGACGGGCTGTATCAGGAGGTAAGAGAAGGGGACGGGCTATAGCAGGAGGTAAGAGAAGGGGACGGGCTATATCAGGAGGTAAGAGAAGGGGACGGGCTATAGCAGGAGGGAAGAGAAGGGACCGGGCTATAGCAGGAGGTAAGAGAAGGGGACGGGTTGTAGCAGGATGTAAGAGAAGGGGACGGGCTATAGCAGGAGGTGAGAGAAGGGGACTGGCTATAGCAGGAGGTAATGGAAGGGGACGGGCTATATCAGGGGGTAAGAGAAGGGGACGGGCTATAGCAGGAGGGAAGAGAAGGGACCGGCTATAGCAGGAGGTAAGAGAAGGGGACGGGCTGTAGCAGGAGGTAAGAGAAGGGGACGGGCTATAGCAGGAGGTAAGAGAAGGGGACTGGCTATAGCAGGAGGGAAGAGAAGGGGACGGGCTGTATCAGGAGGTAAGAGAAGGGGACGGGCTATAGCAGGAGGTAAGAGAAGGGGACGGGCTATATCAGGAGGTAAGAGAAGGGGACTGGCTATAGCAGGAGGGAAGAGAAGGGACAGGCTGTATCAGGAGGTAAGAGAAGGGGACGGGCTATAGCAGGAGGTAAGAGAAGGGGACGGGCTATATCAGGAGGTAAGAGAAGGGGACGGGCTATATCAGGAGGTAATAGAAGGGGACTGGCTATAGCAGGAGGTAAGAGAAGGGGACTGGCTATATCAGGAGGGAAGAGAAGGGGACGGGCTGTATCAGGAGGTAAGAGAAGGGGACGGGCTATATCAGGAGGTAAGAGAAGGGGACTGGCTATATCAGGAGGGAAGAGAAGGGGACGGGCTGTAGCAGGAGGTAAGAGAAGGGGACGGGCTATATCAGGAGGTAAGAGAAGGGGACGGGCTATAGCAGGAGGTAAGATAAGGGGACGGGCTATATCAGGAGGTAAGAGAAGGGGACGGGCTATATCAGGAGGTAAGAGAAGGGGACTGGCTATAGCAGGAGGTAAGAGAAGGGGACGGGCTGTAGCAGGAGGTAAGAGAAGGGGACGGGCTATAGCAGGAGGTAAGAGAAGGGGACGGGCTATAGCAGGAGGTAATATAAGTGGACTGGCTATATCAGGAGGTAAGAGAAGGGGACTGGCTATAGCAGGAGGTAAGATAAGGGGACGGGCTATATCAGGAGGTAAGAGCAGGGGACGGGCTATATCAGGAGGTAAGAGAAGGGGACTGGCTATATCAGGAGGTAAGAGAAGGGGACTGGCTATAGCAGGAGGGAAGAGAAGGGGACGGGCTGTATCAGGAGGTAAGAGAAGGGGACGGGCTATAGCAGGAGGTAAGAGAAGGGGACTGGCTGTAGCAGGAGGTAAGAGAAGGGGACGGGCTATAGCAGGAGGTAAGAGAAGGGGACGGGCTATAGCAGGAGGTAATAGAAGTGGACAGGCTGTAACATGAGGTAAGAGAAGGGGACGGGCTATAGCAGGAGGTAAGAGAAGGGGACGGGCTATAGCAGGAGGTAATATAAGTGGACGGGCTGTAACAGGAGGTAAGAGAAGGGGATGGGCTATAGCAGGAGGGAAGAGAAGGGGACGGGCTATAGCAGGAGGTAAGAGAAGGGGACGGGCTGTAGCAGGAGGTAAGAGAAGGGGACGGGCTATAGCAGGAGGTAAGAGAAGGGGACTGGCTATTGCAGGAGGTAAGAGAAAGTGACGGGCTATAGCAGGAGGTACGAGAAGGGGACGGGCTATAGCAGGAGGTAAGAGAATGGGACGGGCTATAACAGGAGGTAAGAGAAGGGGACGGGCTGTAGCAGGAGGTAAGAGAATGGGACGGGCTATATCAGGAGGTAAGAGAAGGGACGGGCTATAGCAGGAGGTAAGAGAAGGGGACGGGCTTTAGCAGGAGGTAAGACAAGGGGACGGGCTATAGCAGGACGTAAGAGAAGGGGACAGGCTATAGCAGGAGGTAAGAGAAGGTGACTGGCTATAGCAGGAGGTAAGAGAAGGGGACGGGCTATCGCAGGAGGTAAGAGAATGGGACGGGCTATAACAGGAGGTAAGAGAATGGGACGGGCTGTAGCAGGAGGTAAGAGAAGGGGACGGGCTGTAGCAGGAGGTAAGAGAAGGGGACGGGCTATAGCAGGAGGTAAGAGAAGGGGACGGGCTATAACAGGAGGTAAGAGAAGGGGACGGGCTGTATCAGGAGGTAAGAGAAGGGGACGGGCTATAGCAGGAGGTAAGAGAAGGGGACGGGCTATAGCAGGAGGTAAGAGAAGGGGACGGGCTTTAGCACGAGGTAAGACACGGGGACGGGCTGTACCAGGAGGTAAGAGAATGGGACTGGCTATAGCAGGAGGTAAGAAAAGGGGACGGGCTATAGCAGGAGGTAAGAGAAGGGGACGGGCTGTAGCAGGAGGTAATACAAGGGGACGGGCTATAGCAGGAGGTAAGAGAAGGGGACTGGCTATAGCAGGAGGGAAGAGAAGGGGACGGGCTATAACAGGAGGTAAGAGAAGGGGACGGGCTGTAGCAGGAGGTAAGAGAAGGGGACGGGCTATAGCAGGAGGTAAGAGAAGGGGACGGGCTGTAGCAGGAGGTAAGAGAAGGGGACGGGCTATAGCAGGAGGTAATAGAAGTGGACGGGCTGGAACAGGAGGTAAGAGAAGGGGACGGGCTATAGCAGGAGGTAAGAGAAGGGGACGGGCTGTAGCAGGAGGTAAGAGAAGGGGACGGGCTATAGCAGGAGGTAAGAGAAGGGGACGGGCTATAGCAGGAGGTAAGAGAAGGGGACGGGATATTGCAGGAGGGAAGGGAGGTGATTCATTCTCATCGGTGGAATAATCATGAACCTTGACCTTCCCCCTGTAAATGCTGATCCCAAGGTCCCTCAGGCTGCAAAGCCCATATCGGGCATTAATTGCACATAATGCAATTATCCAAAATATCAAGTAGCCGTCGTCAGTAACACTGACGCGGGTACCCACCTAACTTCACACACAGACACACAAGTTGTTTAGCCTTTTCAACCTGGTCTTCACCTCAGCTGTCTGACTTCTTGAATAGATTGGCCTTTCTGATGCGGCAGTTTTTTTAAACACCGCTGAAGCAGCAGTTGAACTAAAGTTCACAAGAAGTTGAGTATGTCTCACCGCAATAAGGTTTAGTTATTGGGTTCTTGCGTCACAGCAACATCTAGTGACATATCAGGATGGGTATCGAATTGTGACAAGGAACACTCATGGCAATGTTATAGTGCTGCTCCACTGGAACACCAGGCAACTGGCACCATGACCCAATATCCCAGTCAGTCATCTTAACTGATATAGAGCAAGCCAGTCATTGTTCATTCATATTAATGGCATCAATTTTGTAATTTTTTGCTTTCACTTGGCTGAGATTTCGAACCCTGCTCTGGCGATTAGGCTAGGGCATCCGGTGCAATATTTTCTGGAGGTGACTTTGAGCATGGCCTAAAGCGGAGCTTGATGTACGATGGCAGGAGGGAGACAGGCCCAGCAACCTGCCTTGTCATCAGCCGTGTGCCCGGACCCACGCCCCGGGCTGGTCGAGCCCAGCCACCCGGCCCCACCACCGGACCACCCCGGGCCCACATCCCGGGGAGGTCCGGCTAAGGGAAGACATTTAGATTTGAATCTTGCTCTGGACACAATATTTCTCATTTGCCTATATACTCTGAGGGGACCAGACTGGCCGGACCCCGCCGGGTGTAATCATCAATACGAGTCACGTGGTCGTATGTAATCACTATCAGGTCCCATGGACTGTCTATCCAGCATGTGTGTATAGATTAGGTATACACATATCTTGGATAGAAAACTGTACCATCCATATTGTGGGGACACATTTTGACTCGTATATTGTTAATCTTCACAAATGTTGCTGTATTCTGCCCAAATGAGCTGGTGGACACAATGCTTTCTGTCAGTAGAAGTAACCCTCATTCCTATGTGCAGCAATTGACCAGACCCGGTACAAGGAAACTGCACCCTAGATGTGCAGGTATTTGATGGTCCAGAATGGTCTAGTTTGTCATTCCAGCCGCGCGGTGCATTGTGGGATGTGTGGAAGAAAAACAAACCAGCGAGAAGCACATGGCACACGCTAATAGTAATACACTGGGTGCAGCTATGAAATGTGCTAGTTTCAGCTCATCTCAACTCTTATTAATCTTAAATCCAGCATTGTATTTACATCAATCTAATCAGCACATCTTATACCATCAGCATTTAGATTTAGACAAACCTGGTCACTCAGACTAGTGTTAGAGCCATAGCCAGTCAGTTTTACTTATTTGATTCATGTTTTTATTTATATCCTATGGTTAATGACATATGTTGAGCTAGAAACGACTAGGGTTAATCAGATATTGGTTATATAAGAATTAATAATGATCATTTGGATATCAGCCTTAAAGTGACTGATTGTTTTGTTTGGAATTGTATGTTTCCTAATTCAAAATGCTTAACTATTGCTAGTTTTGTCTTAAATATATTCATCATATTATTATATGGTATGCAGGTATTGCAATACCTCAGGTAGTTTGGTGCCCCTGCCCTGCATAGTTGTAAACCATTGCCTTGTGGTACAGGTTCTTGACAGAACCGAAGGCTAAGGGAGCAAACACTGAACAGAAAACCATGTCACTGTGGCAGCATCAAGGGCGGTTGGTGTATGAAACTCCCAGCATCTCCCGACCAGCCAGTGCAGGGACAAATAGTTTTGCGCCTGTCTGGACATATTCTTGCCGGTGTGAAACGTCTATTTGCTCCCCGAGAGAGTGCCGCTGGTAACTTGCAAAAGCCAGCAGCACTTCAACACATTAGCAGGCAGCTTTCATGAAATGTCATCATCATCATCATGCTGTCGGTCGCGATGCGACAAAGACTGCTTTCATTACTTGACTGCCGCTCTCCATTTAGCTCTCTGCTGTGAGAGTTGTGTCCATGAGTCGGTCTTAATGTCTCTCAGCTTCAGGTTTCTCTTGATGGTATCTTTGAACGGAGACGGGGGGCGCCCTCTCTTTCTGTAGCCAAAAGACAGTTGAGAATAGAGGATCTGCTTTGGTAGCCTGTCTGATGACATCCTCATGAGGTGTCCAGTCCACCGGAGATTCTTTTTGATCAGAAGATCTTCCATAGAGGGCAGCCCCATCCGTTCGAGTATTTCCTTATTCGTCACTTTGTCCTTCCAGGTTAGCCTCATGATTGAACGCAGATGTCGCATTATGAAGGCATGCAGCTTTTTCACCTGCTGTCTGTACGCTGTCCAGGCCTCGGCTCCGTATAGTAGGGTGGATAGCACGATTGCGCGGTAGATCTTACCTTTGACCCGAATGGACACATGGTGGTTGTTCCAGAGTCTCTGGCGTAGTCGGCCGAAAGATGCGCTAGCCTTGGCCATCCTCCTCTGTATCTCAGCATCAATGCGTCCATCACTTGATATTGTGCATCTGAGATAGGTGAATTCCGGAACCGAGTTCAGCTTGTTTCCGTCAACCATGATCTCCTCCTCTCGGGTTCTTGTAGAGTTGGGTTGGTACAGCACCTCCGTCTTCTTGATGTTAATTTTCAGGCCAAACTTCTTTGATGCATCGGAGAAAGCGTCCACTATTTTCTGGGTCTCTTCAGCAGAGTGGGCAACCAGTGCACTGTCATCTGCGAATAGTAGCTCTCTCACCAGTATGAAATGTACAACCACACAAAACACCAAAGTTGTTCCCTACCATATCGGCAAACTCATGGCGGGTGCATTCTTTTTGCTGCCAACGCCGTTTTCTGCGCATGCACAGTCGGAATGATGATCTCGTCTATCAGATAAGAACTGTGAGGGGAACAGTTTATATTCCCAGAATGTTATTACATGGCTTATAAATATTGCAGAACCTTTATGTATGTCACATGTATTTGTACATACTGTATCTATGACATATTATGAATTATGGGAGTATAAACAAAGGACACATACACCTCTCAGTTATATTCAATCGTAACCACACACCTAGAAACGGTGTATTACCGATAGCAATAGACTTGGTGGAATCTCTAAGAACACTCGCTTACCGTACGGATGGTCGGGAGTAGATTTCGAATCCAGGCTGAGTCAAAACAGTGACTTACACAATGAAACTTGGCATACATGATTCAGAAGCTAGTTCCTAAATCTCTCACATGGCGCCACTCTCCAATGGTCAACTGCCACCTGTTTCGGCTGCACTTTGAATAACCTGTGTGCATGCTTGTACAATTGGTAACAATAGGGACATGAAGGCAATACTTCTAGGCAATGCTGGGACACCAACCAGCTATAACTTGGACACACGACAACATGTCGGCGCCATCTGTCACCAGCTTACGTCACTTCCGGGACTCTTTACGGCAATCTCCCGCCAAAGTTAACCTTTTCACCCCAATAAACTGATAGAATGCTTCCAGTACAAGCTGCCGGGTAAATTCACTTCCGGTGGTCAGGCCACGTCACATACAAGCACATGGTACGCTGTACCTGCCGTACTCCTCGTACATCCTGGTAATGGCACCAATGGGTTAGGATTTTTTGTGAATATATAAGTCATGTCAATGCAGTGTTTGGCTTTAATTTTGTAATTCTTTTCTAGTTCTATTTCTTGCTTCTTCTTTCTGTCAGACCAGACAGGGTGGCCGAATTGGTAGAGCGCAGGCTTCCCGTGCGGGAGGTCGCAAGTTCGATTCTCCTGTCGAGCCAAACGAATGACTTGAACAAATTGGTACTTGCCACTTCCTAGCCTAGCGCTCAAGATTACTAGGATAGGGCAAGGACTGGTTAGGTCAGTGTCAGGATAATGTGGGGTATCAGATCATGGTGTCGATAACCTGGTCTCCCAGTAGGTCCAAACTGTAAAGTCGCCATGAGTTCACACTGTTACAATTCGGTGCCCGGTCAAATATGACCTTAGATGTTGCCAGCATGTAAAACTCCAACAACCAACCAACCAAGCTATTCTGCCAAGTTCCAAAACACACCCATGTTCTTTATTTCGATATCGGCCGCCCCCTAGCGGTAGATATGTGCAATCCCTCGCTGCTTTAAATAGGGCGAGTCAAGTACCATTTGAATAGCCACAGTGAGATAGCGAATACGCATGGATATTGCTCGAACATGGCACCAAAGCCACGTTGTATGCGCCTTAATTAAGACTACATAATGTGCAGCAGTCACATTAACTGATATAGAACGACCCAGTGTTGTTCATTCATATTAATGGCATCCATCCATATCATTTTTGAAATTATTTGCTTTCACTTGGCTGAAATTTCAAACCCTCTGACCTTCCGCACGGGAAGCCAGTGCTCTGCCGATTTGGCCAGGGCGTCCAAGCAATATGGGGGCGACTTTGAGCGTGGCCTGATGCGGAGTTTGATGTACGATGCCAGGAAGGAGACTGGCCTGGCAACCTGCCTTGTCATCAGCCGTGTGCCCTGGCTGGTCGAGCCCAGCTACCCGGCCCCACCACCAGACCACCCCGGACACACGCCACCCGGCCCCACCACCGGACCTGTAGGAGGGTGTGTGCAGGGAGTGAGTAGTGCATTCAATGCAGTATCTTTGGTCAATGCCCAGATCATGTTCAGATCATTTCTGTTCATGTCGTTGTTTTGTTTGTTATATAGCAGTTTCAATTGCACCGCAGATTTAATGACAGGATTGTTTCAGTCAGGTAGTCGGATTGTGGGGTGAGAGTGTGCATGGGCTGGTACCAAAGTCCGTGTGAGAACTGCGTCACAAATATAATTGGGATCATTAAAATGCACTTGGATATAGTACATCATCTACATAAATGAACGCGTGTGTATGTGTTTGTTCGTTTGTCTGTGTGTTCACATAAATAATTCTGGAGGATTCTCAAATGGTGGTCAATATGACATTTGGTTGGGACTATTGTTGGAACTATGGCGGCAGTGATGACCAATTTGATTGTGATTGTTATATTTTATAGATTTTATTGTTCGCACCAATATTGTTTATCCATTTAAATTCGTTTGTATTATTAAACTAAGTCCTCAATTATATGAGCCAACGTACCAAGTAACCCTCCACATATAACCTTGCTTTAAAGTGTTAATTTGTATAATTCAGGTTAGGCATATGGTGCTAGGATAAAGCCTTTGTGTGTATTACATTCTGTTACACTTCTGGTCCCTGTGTCACCGAAAACAGGAGATTTGTTGGATTCTGTAAGAGCACTGGCTTGCCAGAAGGTCGGGGGATGCTTTTCTAGTCGAGGCAAACCTTTGCCTTATGCATGTGATACGTGTCATTACTTAGCCGGTACTTGATATTACTTGGATAGGACAACGATTGGTTAGCGCATCATCAGGATAATACGACTGGGTGGCATATCGCTTCATGGTGCCAGTGGAATGGTCTCCCAATCATTATGATTGACCACTGTCACAAATCGCTCGCTACCCAATCGGATCTGCGTCTAGATGTTGCGATGACATAAACCCCATCAAAACAGACACAATGTGATGCCGATTGCTACAAATGTTTGACTGTAGGCGTCACTTGATACGGGATTGTATAGCGATGAAAACAGACCCGAATTGTTGGTGATGCATAATAAATGGTCGGCTGTATTATGGTGTAGTGGACCCCACTCGTTACGAGACTGTATATAGATGAGGATCCATGTTCTATATTTAGATTGATTAGCTATGGTCACTACAGTCTGAACACTGGCAGCGCTTAACGTGTCAATCAGGGAAGTCTCATCCATATTCCCTCTAATGCAGCAGCTTATATCAAAGGGTACTTAGAAACTCAGACAGTGCTGAATTATCTGATGAGTGAAGTATCCGTGACCCATCAGTCTACGCTCTTACACAAGCATTGTCGGCTGTCGGTAGTCTGCAGTCTGCAGTCTGCTGTCTGCAGTCTACAGTCTGCAGTCGGGAGGCGGCAGGCGGTAGTATGCAGTCGTCAGTCGTCAATCTGCAGTCGGCTGTCGGAAGTCGGCAGTCGGAAGTCGGCAGTCGGAAGTCGGCAGTCGGAATTCGGCATTCGGCAATTGGCAGTTGGCAGTGGGCAGTGGGCAGTCTTCAGTCGGCAGTATGCAGTCGGTAGTCGGCAGTCTGTAGTTGGAAGTCTGCCGTCTGCAGCCTGCCGTCTGCAGTCTCCCGTCTGCGGTCTGCAGCCCGGGAGTCGGGAGTCGGGAGTCGGCAATCGGCAATCGGCAGTCGGCAGTCGGCAGTCGGCAGTCGGCAGTCGGCAGTCGGCAGTCGGCCTTTCTGGAGTGGCAGGCGGGCTTTTAGGGGAGGGACTACCGCCAATGAATACTGCCACATGGTGCGCCATGCTAGTTAGTAACCTTGAACACTATCACATGGTGACTGGGCTAGTTACTACCACTGAACATGGTGACTTGGTGCACCATGCTAGTTACTACCACTGAACATGGTGACTTGGTGCAGCGTGCTAGTTACTACCACTGAACATTGCCAGTTGGGGCACCCTGCTAGTGACTAGCACATACCAATGTGATTAGGCGCATCATGCTAGTTACTAACACTGAACACTCTGACATGGTGAACTATGTTAATTACTACCACACAATAATGTAAATTGGTGCACCTTGCTAGTTACTAATACTGAGCATTGTGACTTGGTGCACCTTGCTAGTTACTAATACTGAGCATTATGAATTGGTATTAACACTGGAACTACGTGAATTGGTGCACCTTGCTAGTTACTACCGAACACTAAGATATGGTGCACCATGCTAGTTACTAACACTGAACACTGTGACTTGGTGCACCTTGCTAGTTACTAACACTAAGCATTGTGACATGGTACACACCGCTAGGTACTAACACCGACTACTGTGGCATGGTGCACCTTGCTAGTTACTACCACTGAATACTGTTGCATAGTAGACCATGCTAGTTACTAACAGTGAGCACTGTCATATGTTTCACCCTGCTAGCTACTAACCTCGACCACTGTGGTATAGTGCACCTTGCTAGTTACTAACACCGACCACTGTGACTCAGTGTTGCCTTGCAGTTGGCTGCTGATTGATTATCTTGCACGCTGCAAGGCGCTGGGACTGGCATGCTCAGGGTTATTATGGGCGGTCTCTGTCGCCCATATGCGGCCAATTAGGGCCGGTGTGTGACACAGATATACTCTATCACCGCTCCGATGGCCCGGCACCGTCGCCCGGCAACACACGCCGCCCGGAGCGGGCATCCATCACGCTCCCTCCCGGGTGGATGCGGGGCGGGCCGGGCACACCTGTAGTAGCCATGATATGCTATAAATACATGCAGTGTGTAGACTCAGTGGGGAGAACAGGCACGCGCTGCTTACACAGGAGAGGAAGACGGAGGACGCGCTGAAAGGTGCTAGAGGACCAATCAGCAGCTGACCACCTGGAGGGCACCCGACGCGGTGGCCGGATCAGTAGAGCTCGACCCTCGGGTTGGGGAGATCGGGAGTTCGGTTCTTGGTTGAGTCAAAGCACATACTTATATACTTGATACTTGTCGCTTGCTAGCCTGGCGCTAGGTGTTAAAAGGGTGGGACAAGGACTGGCTGGCTCAGTGTCAGGATAATGTGACTGAGTGGGATATTGGGTCATGGTGTTGGTGCCTTGATTTCACAGTGGGACAGTACTATAAAGTTGCCATGAGTGCACACTGTCATAAGTTGATACCCATCCTGATATGGCCTTGGATGTTGCCAGGACGTAACAACTCAAAAATACAAATCAACCACTGGGAAGGGACAATGCCGCCCTGGAGTGGCGATAGGAAGGGCATGCGTAAACATGCGAAAGTGTGGACTACTACAACAATGGTGCTGAAACATGTCACTGAGCTGAGATCCCGACCAGGAAACATCGAGTTGCTGGAGGAGCATGTTCTCTGATAGATCTCTCACACAACAATCGCATGTGTGGTATTGGGAATCAGCGAAAGGATGGGAATGATGACGGGGTGAAATTGAAAAGTAAAGTTCAGAAGGACTTCAGCAAGTTTGGAATTGTGTGAAGTTTAGTTTGAAGTTTGCCAGCAGTTGTGTTTATTTTTAATAAAGCAAATAGCTGGCGCGTGTATCACGTGTTGTGTTCGTGAGGGTTCACAGAAAGCAATGCCATCAAATGTCACGCTGCACACTTGGAGTGGTTACACATGCTATAGTCAAGACACTGACAAAGTTGTTGGAAAATGTCATCTTCAATAAACAGCCCCTCGCCACTTAATGCTGCCGCATCTGGCAGCCGTGACTATTTGTTTCCGAGTTATTTGCATGATTTTCTAGAGACAAACACAGTTGCAGTAACGAGGAAAATGGAACAGTGACATTAAATGAAGTTAAGCAATTTCCTCAAATGTAATAATTCTTTAGTTACTTGCATTCAGCTAATTACGTTAATGTTGCAGAATAGCGATCATGTCATTGCTTGGGGCTGAATATTATGAAGTTAATTCGTTAATATGGACTGTATTAATGTGCATGTGAACCAGTGCTGGTAACATTGTTTTGAGTCGAGGCAAGGGATGTGTAAATTATGTCAGTTTAGTAGCCTCCACTGAACTGTCAGGTAAATAGCTTCAAACACTGGTGGGCATGGATAGGGTATTGCATCATGCAGCCTGGGTGGTGTAATGCTTAGCACACTAACCCCGGATTGACTACAAGTGTGGGGTTGGCATCGGTGCAATTTTCCCAATCTTCATCACCCCAAAACACGAGATGATGTGACCTGAATCCTATAAAAGATACATGATGTTGAACCTACCATGGATATATAAATATGTAAGTGTATTGTATGTAAATATGTAATAGTAAGGATTAAATTATTATGGACATAAACCATTTAAAAGACTTATAATTCCAAGGGAACATGTGTGGTAATCAGTGCTGGTACTCGTGTTTATGTCGTGTCAGGTGATGTGTGAAGTATGTTAGCATAGTAATCTGTACTGACCTCTCAGGACAGGTGACACATAGACAGGCAGGATTGGATAACGGTTATATGATCAGCCCAAGGACAAATGAGGCGAGTGGGGAGAGTCACGTGTACACCCACATTATATATTGGTCAACGCAGGCCCGCAGCACATGGAGCACGATAATAACAACTATCAGAAGGCAAGTCACAGATTCAACTTAGCATAATAAACAAGCATAGCGTATTTTCCGCTTCCTATACTCGTATAACCTTTTATATGTCCTATATTTCCTGATCTCAACCCCATAATAATGATTGATTGATGGTTGATTGATTTACGCCGTGTCGGCACCATGATCCATATTTACGGCGATGAATGTTTGTTTGTTAATCAGTTCTCGCCGTGAATATGGCCTACACTGCCGACACGGCGTAAAGCAACCACCAATCAAGCAATCACTAATAGAGCCAATGTCCCCTCAGTTGATGCTAAGCCATGTGGAGCAGCTGCCATCAGAGCTGAGTCCATTCCAAACTGTGTGCAGTTAGTGTTGCTGTGTCGGCTGGTTGTGCTATAAAATCCGCTCAGTGTAGACGCGGGAAAACCCGCCGTGTTGTTGCTGTCCGCTCAGCAGACGACTTTTGTCCCGCGCTCGGCGTTTGGCGCCACCTGGCGGCTTGGAGTCTCGTCCGTCTCCGTGAATGAGGTCATTGGTTGTCCGCACTGTGGTGCTTCAGCCCCCGGCGGACAGGGGGCGCTCTTTGGGGCCAGGGCCTCGAGGGGCCGCCTGTCCAGCCCCCTTTAGCCGGCCCGGCCCTGACCTGTCTCCCACACCCTTAGCTCTTCCAGTCATTCCGATGTTTCCAGACGGTCCAACTCTTCTAGTGCTTCGTTATTTAGGGTTAAAGTTACATAATCCGATGGATTTGAGTTTTTGTCATTTTTCTCAGATAAATATATCAATATGATCGGTGTTATCCACCTTACGTTAGTTTGAAGTAGCAGGTATTTTAAATGACTAAGTCTTAAGATATTTTAACAGCAAGCATGTAAGATTAGTTTTCGCAAGAACGCCAACACTCGGACACCATAGGCTTTAGCAGGAGCAAGTTGCATTAACGTTGTGTCAGTATTCCCTTCTGTGTGACAGCAAATACTCCATAAGCGCATCAGTATCTAAGTTAGATATGTAGAATCAGTTCTAGATAATAATGTCGGTTTTGAAAATGTGATGATTCATCGGACAATGCAGCTTTCAATTTAAGTGAGTCTCTATTGTATGGAGGTCAATACATCTGTGAGTCCAGATCGTTTTCTGATGAATCTGGAAAGATAATATTTGTAAACTGGTCTGCATGACATGAGGAAGTTGTCATGTAAAGCTAAGTTATTTTCCATATATTTAGCCCACCAATATAATGTCATACCTTCATTCAAAAGCAGTGATACCTTCTAACCCTTGAACTTACTAGTAGAACACTTTGTTTGTAGATCGCTGTTTTGCCTCCAGTAGTCGGAAAGTGGAGGGGAAGGAAAGAAAGGGAGAGAATGGATGGGATGAGATATAAACGGGAAAATAGAGAAGGCACGAGGAGAGAGGGAAGCTAGGGAGGGGAAGGAAGGCAGGCACGGACAGAGTAGAAGGGGAAGGAGTGGAGAGTCGACAAGAAGGAAGAGAATGGAGGAAGGAAGAGAAAAGCAAGTGATGGGTTGGGAAGGGACGAAGGAGGAAAAGGGAGAGGTAATGGAGTGGAAGAAGGAACAAAACAGCGGAAGGAAGAGATGAAGAGAGGAAGGCAACTGTTGAAACGAGGGTGATGACATGGGAGTCATTAACACGAGGGAAGGAAATGGAAGGGGAGTCTGGTAGGGAGGGAGAAGAGGGAACACACGTGCCCGAATGGGAAGGGAGGGCTGGTACAATTGCCGCTCGCCATTCACAGAAGGATTAATGCTGCGCCATCGCTCAAAGGGCAGAGAGACGCCCCCTAGCGGACCAATGAATATCATTATGTAAACGAGGCTTGCATAAGGCGCCGGCATAAGATTGATACTGTGTGATATGATGGATCATCTGCTGGTATCAGAGAATGTAATGTAGATGCAGGTCAGGCTAGGTCTGAGGGGGAGAGCTGGAAACACATGCGGGGTGGAACTGGGGGTGAGTGTTGTTACTGGTCTATGGAGAGCCTGGGGAATACAGGGTAACAGTTGGAGAATGTAGCAGAGAATGACATGGACAAGTGGGAATAGTTAGTATGTTCACATAGGAACAGTTAGAGAGTGTATCAGGTAATTATGTGAACATTGGGAGACATTTACAGAAGATAGAGGTAAAGTATGTGAACACAGGGCACCATTTACTGAAAATAACAGGGACTTACATGGATACAAGGCAACAGGTGGATAATGTATGACAGAATTAAATGAACTCGAGACAACACTCAGAGAATATAACAGGGACTTACATAGTTACAGCCAACAGGTGACAAATGTATCAGGGAATTACATGGACTCAAGACAACAGTTAGAGCATATAACATGGACTTACATGGATACAAGGCAACTGGTGGATAATGTATCAGGGAATTACGTGAACTCAAGACAACAGTTAGAGAATATAACAGGTACTTACATGGATACAAGGCAACAGTTAGAGAATATAACAGGGACTTACATGGATACAAGGCAACAGGTGAATAATGTATCAGGGAATTACATGGACTCAAGACAACAGTTAGAGAATATAACAGGGACTTACATGGATACAAGGCAACAGGTGGATACTGTATCAGGGAATTACGTGAACTCAAGACAACAGTTAGAGAATATAACAGGGACTTACATGGATACAAGGCAACAGGTGGATAATGTATCAGGGAATTACGTGAACTCAAGACAACAGTTAGAGAATATAACAGGGACTTACTTGGATACAAGGCAACAGGTGGATAATGTATCAGGGAATTACGTGAACTCAAGACAACAGTTAGAGAATATAACAGGGACTTACATGGATACAAGGCAACAGGTGGATACTGTATCAGGGAATTACGTGAACTCAAGACAACAGTTAGAGAATATAACAGGGACTTACATGGATACAAGGCAACAGGTGGATACTGTATCAGGGAATTACGTGAACTCAAGACAACAGTTAGAGAATATAACAGGGACTTACATGGATACAAGGCAACAGCTGGATAATGTATCAGGGAATTACGTGAACTCAAGACAACAGTTAGAGAATATAACACATACTTACATGGATACAAGGCAACAGGTGGATAATGTATCAGGGAATTACGTGAACTCAAGACAACAGTTAGAGAATATAACAGGGACTTACATGGATACAAGGCAACAGGTGAATAATGTATCAGGGAATTACGTGAACTCAAGACAACAGTTAGAGAATATAACAGGGACTTACATGGATACAAGGCAACAGGTGGATAATGTATCAGGGAATTACGTGAACTCAAGACAACAGTTAGAGAATATAACAGGGACTTACATGGATACAAGGCAATAGGTGGATAATGTATCAGGGAATTACGTGAACTCAAGACAACAGTTAGAGAATATAACAGGGACTTACATGGATACAAGGCAATAGGTGGATAATGTATCAGGGAATTACGTGAACTCAAGACAACAGTTAGAGAATATAACAGGGACTTACATGGATACAAGGCAATAGGTGAATAATGTATCAGGGAATTACGTGAACTCAAGACAACAGTTAGAGAATATAACAGGGACTTACATGGATACAAGGCAATAGGTGAATAATGTATCAGGGAATTACGTGAACTCAAGACAACAGTTAGAGAATATAACAGGGACTTACATGGATACAAGGCAACAGCTGGATAATGTATCAGGGAATTACGTGAACTCAAGACAACAGTTAGAGAATATAACAGGGACTTACATGGATACAAGGCAATAGGTGAATAATGTATCAGGGAATTACGTGAACTCAAGACAACAGTTAGAGAATATAACAGGGACTTACATGGATACAAGGCAACAGGTGGATAATGTATCAGGGAATTACGTGAACTCAAGACAACAGTTAGAGAATATAACAGGGACTTACATGGATACAAGGCAATAGGTGGATACTGTATCAGGGAATTACGTGAACTCAAGACAACAGTTTGAGAATATAACAGGGACTTACTTGGATACAGGCAACAGGTGGATAATGTATCAGGGAATTACGTGAACTCAAGACAACAGTTAGAGAATATAACACGTACTTACATGGATACAAGGCAACAGGTGGATACTGTATCAGGGAATTACGTGAACTCAAGACAACAGTTAGAGAATATAACAGGGACTTACATGGATACAAGGCAACAGGTGAATAATGTATCAGGGAATTACGTGAACTCAAGAGAACAGTTAGAGAATATCACAGGGACTTACATGGATACAAGGCAACAGCTGGATAATGTATCAGGGAATTACGTGAACTCAAGACAACAGTTAGAGAATATAACAGGGACTTACATGGATACAAGGCAATAGGTGAATAATGTATCAGGGAATTACGTGAACTCAAGACAACAGTTAGAGAATATAACAGGGACTTACATGGATACAAGGCAATAGGTGAATAATGTATCAGGGAATTACGTGAACTCAAGACAACAGTTAGAGAATATAACAGGGACTTACATGGATACAAGGCAACAGCTGGATAATGTATCAGGGAATTACGTGAACTCAAGACAACAGTTAGAGAATATAACAGGGACTTACATGGATACAAGGCAATAGGTGAATAATGTATCAGGGAATTACGTGAACTGAAGACAACAGTTAGAGAATATAACAGGTACTTACATGGATACAAGGCAATAGGTGGATAATGTATCAGGGAATTACGTGAACTCAAGACAACAGTTAGAGAATATAACAGGTACTTACATGGATACAGGCAACAGGTGGATAATGTATCAGGGAATTACGTGAACTCAAGACAACAGTTAGAGAATATAACAGGTACTTACATGGATACAAGGCAACAGGTGGATAATGTATCAGGGAATTACGTGAACTCAAGACAACAGTTAGAGAATATAACAGGGACTTACTTGGATACAAGGCAACAGGTGGATACTGTATCAGGGAATTACGTGAACTCAAGACAACAGTTAGAGAATATAACAGGGACTTACATGGATACAGGCAACAGGTGGATAATGTATCAGGGAATTACGTGAACTGAAGACAACAGTTAGAGAATATAACAGGGACTTACATGGATACAAGGCAACAGGTGGATAATGTATCAGAGAATTATGTGAACTGAAGACAACAGTTAGAGAATATAACAGGGACTTACATGGATACAAGGCAATAGGTGGATAATGTATCAGGGAATTACGTGAACTCAAGACAACAGTTAGAGAATATAACAGGGACTTACATGGATACAAGGCAACATGTGGATAATGTATCAGGGAATTACGTGAACTCAAGACAACAGTTAGAGAATATAACAGGTACTTACATGGATACAAGGCAACAGGTGGATAATGTATCAGGGAATTACGTGAACTCAAGACAACAGTTAGAGAATAGAACAGGTACTTACATGGATACAAGGCAATAGGTGAATAATGTCATCATCATCATGCTGTCGGTCGCGATGCGACAAAGACTGCTTTCATTACTTGACTGCCGCTCTCCATTTAGCTCTCTGCTGTGAGAGTTGCATCCATGAGTTGGTCTTTCATTTCATGAAAGCTGCCTGCAAAAGTGTTGAAGTGCTGCTGGCTTTTGCAAGTTACCAGCGGCACTCTCTGGGGGAGCAAATAGAGGTTTCACACTGGCAAGAACATGTCAAGACAGGCGCAAAGCTATTTGTCCCTGCAGTGGCTGCTCGGGAGATGTTGGGGGTTCCATACATCAACCGCCCTTAATGCTGCCACAGTGATATGGTTTTCTGTTTAGGGTTTGCTCCCTTAGCCTTCGGTTCTGTAAGGAATCTGTACCACAAGGCAGTGGTTTACAACTCTGCAAGGCAGGGGCGTCAAACTCCCTGAGGTATTGCTATACCTGCAATACATGCATAGGTGAATAATGTATGACGGAATTAAATGAACTGAAAACACCACTCAGAGAATATAACAGGGACTTACATGGATACACAGCAATAGGTGAATAATGTATGACGGAATTAAATGAACTCAATACACCACTCAGAGAATATAACATGTACTTACATGGATACAAGGCAATAGGTGAATAATGTATGACAGAATTAAATGAACTCAAGACACCACTCAGAGAATATAACAGGGACTTACTTGGATACAGGCAACAGGTGGATAATGTATCAGGGAATTACGTGAATTCAAGACAGCAGTTTGAGAATATAACAGGGACTTACTTGGATACAGGCAATAGGTGGATAATGTATCAGGGAATTACGTGAATTCAAGACAACAGTTAGAGAATATAACAGGGACTTACTTGGATACAGGCAACAGGTGGATAATGTATCAGGGAATTACGTGAATTCAAGACAGCAGTTTGAGAATATAACAGGGACTTACTTGGATACAGGCAACAGGTGGATAATGTATCAGGGAATTACGTGAATTCAAGACAGCAGTTTGAGAATATAACAGGGATTTACTTGGATACAGGCAACAGGTGGATAATGTATCAGGGAATTACGTGAATTCAAGACAACAGTTAGAGAATATAACAGGGACTTACTTGGATACAAGGCAACAGCTGGATAATGTATCAGGGAATTACGTGAATTCAAGACAACAGTTAGAGAATATAACAGGGACTTACATGGATACAAGGCAACAGGTGGATAATGTATCAGGGAATTACGTGAATTCAAGACAACAGTTAGAGAATATAACAGGGACTTACTTGGATACAAGGCAACAGCTGGATAATGTATCAGGGAATTACGTGAATTCAAGACAACAGTTAGAGAATATAACAGGGACTTACTTGGATACAAGGCAACAGCTGGATAATGTATCAGGGAATTACGTGAACTCAAGACAACAGTTAGAGAATATAACAGGGACTTACGTGGATACAGGCAACAGGTGGATAATGTATCAGGGAATTACGTGAATTCAAGACAACAGTTAGAGCATATAACAGGGACTTACGTGGATACAGGCAACAGGTGAATAATGTATCAGGGAATTACATGGACTCAAGACAACAGTTTCAGAGTATAACAGGTACTTATGAGGATACAGGGCAACATGTGGATAATCTATCAGGGAATTACATGAACTCAAGACAACAGTTTGAGAATATAACAGAATATAATAGGAAATAAAGATTTCAGGAGCAAAACCCAGTAAACATTGGAGTCAAACCTTCAAAAGTTCATTTCTTTACATTTCTATGTTTTGTTAATTGCTCCATAATCATTATATCACAAGAGAAGTGGAGAATTAAAATCAGCTTCTTGTACAAATATTTTATTTTAATTAAAGTTTTGGATTGGATAATGCCATTCCCCTAAACGACAGACAACCTGACATGTCCTTGACTCTTGCCATGAATGAGAAGCCTCTACTTATAAATTCCGGGAATTGCTCCCCAAAGGAGCGGCCGGATGCGCAATCCCAGACTGCGCACACGCAATGAGCAGCGTCTCGGCAGGAAGCGTCTGCGGGAAGTAGTAGAACGCGGTAATGGCGGAGTGGACTCTGGGACGCCTGGCAGGGGGCGCGTCCACCAGCCTGCGCTTAATGGGCTGATGGTAAACAGCGCCCTCTACAAGCGTCTGATGCAATGTCACGTGTTTCACCCAGCAAACAACACGTGGTCAACACGCGGGGGCGCCCCCTGCACTTGGACGCTGTCTGCATTAGTGTACCCCCACTGCAGGATACTACCTGCATTATTGTATCCCCCACAGTAGGACACTATCAGCTTTACTGTATTCCCACAGTAGGACTACCTCCATTACTGTACACCCACAGCAGGATACTACCTGAATTACTGTATCCCAAAAGTAGGATACTAATTGCGTTAGTGCATCTCGACACCAGGATGCCACCTGTATTACTGTATCCATACAGCAGGACACTACCTGCATTATTGTTCTCCACAGACGGACGGCATTTGCATTAAGGTATATCCCACAGTAGGATAATACTTGCATTGTTGTGTCCCCATGGTAGGGTGTCAGATTGATTACAATGCTAACTGCATTAATGTATCCCCTTAGTAGGGCATGGCAACCATAAATGGACGCCCTCAGTAGGATGTCACCTACATTAATGTGTCCGCTTACTAGGGCATGGCAACCATAACTGTATGCCCTCAGTAAGACGATAACTCAATTAATGTTCCCCTCAGTAGGGCATGGCAACCATAAATGTATGCCCTCAGTAGGGTGTCACCTACATTAATGTGTCCGCTTACTAGGGCATGGCAACCATAACTGTATGCCCTCAGTAAGACGGTAACTCAATTAATGTTCCCCTCAGTAGGGCACGGCACCCATAAATGTATGCCCTCAGTAGGATGTCACCTACATTAATTTTCCCCTCAGTAGGGCATGACAACCATAAATGTATGCCCTCAGTAGGATGCCACCTACATCAATGTTTCCCCGTTTAGTAGGGCACAACAAGCGTAAATGTATGCCCCCAGTAGGATGTCACCTACATTAATGTTTCCCCTTATTGGGGCACGACCACCATACATGTATGCCCTCAGTATGATGTCACCTACATTAATGTTCCGCTCAGTAGGATGTCACACACATTAATGTATGCCCTCGGTAGGATGTTTTTATTGTATAACTTGTTATGGTCATATCATTTAGGGTGCAGGGCCTAATATTCCCTATGTGCCGCGGGGCGGGTGGGCACTGTCGGTCAGAATAATACCTACATTAATGTTTGCCCTCAGCAGGATGCCCCATACATTAATGTATGTCCTCATTAAGATGTCACCTACAGTAATGTTTCGCCTCAGTGGGATATCAGCCACAGTAATGGATCTCCTCAGGAGGGAACCACTTATGCTAATGCAACGGTCTCCAGGATATCACTTTCAACACCATAGTAGGACAGACCCTGCATTAAGGCATCACCACATCAGGACTACACATGTATTACTGCATCATGGCATCATAATGCGACCTGCATCAATGCATCACCACATCAGGACTACACATGTATTACTGCATCACTGCATCATAATCTGACCTGCATTAAAGCATCACCACATCAGGACTACACATGTATTACTGCGTCCTGGCATCATAATGCGACCTGCATTAATGCATCACAACATTAGGACTACACATTTATTACTGCATCACTGCATCATAATCCAACCTGCATTAAAGTATCACCACATCAGGACTACACATGTATCACTGGATCCTGGCATCATAATCCCACCTGCATTAAGGCATCACACCATCAGGAGTACACATGTATTACTGCAGCACGGCATCATAATGTAACCTGCATCAATGCATCCCCACATCAGGAATACACATGTATTACTGCATCATGGCCTCATAACACAACATACATCAATGCATCACCACATCAGGAATGCACATGTATTACTGCATCACATCATCATACTGCGACCTGCATCAATGCATCACCGCATCAGGACTACACATGTAGTACTGCATCACTGCATCATAACGCAACCTGCATTAATGCATCACCACATCAGGACTATACATGTATTACTGCATCACTGCATCACACTGCGACCTGCATCAAGGCCTCACCACAGCAGGACTACGCAGGTATTACTGCATCACGTCATCATAATGCAACCTGCATTAATGCATCACCACATCAGGACTACATATGTAGTACTGCATCACATCATCATAATGCAACATGCATCAATGCATCACCACATCAGGACTACACATGTATTAGTGCATCACTGCATCATAATGCGACCTGCAGCAATGCCTCACCACATCTGGACTACACATGTATTACTGCATCCTGGCATCATAATGCGACCTGCATCAATGCATCACCACATCAGGACTGCACATGTATTACTGGATCACAGCATCATAATCCCACCTGCATCAATGCATCACCACATCAGGACTACACATGTATTACTGCATCACATCATCATAATGCAACCTGCATTAATGCATCACCACATCAGGACTACACATGTATTACTGCATCACAGCATCATACTGTGACATGCATCAATGCATGACCACATCAGGACTACACATGTATTACTTCATCCTGGCATCACACTCCGACCTGCATTAATGCATCACTCCATCAGGACTACACATCTATTACTGCATCACTGCATCATAATCCGGCCTGCATCAGTGCACCACCACATCAGGACTACACATGTATTACTGCATCACAGCATCATACTCCCACCTGCATCAATGCATCTCCACAGCAGGACACATCCTACGTCCATGTATCTCTTGCCTTGCCTGCATCAACCCCTTTCCAGAACAGGATAATTCCACCTTTCCAGCAAGTGGAATCGTTAGTTACAAACCAATGCTGGTCTATCCTTCATAAGCTCTACAAATTCCAAATAGCCGAGTGCTAGCGGAAGTGGCCATGGCAACGATATCAAACATTACAGAGAAGTCCATAAGAGTGTGTGCATTTGGAAACATACCAGCAGTGTAGGTGGCTGGTTTGTTGTTGAGGTTTTATGTCCTAACAACATATACGGCCACATGAGCACGAAACAGCAGTGGGGTGCTTCCTAAGAAGGAATCAGGGTATTGATGCGCAACTCGTAATTAGCAACACAAACACAGCAAATATAGTTTTTATTACAATTTTAGCTCTTGTCATCATTACAGTCTCTTAGGTAGTTATGTGATGTCAATGAGGCTTAGGCACGCTTATAACCCTATATCTCCTTCTCATTGTGGGGTGGGTGGGATGGCAATTTAAGGCAGTTGTCGTCCGAGTGGCTCCCGTGTTGAAAGTGAAATATCTGCAGGTAGCAGTCGCTTTTATAGCCGAAGACAGGGTAATTTAGTTCAGAAATATGATACCCGTGGAGCTGCAGTCGCCTTGTTTACTGGGCGATATATGGCAGAAGTGCCGAAAACCCGCTAGTCAGCGTTAATGGTATAGTTAGGTTAGTTCAGCAAGGAGCCGCCAGTTGGCGACATATCAAGCAGCCTTAGTTACTAGCGCTTGGCTCCATTTGCGCACCCAATTAGCCGTGATGCCTTAGCATTACGAACAATGCAGCAGTGCATTGATAGGTGGCGCTATGAATCGGGTAGTGAGGAAGTGAACAGTGCTGGGATATAACTCTGCTTTCCGCTGCCCTTGCATTGTTCTCGGTAAGGACTAAAGACCCGTTCACACACGAGCCTTAAGTCGCCTCAACTAGTTCACCTCGTCTAATCCACCTCACAAACTAGTTAAGTTGAATCAGCCCTAATTCCCCTCAACGGCTCACTCAGACACACGTTTTGAGTCGACTTAGATGAGGCAAACTAGTTGAAGTGACTTAAGGCCCGCTTGTGAACGGGCCTCTGAACAATAGTCCCTGGTTACTCTAAGGGGCGGCTACAGTCGGTGGCTCTTTGTCCAGGTGTAGAGCCTGAGACATGCTGAGACTTAATTGTGTAGCACCTTACAATGGCTCCTGCTAGTGAGGGTGATATCTTCAATCTACTTATGTATTATTGTTATATTAAGCTACGTTCTCAATAGCAGTGGTATACATTCCCGCCTACAGAATGCCCTCAAGCACAACCGTTGCTTAGAATATGGCTTATGCTTCCCATCAATCAATCAACCATGGCTTAGTTATTCTGTCAGCAGATACAATATCTAGCAACATAAATAGCATTCAAGTTGCATAGTCTGATGATTTCGAGTGCTGTCATTTTCTGAAATAAATATATTAGTTTGAGCATTATAATCTACCTTACTTTGATTAGAATTAACTCTGATTTTAAATGGCTAACTTTTGACATATTTGAAGTGCAAACATGAACCATTAATGGTGGCAGGCACGCCAAAACTCTGCAGTAACAGGTTTGATTAAATTGTCTCTGTATTCCAGTCGATGTGGTGACAAATGTTTGATAAGTGCACCTGTATCTAAGTTAGAGAAGTAGAATCAAATTTAGATAATTGATTTGGTTTTAAACATTTGATATTTTCATCGGACTATGCAGCTTCAAATTGAAGTGCTCATAATCCAATCACGTTTCTAGAACTTCCAGTCGAATTTAGAAATTTTAATTTATTTTAAGAGGAGAGTAATTTGCTATTGCTATCGATGGGTACGTAATGTATCGGAAGTGCCCAATGACTGTTGAGGCAGTAAAGGCTATCTGTTATTGATCCACTGTGTGTGTGGTGATAGCCAAGATGGCGGCTTAATGGCGTGTCTAAATGTCCGAAGTGGCTAATAGCCGTCGTGAGGAGCCATCCTGCAGGAGCACTCGAACAGCTCGTAGTGACACACTGCCACCGCTCTGGAACTATCGAAGTTCATCGACTCGCGTTGGCCGGGTGAGGCGACGGTGCTGTGGTTGTTGAGATGAGGGCGTTATGTGAGGTTTAAGTTGGATGTGTATCAGATGGCATGGGAACATGTGGCCAGCAGGTTGACGTGGGAAGTAGGTCACGGTCTGGTAAGTGACACAAATTCAAAGTAGAGTACCGGTATATGTTGATTGGTGGACATACCTCCTCTGACACCACTTGATGGTGTATATTATGGTCTATAATGATTTATGTGAGTATACAGGCCACAAGCCACCTCCCAGTTAACTACTTGTTACCTATATACGTGCTGGTGATGGTTCCAAATGCGGCTGCTGGGGCCACCTACAGGCAGTCAACTCCAGGATATCCCATCACTTTTGGACGGAATTTAAACTTCTCTTCAGTCAACCCTGTCTCCTTGTTCGCTCTGTCATGCATGACAAGTATTTATATAATGTGGCTATGCAAAGTACATGCAGATGTAGGTGCAGCACGTGGCGGATTCTGACGTGTTGCTAGTGAACCGTAGTAGGTCGCGGGTCCGATTCGCAGCCAGGGGGATTTTGGCGCGTCGGTGCCAATATAACTACAGGGCATCTCAAATGCGCCGTGTGCACCTGTATAACCGACCGTTACGCTTGTTCACTGTATCGCTGATATATGCAATGTATAACGAGTATGCTCATATGGTGATATATGTGCTGTATAAACGCTATGGTCATATACTAATATATGTGCTGTATAAACGCTATACTCATATGCTGATATATGTAATGTATAAAGGCTATGCTCATATTATTTATGCAATTAGCCAGCATTTTCTTTCTGTGGTTATCCATTTTATTTAGTTCTGCTATATACCTTTATGGTTGCTGGGATTGTGATGCTCGAGCAGCCTTGTGCGGGTAGGCCGGCATAGAAAGGCAAATACTAGTCTGGTTTGCTGCGTCCCGGTTCAGTTCGCTGCCTCATCCCCCCCCCCCCCCTCCGCCATTATCATCCCATTTAGCCACAAGTATAAAGATGGGTGGGAATGTTGGTGTGTTGTGGCGGGTCACCTACTACCCGAACCGGAAACAAACTGCGTATGCGCGGCGTCCCGCGCAACAAGACTGACGCTGTGGAAGGAGTGAAGGAGAATGGGAGATTGCCATAGGACGACAGCGTGCTTTACCGGGTTAAATAGCATGGCCGTAAACAGAAGGTACTGATAGGGTGAGGTGTATAACTACACCCTCCTGATAGCTTGCTTTACTCGGTTAACATAGCACGGCCATACACATAATATACTGCTGGGGGATGGTGTATGACCACACCCTCCTGATAGGACGTCAGCATGCTTTACCAGGTTAATATAGCATGGCCATAAATAGAACGTACTGCTGGTGGGTGGTGTATGACCAAAGAATCCTGAGAGGACGTCAGCATGCTTTACCAGGTTAATATAGCATGGCTGTAAACAGAAGGTACTGCTGGTCGGTGGTGTATGACCACAGCCTCCTGAGAGGAAGTCAGCATGCTTTACCTGGTTAATATAGCATGGCCATAAACAGAAGGTGCTGCTGGTGGGTGGTGTATGACCACACCCTCCTGATAGGACATCAGCATACTTTACCGCGTTAATATAGCACAGCCGTAAACAGAAGTTGCGGGTAGCTGGTGGTGTATGTCCAGACCCTCATGGTAGGAAGTCAGCATGCTTTACCAGGATAGCACAGCGGTAAACAGAAGTTGTGGGCAGCTGGTGGTATATGACCACAACCTTGTGATAGGACGGCAGCATGGTTTACCGGGTTAATATACTGTAGAACCACAATACAGAGATCCAGTGAACAGGCCAACAAGAATGTGAGATGGATCACTGCTCAGTGTTCTGAGACCGATCACAAACAAACTAGTTAAGGCACCAATATTTAAAGGCAGCAAGATGTGGAACAAACGACCATCTGCTATAAGATGTGTGGCTTCCTACCAAAGCTTTAAGTCACTGATCAGAATGCATCTCACTGGTCAGGCCCTTGAACACAACCCATAGTGTGGAACCTGTGCCCTGCCTTGCTCCCCCTGTCCTTCTTCGCCCCCCCCCCCCCCCTTCACTCAATGAACTACCTCAACTATACCATAATAGCAGCACAGTTGTTGCAGCAACCCACCATCTTAGCCAATAACACTGAACTTATTATGCCTAACCCACTAACACACCAAACCCTTTCACAATCTACTAATATGCTCTACCTAAGTACCCGCTGATCTACCTATTTACAATGTAATGTAAACGGCCAGAAGACCAGTGCCTCCATGCTGAACACATTTATATTCTGATGAATAAACTGGTTTACCACCAACAACAAAATATATGTATAGCATGGCCGTAAACAGAGGCTGCTGGTGGCGGGTGGTATATGGCCGCGCCCTCGTGATGCCGGCTGTACCATGTATACGTCAGGCAGACGTATGCACCAGCCTCTAGTGGGATGTTTATACTTCTAACCCATACATCCATTGTACCCGGGACATGGCCGCCCCGCCCTCCCCACCCTGCCCCGCCCCGCCTCGCCCCGCCTCGCCCCGCCTCGCCCCACCCCGTCCCGCCCAGCCCCGGTCCGTCCCGGCTGCTCCCCGTCCCGTCCCACCCCGCCCCGCCCCGCCCGCCCTGTCCCGCCTTGAACCACCTCCCCCGCCCCGCGCCTCCCGCCCGGTCCCGTCCCTCCCCGCCCCGCTCCGCTCCGCCCCGGGTCCAGTCCAGCCCCCCCCCCCCCCCCGCCCCCCCCGCTCCCCGCCCTCGTCCCGCCCCCGCTCCGCCCCACCCCCCGCCATGCCCCGCTCCTCCAAGGCTCGCCCCGCCACACCCAGCTTGGAGGCCCTTAGCCCCAGGTCCATCTCGAACACAGGCCGTGACCAGGCGCTTAGGAGCCGGGACCGTTATTTATTTACAGTTTATTCCGAGTTGGGAATTCGGCTGCTCGTCTCCCGATGATATTGTTATGATATTCATGCACAGCCCGCAGGTTGACAAGTACGCCCTGGTCCCGGCGGATATACACACACAGATGTGGGGAGGCCGGTGGTGGTGAGGGTTGGCCGGCCTCCCACCTGGGGTTGTACCCTATCAGCAAGGGAGGTGGGGTGTGGGGGAGGGAGGCGGAAATAGGGGTGGTGTAGGAGCATATCACTGGAGTAGGAGGTGAGCAAGGGGTAGGCGATCGGGGCTCGGGTAGGAGCGGCGTAGGAGGGCGGCTGTGGAGTGGGGTAGGGGCGGGCGGCTGTGGACTGGGGTATGGGCAGGTGGTTGTGGACTGGGGTAGGGGCGGGTAGCTGTGGACTGGGGTAGGGGCAGGCGGCTGTGGACTGGGGTAGGGGTGGGTGGGTGTAGACTGGGTTAGGGGCGGGTGGCTGTGGACTGGGGCAGGGGCGGGCGGCTGTGGACTGGGGTAGGGGCTGGCGGCTGTGGACTGGGGTAGGAGCGGGCGGATGTGGACTGGGGTAGGGGTGGGCGGGTGTAGACTGGGTTAGGGGCGGGTGGATGTGGACTGGGGCAGGGGCAGGCGGCTGTGGACTGGGGTAGGGGCTGGCGGCTGTGGACTGGGCTAGGCGCGGGCGGATGTGGACTGGGCTAGGGGAGGGCGGGTGTGGACTGGGGTAGGGGCAGGCAGCTGTGGACTGGGGTAAGGGCGGGCGGATGTGGACTGGGGTAGGAGTGGGCGGCTGTGGACTGGGGTAGGGGCAGGCGGCTGTGGACTGGGGTAGGGGCGGGCGGCTGTGGACTGTGGTAACATTTAATTAACAGTAGAGTATCACAACGCTGCATCAAGCCAGCCTCCTTTGACATATATTTCTTTATATAATAATTATATTCAATTCTTAGCAGCAGTCATGTATATTATAATTAGACTATCGCTTCTTTAGACAGATCGAACAATCTACTTGAAAAGTACTACTACTGGGAATTCTCTCAAATAAGACAAGCGCCTCGGACACTCAGCCAAATAAATTGGAGAGTGTCTGATGTGCTTCCGAGAATACTTGCCTGCTCACGTACCGGAAGAGCACATTGGATCGCCACCTGCCATCCTCTCGTAACCCATCAACCGAGGCACCTCCTTTGGCACTGGATTGAGCCCCTCCCCTTCTTAGGCTGTGGAGCGTGACCGCATCCGGCTGCGGATGTCTCATCAACGCCATCAGGGGTGACCCATCTAGATGTAGAAAGGCCGACCCATCATGTCCAACAGGTGTAGCTCTCTTGTACCTCTTCCAGGTGTGAACAGGGCAGCATAGGGAACCCGGTACACACGGTATCATCACCGTGTACACGTCTTGGCCTTCCCTCACTGTCTTAGAGGAGCGCACTCGAATCACTAGCTTGTTCGATCGTACCTTTACATCCGCTCCCCTTAGCGCATGGTCCACGTCATTTTTTCTCATTGAAAAGAATAAATTACATTGGCGTAAGAATGTGTAGTATGCTACCAGTGTGGCTATGGATAATACATAAGCAGGTTCCCTTTCTTTGCTGAATACTACTATAATGTTCTTAACATCCTTTATTGTCAGAGCTAGCGCCTGTACCGGCACCTGAACACTCAACCTTGCTATCCCCTTTTTCATTAGGTGTACTATGTACAAATCAAATGCTTTTGTATTACCCTCATTCATTAAAACCCACATTCTTGCTCCACTTACATAATTATTAACTGCTCCAGGAGACTTTAGAATCTTGTTTAAGTGTACAATGTATTGTAGGATGTCTTCCTTATTTGGATTGAATGCATTAAAGGAGTTCAAAGTTGCACATTTTTCATAGCAATCGACTTGGTATATTTTATTCCTCCATGTGCCCGCTGCTAGCCCTGCCCTTACACTCTCAATGATATTGTCGGGTAGCAGTGACAGGTGACCTAGGAAGACTGTGGACTGGGGTAGGGGCGGGCGGCTGTGGACTGGGGTAGGGGCAGGCGGCTGTGGACTGGGGTAGGGGCGGGTGGCTGTGGACTGGGGTAGGGGCGGGTGTCTGTGGACTGGGGTAGGGGCGGGCGGCTGTGGACTGGGGTATGGGAGGGCGGCTGTGGTCTGGGGTAGGGGTCGGTGGCTGTGGACTGGGTTAGGGGAGGGCGGGTGTGGACTGGGGTAGTGGAGGGCGGCTGTGGACTGGGGTAGGGGCGGGCGGCTGTGGACTGGGGTAGGGGAGGGCGGCTGTGGTCTGGGGTAGGGGCGGGCGGCTGTGGTCTGGGGTAGGGGCGGGCGGCTGTGGACTCGGCTAGGGGCGGGCGGCTGTGGACTGGGCAGTGAGAAGAACAACGTGGCATAAACAATTAGTCCACGGAGACTAATATAGCAATTCTGGCTTGAGTGCCCCCATTGAGATGTCAACAGATCAGAAATCAATCCCTGTTGGTGCGTTACAGGTGGTTAGCTTGTTTGCTGTTGTTTTACGTCCTAGCAACATCTAAGTTCATAGCAAATGGGTACCGACTTTTGAAATGGACACTCATGCCAACTTTATAGTGCTGCACCACTGTGAAAAAAGGCCGCCAGCACCATGACTCGATATCCCACTCAGTCATATTATCCTCATACTGAGCTAACCAGTCCTTGCCCAATCCACTTCATGCCCACTTTGTGCCCACTTTGTACCCACTTTGTTCCCACGTTCTGCCGATTTTGTGCCCACTTTGTGCCGGCACGCTCTGCCTCTGATGTCATCTCATTTACATATTCCTTTGTTCTCTGTTCATGTCTGGATGTCTTTTACGCATATATTACATACCCCCTTCACATTTTTGAGGTATACACATATATACTTAAAAATGGTTACATGTACATTGGGTTTACAGGTTAAAGCACAATATGAAAATAACACATCGTGACATAATGCCATAATGTCTAGCCAATGTCTGCATGTACCCATTCCCTCATGTCCTTTGGGTTATTGTCTGGCTACGTAGCCTCCCTATGACATAATGTGAACTTTGAAATAAACAATGAACATATTTTCTGAAAATAAATCTTAATGCTAATGTAGTGGTTTGCACTGACCTCTCAGGCAAGTAACCACATAGACAGGTAGGCGTGGGGAGTGTGTTGATATCAGGGAGCCTAGGTGGTGTAATGGTTAGCACACTGGCCCGGAATGCAAAGAGATGTGGGTTCGAGTCCCGCTCTAGGCGCAGTATTTCCCATTTTCATCACCCCCACAACACTGGTTGCCGTGATCAGGATCCTGTACAAGCTTTGCGCTGTATGGTTGTTGAACCTACCCTGTGTATGTATGTGTTAGTGCATTGCCTGTATGTATGTAATTGTAAGCATTACAAGACTTACAATTCCAGGGGGACGAGTGTAGTGGTCTGCACTGACCTCTCAGGCAAGTAACCACATAGACAGGTAGGCGTGGGGAGTGTATTGATATCAGGGAGCCTAGGTGGTGTAATGGTTAGCACACTGGCCCGGAATGCAAAGAGATGTGGGTTCGAGTCCCACTCTAGGCGCAGTATTTCCCATTTTCATCACCCCCACAACACTGGTTGCCGTGATCAGGATCCTGTACAAGCTTTGCGCTGTATGGTTGTTGAACCTACCCTGTGTATGTATGTGTTAGTGCATTGCCTGTATGTATGTAATTGTAAGCATTACAAGACTTACAATTCCAGGGGGACGAGTGTAGTGGTCTGCACTGACCTCTCAGGCAAGTAACCACATAGACAGGTAGGCGTGGGGAGTGTATTGATATCAGGGAGCCTAGGTGGTGTAATGGTTAGCACACTGGCCCGGAATGCAAAGAGATGTGGGTTCGAGTCCCGCTCTAGGCGCAGTATTTCCCATTTTCATCACCCCCACAACACTGGTTGCCGTGATCAGGATCCTGTACAAGCTTTGCGCTGTATGGTTGTTGAACCTACCCTGTGTATGTATGTGTTAGTGCATTGCCTGTATGTATGTAATTGTAAGCATTACAAGACTTACAATTCCAGGGGGACGAGTGTAGTGGTCTGCACTGACCTCTCAGGCAAGTAACCACATAGACAGGTAGGCGTGGGGAGTGTATTGATATCAGGGAGCCTAGGTGGTGTAATGGTTAGCACACTGGCCCGGAATGCAAAGAGATGTGGGTTCGAGTCCCGCTCTAGGCGCAGTATTTCCCATTTTCATCACCCCCACAACACTGGTTGCCGTGATCAGGATCCTGTACAAGCTTTGCGCTGTATGGCTGTTGAACCTACCCTGTGTATGTATGTGTTAGTGCATTGCCTGTATGTATGTAATTGTAAGCATTACAAGACTTACAATTCCAGGGGGACGAGTGTAGTGGTCTGCACTGACCTCTCAGGCAAGTAACCACATAGACAGGTAGGCGTGGGGAGTGTATTGATATCAGGGAGCCTAGGTGGTGTAATGGTTAGCACACTGGCCCGGAATGCAAAGAGATGTCGGTTTGAGTCCCGCTCTAGGCGCAGTATTTCCCATTTTCATCACCCCTACAACACTAACATGCACATATTTTTAGTCTGTCATTACAGCTGGCAGCTGTCTAACCTTTAAAGGTCTAGCCTGTCTGCCGGCCTAATCACTGGACCTGACCTAGTTAGATTACCTGCATTATTTACATCTCTCTGACTTGTCAGCATGTTCTGTGCCGGTCCGACTGGTTCGGGCTGAATGGCCTCTGGTGCCCTTATGATGTGTACTCTGTTTATACACAACATGCATGTTCAGAATTTGGTATTCTCTTCCTGAAACTCCTCTATGCCCCAAAATCACCCTTTTTTTCCATTTCCCCACATGGTTTTTGTATTTGTCATTATCACCAGTTCTCAATGGCTTGTGTGCTTTGCCACACTTTTTGTTGTGAAAACATTTTTGACTTTGTTAACGTTTCTTCATTTGTGATTTCTTTGGATTTTGTGTTTTGGGTATCAAAGTATGTTCTGACATAGGCAGTCCTCCTCCTCTTAGCCTCCTGCTCATCACCAGCTTGATATGCTTTATGCTTGGTGTCTTGTTTGGTGTTGAGCTCAATAACACCGACAAACAGATCCATCATCAACACATTGACTTCCACCAGATCTGGGTCTTGTTCGACGTTGTGAGGGTCTGGTTCTTCCACGGTCAACTCATCGACCCTGCCAAGTTTGCTCTGGGAAACCTTCCCAAAGTGCCCAACCTTCTTGCAGGGAACACAAATCTTGCAATTCACCGGACAAAATCCACGTTGGTGTTTGTAAACACATTTTGACATTGAATCATGAATTCGCTCACACCTGTGGTGTTTCCGGCCTTCCAAGATGGCAATTTCTAAGATGGCGGGCAAGCTGGGCGAACCACCTTTGCACCAGTACCCACATTTGCATAACTGTTCAGACCATCGATTTCTTTGATCTCCACTTCCAATTTGTTTTCTTCCAACTGGTCAGCACTAAATTCACCGAGTTTGCACATATTAATGCAATTTTCAAGCGTGAGATTGGCCGTTTGAAGCATCTTGTTTCTCAATGTCATGTTCTTGACACCAGCAACCAAGCCATCACGCAATAGCAATTTTTCAATCTGTCCATATTCACAATCTTTCACTCACTCCCTGAAAGCTGTGATATATGTGGACATATTTTTGCTGGCTTTATTATGTGTGAGGTGAAAAAGTAACGTATTATAAAGTTTGATATACCGGTATAATATGCTTGAAATGCCTTCAGTAATGACCTGATGTTAATGCCTTCATTAATGGCCTGATCTTGTCCTGCTCGGCAAGCGTGATGGCTCGGCAAGTGTGATAGCCAACTTTCTGGACTTCTTTGCACATGACATGAATGAAGATACAGCATTGCACTGGTTCTGTTTTCGTAATGACTCCTGAAGGCAGGGCATATATGTTATATGCTCTGATCCATGTTTTCCAGTTTGATCATGCGTTGTTGCAGAAGATGAGCTGACCTGGCCGTCTGAGGCCCAGCAGTGTGTTTGCAGGTGGCATTGTCCTTATCTGACACCATGTGAAAGTATGATGTATGAACACTTTGACTTCTGGATAATGAATGCTTTATTCACCATCCAGGGATCTGAATGGTGGCACCCTGTGCCTCTGACGTCATCTCATTTACATATTCCTTTGTTCTCTGCTCGTGCCTGGTGCAGATATTGCATGTCACTGTGAAAGTGTTACGTTGATACACAGAGTGTGTTCTACTTCAGTGACCTGTTTATGCATGAGTACTCTGGTGGTAGCAGATGACTCAGGGTGCTGTGGCCGAACACTACTTCACTTCACAAGCATCTTCCACTGAATGAGCGTTTTACTCCACTGACCTATTAGTATGCAAGCTCTCTAATATTAGCAGATGGTGCAGATCATTGCAGACAAATACGTCGCAATGCATCTAGTATGTTGATACTGATATCTATATCCACATACTATAGCCATATAATATGCCCATATACTATACCAATATACTATGCCAATAGTATCTCTCCATATCATCATCATCATGCTGTCGGTCGTGATGCGACAAAGACTGCTTTCATTACTTGACTGTCACTCTCCATTTAGCTCTCTGCTGTGAGCGTGATGTCCATGAGTCAGTCTTAATGTCTCTCAGCTTCAGGTTTCTCTTGATTGAACCGGAGATGAGGGTGCCCTCTCTTTCTGTAACCAGAAGACTGTTGAGAGTAAAGGATCTGCTTTGGTAGCCTGTCTGATGACATCCTCATGAGGTGTCCAGTCCACCAGAGATTCTTTTTGATCAGAAGATCGTCCATAGAGGGCAGCCCCGTCCATTCGAGTATTTCCTTATTTGTCACTTTGTCCTTCCAGGTTAGCCTCATGATTGAATGCAGATGTCGCACCATGAAGGCATGCAGCTTTTTCACCTGACATCTGTACACTGTCCAGGCCTCGGCTCTGTATAGTAGGGTGGATAGCACACTTGCATGGTAGATCTTGCCTTTGTCCCGCATGGACACATGGTGGTTGTTCCAGAGTCTCTGGCGTAGTCAGCTGAAAGATGCGCTAGCCCTGGACATCCTCCTCTGTATTTCAGCATCTCTCCATATATTATACCCATATACTATATGTATAGACTATACCCATAGATTATGCCAGGATACTATACCCAAAGACTAGACACATGTGCTAAACCCATAGACTACACCCATATACTATACCCATAGATTGTAGTCATATAATATATCCAAAGGCTATATCCATTGGTATGCAGGTATTGAAGGCATGGCAATACCTCAGGGAGTTTGATGCCCCTGCCCTGCAGAGTTTTAAACCTCTGTCTTGTGGTACAGGTTCATGACAGAACCGAAGGCTAAGGGAGCACACCCTAAACAGAAAACCATGTAACTGTGGCAGCATTAAGGGCGGTTGATGTATGGAACTCCCAACATCTCCTGACCAGCCACTGCAGGGATAAATAGTTTTGCACCTGTCCAGACATGTCCTTGCCGGTGTGAAACCTCTATTTGCTCCCCGAGAGAGTGTCGCTGGTAACTTGCAAAAGCCAGCAGCACTTCAAGACCTTTGCAGGCAGCTTTCATGAAATGTGCAACTCTCACAGCAGAGAGCTAAATGGAGAGCGGCAGTCAAGTAATGGAAGCAGTCTTTGTTGCATCGCGACCGATGATGATGATGATATCCATTGACTACATATACCATGCATGTCAATGAGCCGACATTGTCTGTAGTTACTATAGTAGCAGTTATTTTGATGGGTGCTAGTGGAACAGGTGGTACGCAGCTGGTAGGTGCCAGAGCTTACCAACTACATACAGTGTGTGGCTTTGAGACGTGGGTGGTATTCCATACCATTGTGTGTGAGGTTGTGTACGGCTGACAGTGTGTTGATCCTGGTGGGTGGGTGTATATGTATGGGATGGCTGGTAATGTGTGGGCGCAGTGTGTGGGTGGCAGTGTGTGGGCGTCAATGTGTGGGTGGCAGTGGGTGGGTTTGATATGTGGGTGCTATTATATAGCATTGTGGGTGTGCTTGTGTGCGGCTGACAGTGTGTTGATGCTGGAAGGTGGATGTATATGTATAGGTAGGACGGCTGGTAGTGTGTGGGTGGCAGTGTGTGGATGGCAGTGTGTCAGTGGCAGTGCGTGGGTTTGGTATGTGGGTGGTATTATATAGCATTCGGTGTGTGGTTGTGTGCGGCTGACAGTGTGTGGGTGGCAGTGTGTGGGTGGCAGTGTGTGGGTGACAGTGTGTGGGTCCCAGTGTATGTGTACAGATGTGTGGGTGTAGATGTACGCACGCATCGTACGAGTAGCAGTGTGTGAATGACAGTGTGTGGGTGGCTAGGTGTGGTTGTATGTGTGTGTGGAAGGGTACTTAAATGCGTCTCTGTGATCTGTACCCGCCCTAGTCACAGAACAGACCCTACCCCACATGAGAGGCTCCCGCATCTCCTCCCGCTACTAACACTCCCTGCATCCCTAACCAGATCACACAGCCCTCCTTTACTGTGCCAAGTGTCAGGGCTGGTTGTACTACCAACTCTACTCTGTGTCTCAGGGATTGTTCTACTACCCGAAACTGCATCTGTATCAGGGCTAGTTGTACTACAACTCCACTGTGTATGTCAGGGCTAGTTTTACTACACCTCTACTCTGTATGTCAGGGATTGTTCTACTATCCGCAAGTGTGTCTCTACCAGGGCTAGTTGTACTACAACTCCACTCTGTATATCAGGGCTAGTTGTACTATGACTCCATTCTGTATGTCAGGGTTTGTTCTACTACCCGCAACTGTGTCTGTATCAGGGCTGGTTGTACTACACCTCTTCTCTGTATGTCAGGGCTTGTTCTACTATCCGCACCTGTGTCTGTATCAGGCCTAGTTTTACTACAACTCCACTCTTTATGTTAGTGCTAGTTGTACTACGACTCCATTCTGTATGTCAGCGTTTGTTCTACTACCCACAACTGCATCCATATCAGGGCTAGTTGTATTACAATTCCACTCTGTATGTCAGGGCTAGTTGTACTACAACTCCAGTATGTATGTCAGGGCTTGTTCTACTATCCACAACTGTGTCTGTATCAGGGCTAGTTTTACTACAACTCCACTCTGTATGTCAGGGCTAGTTTCACTACAACTCTACTCTGTATTTCAGGGTTTGTTCTAGTATCTGCAACTGTGTCTGTATCAGGGCTAGTTGTACTACAACTCCACTCTGTATGTCAGGGTTTGTTCTACTACCCGCAACTGTGTCTGTATCAGGGCTAGTTTTACTACAACTCCATTATATATGTCAGGGTTTGTTCTACTACCCGCAAGTGCATCTGTATCAGGGCTAGTTGTATTACAACACCACTCTGTATGTCAGGGCTAGTTGTACTACGACTCCATTCTGTATGTCAGAGCTTGTTCTACTATCCACACCTGTGTCTGTATCAGAACTCCACTCTGTATGTCAGGGCTAGTTTTACTACAACTCTACTCTGTATTTCAGGGTTTGTTCTACTATCCGCAACTGTGTCTCTATCAGGGCTAGTTTTACTACAACTCTAGTCTGTATGTCAGGGTTTGTTCTACTATCCACAACTGCAACTGTATCAGGGCTAGTTGTACTACACCTCCACTCTGTATGTCAGGGCTAGTTTTAATACACCTCTACTCTGTATGTTAGGTATTGTTCTACTATCCACAACTATGTATGTATCAGGGCTAGTTTTACTACAACTCCACTCTGTATGTCAGGGCTAGTTGTACTACACCTCTACTCTGTATGTCAGGGATTCTTCTACTATCCCCAACTGTGTCTGTATCAGGGCTAATTGTCTGGGCGGCGTTTCGATCGGTGGTCGCTGGGGGGTTGTCGGTGTGGGTCACGGATTGTCGGCAGTGGTGTGGGTGAGGCGCCGGGGAGGGCCCCCTGGGCCGGCCGGGGGGGGGGGGGGGGGGGGGGGGGGGTGGGGGGGGGGGGGGGTGGCGGATCAAAAATCCGCCGAGGTGGCCGGGGTCTGGCGCTCACGTGTTTGCTTGGTACGGCAGCCGGCCTCGCTGTGCATCATCAGTATGCGCCGCATGTTGGCGCAGTAGGCGCAGATGTGCCGGTGTTGGGCCCCCCGCCTCACCATGGGCCTCCCCGATGGGGGCCCGGTCGCATGAGGCGGGCTTGCGGTTCCAGGCGGGGGAGGGGGCCCCGTGAGTCTGCCTGTCGTAGGCGAGGCGCGTGTCGGCTTGGGCCCGGGGCAGGTGTGCGCCTCGGGGAAGGTCGTCGCCTAGGGGGGCCGGTGCTGCCGGGGTGGCCTGAGGGGCGGGCAAGGTGAGGGCCTCCACCCTCACCAGGTTGAGGGCGACCGGGTCGTGCCATCCCTGGGGGAGTCTCCCGTCCGCGATCCAGGTGAAAATTGTGTCGGAGTAGTTGCGGATGGTAGGCCGGGGTAGACCAGGTTGTCCCTCAGCACGGTGAGGTGGTGGTGGTGTAGGCCCTGGATGGAGTGGGTGGGGAAGTTAGGGTGGTCGATCAGGGTGAGAAGGGCTAGGCTATACTCGTCCTTACTCGCCTCGCCCCTCTTCACCGGCTTCCTCTCGGGCCCCCTCTCCACCAGGTCTGAGGGGAAGAGATAGTCTGACGGAATACCTTGCCACCTCACGGAGTGCCGCGCCTCGGCGGAGGCCAAGATCTCGTGGACGACGTCGGCTGCGGATGCTGGGGTGTGCTCAATCGCCTCCTCGAAGTAGGTAGGCGGCGGAGCGGGGGCAGCTTGGGGGGGCGAGGCGGCTATACCGCTCGTATTGGGGGTCTACTGCCCCCGGCATGGGCGACGAGGTGTAGGCGGGCTGGCGCCTCGGTGCAGATGAGGGTGTCTCCGGCGGGCCTTGGGGTCCCCCCGACCCCAGGGCATCCATGCGGGTGGTAGTGTGGCGCTGGAGGGTCTCGAGGCGCTGGAGGGCCTTGAGGATCGCCGTGGTGTCGGCGCCCGAGGTGCGGTCCGAGGGTCCCGAGGGGGACGCCGGGGCCGAAGAGGGTGGGGCGCCCAGCGGCGAGCCCGGGGAGGGTCCCGGCATGCCCAGGGCGGTTGCCCGGGAGCCCTTGCGGCCCTTCCCCTTCCCTTGTCCTGGCATGCTTGGAGCGGCCTGAGGAGCTGCAGCGGTCCGAGGTGGAGTTGGCGTGGTGGATCGCCAAAGCAGGAAAAATGGCAGAGCGTGGAGGAGGGCTGGAAGGCGAGTGACTGAGGGAGGCCGGCGGGCGGCCTTATAAGGGAGGGCAGGAGGGTGGTGACAGGTGAGGTGCGAAAGCAGCGGCCGGGGGGAGGGGAGGAAGAAAGCTGAGAGGCGGACATCGCGCGAGGTGTGGATGCTGCGCGACGACCGGGGAGGCGGAGGGAGGGTCTCTTCCGCTGCATGCATCAAGCGCAATGCTTGCATTACGACCAATTGTACTACAACTCCATTCTGTATGTCAGGGCTTGTTCTACTATCCGCATCTGTGTCAGTATCAAGGCTAGTTGTACTACAAATCCACTATGTATGTCAGGGCTTGTTCTACTACACATAACTGTGTCTGTTTCAGGGCTAGTTGTACTATGACTCCATTCTGTATGTGAGGGATTGTTCTATCATCTGCGAATGTGTGTGTATCAAAGCTAGGTTTAATACAACTCCACTCTGTATGTCAGGACTTGATCTATGACCCACGACTGTGTCTGTGTAAGGGACCGTTGTACTACAACTCCACTCTGTATGTCAAGGCTTGTTCTACTACCAGCGAATGTGTCTGCATCAGGGATGGTTGTACTACAACTCCACTTTTTGGCAAGCCTTGTTCTACTACCAGCGAATGTGTGTATGTCAGGGCTAGTTGTACTACAACTCCACTCTGTTTGTCTGAGATGTATGGGCTTGTTTTACTACCCGCAACAATGTGTATGTCAGAGCTAGTTGTTCTACAACATCACTCTTTATCTCACGGCTTGGTGTACTACCCACGAGTGTGTGTGTGTCAGAGGTAGTTGTACTACAACTCCACTCTGTATGTCAGAAATTGTTCTACTACCCGTGACTATGTGTGTGTCTGAGCTAGTTGTACTACAACACCACTCTTTATGTCATGGCTTGGTCTACTACCCACGAATGTGTGTGTGTCACATCTGGTTCCAACACAAAACCCTCTGTTTGTCAGGGCTGGTTCTACTACCATCCGCTACGTGCGCTGTGGTTCTGTTTGTGGATCGCGATAGGGTCGTAGATAATTTTGTGTGGACTTCAATGGTTCAGTGTATCCATGGCTGGAGAAGCTATTGTCCTTTATCTAGGTCATATTTCATTACACATGCGCAGTGGTGTTCTTCAGTTGTCATGCGCCGCCACTGTCCAATGGCATGTTATCTAGCGTCGTTCTGATTGGCAATATTATCTTAAGTCCTGCCCAGAAGTCATTACCTTTAACAGACGCGCCATCACCATCGCTCCCGAAATGAACCAACTTCAGGGACGGTGAGTTATGTCCTAATTATTGGACTGATGCCACTTTGAGCCTGGCATTGCTAGACATTACCGTTTCTTATCAAAGAAGGCTATTTCACTTATATAAGAATTAACTGGTCAGATATATTGCGGCTCTCAGAGAAGAGAAGTTAAAAACATGGTCGAATCTCTTTTGATCACGGAAAAGGAATAGGTCAGGTTCATCCTGGGCTGTGTTGGGGCCGAGAAGAGTGCAGCCATTAGTCGGCAGCCGACAGTCAGTCCGAATGTAAAAATATACGGACTTTCGGTTAAGAATTATATATTGGCTGAGAGCATTATTATGCTTGGGCGACGGAGTGGGGACAACGCTATGTACACTAAAAGTGATGGTATCTCACTCCCATTGTACATCATAATAAGTGATGTGAAATATATGTTATATAATGATGCCTGAGATTACTGAAGAGATGTTTCTATATAAGAAGACAGTACATGATTATTGACATGTTTCTCTATGCATCCATAACAGGTGCAATTGGAGAAAAGGTCATATTAACAGAGATTTATTGTAACTGTTGCAACTACCTGCCCACCCATGACCACGGGGCGGGCCCACCACAGCCTCATTTGCATATGCACGCAGGGCACCACCTGCAGCTGAGTTGAGCGACAGCCACCAACACTGTGGCTCCCACCCAGGCTGTGGGGGTGCCTGATTGGCTGACTGTGGGACTGCCCAGTAACCTACACTACCTTGGCCCTCTGACCAGACTAGCCTCATTCTGAGATTCATTAATTATTCAAGACTCTGCTTCAGACACACTGAAGAGAGATCACTCTACTCCTGGCTCTTGAGAGAGACACACCTACTCTAGAGCAGGAACCCCATACACTCTGTCTGATGCTAGGCAAATTCATATATCTAAATTGAGTTGAGCGCAACACCCAAGGCACTCTGGGTCAATGGGCTGTAGGCACTGATTCTTATACAGGCTAAAGTAGTAATGAGATTCTGTGTGGAGAGAAGGTAAGGGGTGTTGATGCCATTAAAGCACAACTTCACCATGGTTCATCTGTGTGACCTGTCTACCTTTTATTCCTTAGGAGTTTGTAGAAGGGTTGTTTAAGGGATGCATCAGGGAGTGAGATGAAGGGGAGAGCTTTGTAGTATTATCTGGTGTTCATGCGGCCGAGCATCCAGAAATATTATACGACGGTCGGTGGCCGAGAGTCAATGCCGACAGTCGGTGCCGACAGGCGGTGCGGCCAGTCAGTGCCGACCATCGGTGCCGACAGTCGGTGCTGCCAGTCGGTGCAGACAATCGGTGCCGACAATTGGTGCCGACAATCGGTGCGGCCAGTCGGTGCCGACAATCGGTGCCGACACTCGGCGCCGACATTCGGCGCGGTCAGTCGGTGCCGACAATCGGTGCCGACAATCGGTGCCAACAGTATGTTGACAGTATGTTCCTTGTCTGACAGGTCAATCCTGGTAATGCTCTGCTGGTGCATTGGTTTTTTTTCTGGTATAGAACAGGGTTGTGGATATATAGCAAAACGTGCTGGTAGTTGGACAGGGCATGAAGGTGACAACATGGACATATACAATGTTCTTGTTACGAGACAGATGTGCCAGACTTCGTGTCATTTGTACAGTTGATCACAGTTCCTATTTAAAGTTGCATAATCAGATGAAAATATTACATTTCCAAAACCAAAATAACTATTTAGATTTGATTCTACATATCTACCTTAGATACTGGTACGTCCTGATATTACCTCGGATGTTGCCAGGAGGTAAAACTGCAACAACCAGCCACCAATATACTGGTAGGCTTATTAAACATTTGTCGCCACGTAGAAGAGAAGCCCGGTGCAATTTAGGACTTGTTACTGCAGAAGCCTATTGTAAAATATTCGGTGTACATGACCAGGTGCATATATATATATATGTATAGATTGGTGGTGCCTGAGTGGGATGTAAATAGACATAGTGGTGCTGGCAGGTCTGGGTGAGATTGCACTCAGGGCCTTTTTTATTTTTGTATTGAGGCTGTATTTATAGTGTCCATATCATGTAAGCCTGGGTACCCAGGTTTGTTTTCAATGCTGGCCAGCTGTAGTGTTGGTATTGTCTTATCAAAGAGTAGCTGCTGATAAGTTATTTGATTGTCTGCATTTCAGTAGCAGATAGATAGTCTGTTGGTACATTTAGTAGCCTATGTTAGTTTTGTTGGGCCCTCTTGGCATTGTATTTGTGTTCTATTCTTATTACTATGCTAGTTGTTTTCTTAAGGTTCTATGTCAGTGTTTTGGGGTTTTCTTGGGAAGAGTTTTCCGCTTTTTTCTACTTACTTCTATACTAGCCTATTTTATTTACATGGCCATAGGCTTGTATGTAATAGGTGGTTGAGTTATGTTTGTTTGAATTTGATTTGATTTATATTGTTGTTGGATATGTTATCTGGCTTTTATAGTTCCAATTATCTATTTTGGTGGCCATTTCCAGTGTGCTCCTTTCAGGGGCTTTGATCTGGCTTCTGGTCTGCCTTAGTAGTGGTGCCTTGCTTGCTCTGGTGTCCCTTAGTGGTTGGGTTAGATGCTTAATCTTTTGGCTATATCCATATGCCAATGTTTTTAGGTGGAGTAGCCTTCTGTTTTCTAATAGCTTTACTTTAGTTCTTTTTTGTAGGTCATAAGTGGGGTGTAGTTTGTCTACTTTCAGCCTACCCCCTCTGCTGGGATAGGGATCACCACACTCAAAGGTCAAGGTTGGTTGTGGCCATGGGGCTATAAAGCTTGTGGTGGTGGGCAGACCACTAATATCCATGGGGACCAGGAATGCTGGATCCCTATTGGTAGGGCCAATAATGCTTGTTTCCGACTGGGGTAAAGGGGTGGGGTGATACTCTACAATGAACCCATGTAACCATATACATAATAAACCAGAGGGGTGGACTCTCTCTTCTTCTTTACACTTTATACTCTTCCTTTCTCTTTCTCCGTATTGATTTCACTATAGCCTGTCTACACAGCTACAGATTCGAGCATTATACTTTACACTATGGTGTCAGAATTTTGGTGTGCTTTCCAAAACTAATTTAGCCTAGTTGCACTTCAAATATCTCAAAAGTTAGCAATTTTAAGGTAAAGTTACTTCAAGCTCATGTAAGGTAGATTAGAACAATATGTTTATCTCAGAAAATGACAGAAACTCAAACCCATCGGACTAGGCAACTTTAACTTAGACCAAAGAAAAAAGAAAAATTGGTGATCGTCCCTGCCCCTGATTTTTGTTAATGGATCATGGTTGCAGCAATTCAACTTTCATATAAATTGTAAGCTCATTGATTTGAGTCGGCCAGGGTTCGAACACAGGAATTCAAACTGCAGGACATACCAGAACACGAGGCTGAAGTTCAACTCATTCGGTCATCATTGCTCACGGACACAGCTGACTCAGAGGCATGAGTGGGTTAATCAAGGCTTTTATTCGGGTGCTGCCCACTCGGTGGCATGTACATTGACTGTTTATCATCGGGCCAGAAGCGAACGAGCAAAGGCCCCGATATATTGGGAAATGTGATGAGGGCATATGAGTCATGTGAACAATTTAACAAACGAGTAATCAATTACGTTAAGGTACAATAGCAATAGGTAATGATAAAAATAAGAGATAACAATAGAGGGTAAATTATAAGAAATGTGACATTTAAGTAGGTGTGATCTGTCAACTGTGCGGGTGTCACTCGCTCATTATATGGTATTCTTTATTTTTTAGTTTAAATGCTTGATTGGTTTTTGGCTTTGTTGATTGTTGTGGGCACAATCAACTGCAGGTGTGGGTAAAATTGGAGGTGGGAAGTGGTCAGTGTGGGCGTTTGGAGAAGACTGACCAGCTTCGGTGGCTCCGGAAGACGCCAGGATAGTGCCTGGCCATGATGGCTGGCAGGAGTTGTTATATAGGCTGGAGGGGGGAAGATGGCTTCCCCCCTCTCCCCCCGCATCACTCACTCCCCCCCCCCCCCCCCCACCACCACCACCAAAGTAGTGGCAGGGGGGGAAGGCTTCGGCCTTGAGCCTGCCATGTCCAGCAATGACACCGAATGAGCGACACTTGGTGTCTGACTGCCGGCCACTTGGCGTCTGACTGCCGGCCACTTGGCGTCTGACTGCCGACCATTTGACGTCTGACTGCCGGCCACTTGGTGTCTGACTGCCGGCCACTTGACGTCTGACTGCCGGCCACTTGGCGTCTGACTGCCGGCGCTCAGTCAGCTGCTGTCGGTGCAGTTAAAGGCCCGCATTACGCGGTCACCCTGCGTGGGGCGGTCACGTGCTCAACATTAAGGACACGCAGTGATAGAAGTGTCAGCACTCCACATAAAGGCAGTCAGTAATGACGGGGGGCGCCATCTACCGGCACTCCCACACACCCCCACACCTCCACCCCCACCCACCCACACACCCACACCCCCACCCCCCACACCCGCACACACTCCCCCACGCACACACACACAGTCCGAGTCACACGCAGTCCACGATAATTCTACTTGTCCGATTAAACGGCTCCACCTTGCGGACTAAGTAAACCCCACTCTGAGGCAGCTTCAGCTATGAGCAGGTTCCGCAGGGTGCGTGGTCAGTTAGTTTTAATTCTACAGCAGTCCCTACCTGTCTATGGCGTTTTCAGTTTGACCTTCACCTGACATAGAACCCTCGTTCTGTGAGCTGCACGACTTCTGTGAGCTGCACGACTTCTGTGAGCTGCACGACTTCTGTGAGCTGCACGACTTCTGTGAGCTGCACGACTTCTATGACCTCCATGAGGTCTACCTGGTAGGGGTGGTAGTACCATCCCTAATATGACCCCTATTTGATGCAATCTCCGGCAGTGTAACCTATGTATAAAGCCCCAGTCACACCTACCCGGATCAGGGGCCGGACGAGTTCCGGACCGTGATCCGGCGTGGTCCGTGGCGATTCGGGGTGACCTGGCGTGATCCGTGGCGATTCGGGGTGACCTGGCGTGATCCGTGGCTGGTGCGGCCTCATCCGGGGTCTGCCCCTGATGTTTTAAAATGTAAAAAATATCCGGGGGGCGGTCCGGCACATTTTGCCATCCAGGCTCGATCTGGCATCGTCCGGGATGATCCGGGGGTGATCCGGGGGTGGTCCGGGGGTGGTCCGGGTAGTCAAGGGGTGCTCTGGGGGGTAGTCGGTGTACCGTCCGGGGCCACGGTTTAACCTGGACCAGCCCCGGACTAGCCCGGACTAGCCCCAGCATAGCCATGGACAACTTCCAGACTGCCCAGATAAGACCTGGACAAGCCGGATGAGCATGGATTAACCACGGATCGCCATGGAGCGAGTCCACTTCAAGTCCGGGACTACTCCGTGGACACACCGGGTAGTCCGGGGGGTGGTCCAGCTCAGACCGGGGCGATCCAGCCTCTGGTCCGGGGCTAGTCATGGCTCATCAGGGTAGATGTGACCGCTAGGCAAAAAGCGCCACAAAATAACGATTTTATCCAGGGCTGTCCAGGACAGTCCGGGCGACTGGTCCAGGGGTTGTCTGGCTCAAAATCCGGGGCTCGTCCGGGTAGGTGTGACTAGGGCTTTACATAGCCTACCTTTGATATGACCTCCATCAGGATTAAGCTGCATCATCGACCTCTATTTAATGTAAGCCCCCAATGTGACCTCTATCTTACATAACCTCCCCTTGATATTATCTCCATCAGGATTAACCTGCCTCATATGAGGTTTATTTGATGTGACCACTGTCTTACAAAACCCACCCTTGAGTTGACTGCCTTTGGGATTAATCTGCATCACCTGAACTCTATTTGATGTAACCTGTCCACCTGACATCTGTATGTTGTAATCGCCCCACGTTATATCTAACCCCCCTCTCTGATCTAAATTTGGTGCAACCCCTGTGTGACATTTACATGACCTAACCTAACCCATGTGATCTCTACTTGAAGCACTTTCTCCTATGTGACCTCAATATGTTGTACTGTTGCTCCCCGTGACCCCGATATGACATAACCTCCCCTACATGACCTTTAGCTGATGTCTCCGCTATGCGAACTCCATTAGACATAGCTAATGTCAGTGGTAGCGGGTATGTGCAAGTTGCTCTCTGGAAAAGCTCTACACTGAAAGTCTTGTTAGGTTGGGAAATGCAACGTTTCACAGACAACCATCACAACCTATGTCCTCCTGTCTGTCTGCACCCTAACTGTCATTTACCCTCCTGTCTGTCTGCACCCTCACTGACCTTTGCCCTCCTGTATGTCTGCACCCTAACTGACCTTTGTCCTCCTGTATGTCTGCACCCTAACTGACCTTTGCCCTCCTATATGTCTGCACCCTCACTGACCTTTGTCCTCCTGTCTGTCTGCACCCTAACTGACCTTTGTCCTGCTATCTGTCTGCACCCTAACTGACCTTTGTCCTCCTGTCTGTCTGGACCCTAACTGACCTTTGTCCTCCTGTCTCTCTGCACCCTAACTGACCTTTGTCCTCCTGTCTGTCTGCACCCTAACTGACCTTTGTCCTGCTGTCTCTCTGCACCCTAACTTACCTTTCTCCTCCTGTTTGTCTGCACCCTAACTGACCTTTGTCGTCCTCTCTCTCTGCACCCTAACTGACCTTTGTCCTCCTGTCTGTCTGCACCCTAACTGACCTCTGTCCTTTTGGAGTTCTGCTTCCTAATTGCCCATTGTCCTCGTGGCTGTTCCTAACTGACCTCTGACCTCCTGTCTGACTGCCCTTTAACCGCCCTCTTTCTTCGTGTCTTATCCCTAACTGCCCTATCTCACCCTGTCCTTTCTAAACTGACCTCTGATCTCCTGGCTGCTCCCTCAGTGACCTCCGTCCTCCTGTCTTAACCGTAACTGTCTTCTCTTCTCTGAACTGCCCTCTCTCCTTCTCTCGTATCAGTAACTGCCCTCTGTGTTCCTGTCTTATCGCCAACTCTATTCGGTTCTCCTGTCATCTGACCTCTTGGATACTCCCTAACTGACCTTTGACCTCTCGCCCGCTCCCTACGTGACCTATCTCCTCATTCATATACCCTAACTGACTTCTGATCGTTGCTCCCTAACTGCCCTATGTCACCCTGACCTATCCCTAACTGCCCTCTGTTCTCCTGTCATATCCCTAATTGTCCTTTGACCTCCTGACTACCGCCTAACTGACCTCTGACTGTTGCTCCCTAACTGCCCTCTGTTCTCCTGCCCTATCCATAACTGCCCTTTGACCTCCTGGCCACCACCTAACTGACCTCTGACTGTTGCTCCCTAACTGCCCTCTGTTCTCCTGCCCTATCCATAACTGCCATTTGACCTCCTGACTACTGCCTAACTGACCTCTGACTGTTGCTCCCTAACTGCCCTCTGTTCTCCTGCCCTATCCGTAACTGCCATTTGACCTCCTGGCCACCGCCTAACTGACCTCTGACTGTTGCTCCCTAACTGCCCTCTGTTCTCCTGCCCTATCCGTAACTGCCATTTTACCTCCTGACTACTGCCTAACTGACCTCTGACTGTTGCTTCCTAACTGCCCTCTGTTCTCCTGCCCTATCCGTAACTGCCCTTTGACCTCCTGACTACTGCCTAACTGACCTCTGACTGTTGGTCCCTAACTGCCCTTTGTCATCCTGACCTATCCCTAACTGCCCTCTGTTTTCCTGTCATATCCCTAATTGCCCTTTGACCTCCTGACTGCCGCCTAACTGACCTCTGACTTCCTGTCTGTTCACAGAGAAGCTGCCGTCCATAGCGACGTTCTATGGGGCGCACTTCCTCAGCTACGACTTGTCCTCACGTGGCGACCCGATCATCAGCAGCCGTGACGAAATGTCCATGTGGTTCAAGACGCGCCAGCCCAACGGCCTTCTCTTCTACACAGGTAAGAACAGTTACAAACCAGAAAGGAAGAAAACCTAAATTATTACTAAAACAAAATCCAGAAGATTTAAATTAAATTTGATTAGTGTTGCCCAGCGGTGAAAACCAGTGTTAAGACGCTTATCCGTTATGAGCAGGGTAAATAAATTCATCACTAAAAATAAAGAAAAAAGATTCATCAATGGGAGCTCAGCTTTACTCTCTACCAGAAGTATCTACTATACAATGCGCTCAATATTCAACGTTGTATACAAGGCGGTATTCAATATTACATGTCAGGAAGGAGGTTGGATGGCAATATATAATCGCTGGCAAGATATTGATGCTATCAGACGACATAAGTTGTATTTGCATATTTAGTTGGACAGATGTGACTGACCCCGCTGTACAAGTACAAGTTTGTAGTATGCGTCGGTGGGTGGTCAAAGAATTGGTGATGCAGAGCAGATGCAGGGTCAGGTCGCCAGGAAGTGTCAATGGCTAGTACCGCGCTGGCTTATATATGGCAGCGCCAGGGTGTAAACACGCACTGTCATGACGCCGGTGGATGGGGTGGAAGACACCAATCCACCCAAAAGGTGAGCAGGGTAGTGACAGGTGGAGTGCATCAGTCGTTCCACTTAAATCAAACACAATTCCATCATTGTGCCCAAATATCAAAGGCAATGGTTTTACTCGGCCGGTATTAGAACCCTCGACCTTCCACACGGTAGGCCGCCCGGCGCTCACACCGATTCAAGCCCTGCGTTCATCGCGACCACCAAGTCACGTGGTCATCTACTAATATGCACCCAAGACGGTGAATACACCTCAGGCCGGCAGATGTGACACTGCCAGCCTGGGCAGTGCCGCCTAATGTACTTACTGAGCACAGCAATAGCCTCCTGTAATATACAACATAGTCGACTGCGTGCAACTGTTTGTCACTCAGCCTTATTAAGCAAAGTGGATGCACAAGTAGGAGAAAGGTGGGCACTTCAACATTACCCTCGCCATATAGTGTTGCGTCGCCAAGGCATCTGGTTCTGGTTTATTTGGCTATGATGTTTATTGAGCTGACCAAGTCTTCGTTTCAGCGCTGAGGCACTTGCTTTCCAGCTATTGATATGTCTTACGGATAATAACAATGGTATCAATTAATATAATAATATAACAATTCCCTTCGTATTTTTATTCTCGCATTATCCGTTATACATCACATACATATATAGTTTAGTTGCATAGTGGTAGCATATTCATATCTTTATTGATATATGTTCTAGTACTATACAGACTTTCAGCAGTGTATACTAATACTACTAACAACAGTGTAAAACTTTAGTTATGACATTGTGTAGAATGCATAGTATTATCACATAATCACTAATTTGGTGGGGCGTTTGGTGGGGCGCGTTGTTTGCAGTTATGGTAAGAATGTTGGTTTGCGGAGTTGAAGTTAACATGTCGTTCCAGTAAGTATGTTGGTCTGGTTAGTAGTACAACGGCAGGGTGGGTATTGCAGGAGAGTGCAGTGGTATCGTGGTTAAGAGTTAGGTGCAGTTGGTTGTAGAGGTGGATGGTGGGAATCCTCCGGCTGTAGGCAGGCGGGGATATATGATTTTGTATATAAATAAGTAAAAGAAATTGTATAAATAAAACAAACAACAGATATATATAAATAAATATATAGAATGCCCACGGTGGAGAGTTTGATTCCTGACAGACCATGGGCAGAAGGCCCTTAATTAAATAAGATTATAGAGCAATCCAAATAGTAATCTGAAGTTGACCATAGCGGTTAATAATATAAGTCTGGAGGACAGTAAAGAATGCAAGGAACATTCATGTCACTTCTTAGGAGCTCACCATTTTATTCTTACCTCTTACTAACAGAATGAATTGATCAATAAAACCTATGTTATGATTTAAATATAGTTCAACAGTGGAATGTATGTCATAAGTCATATCCCCTCCCATATAATTAAGTTAAATAAGTTTGGAATTTCGACAATAAAGGCCTAAATCTCGGCTAAAACATCGGAGCGTGCAAAAACACGTCCGATGGGTCTGGCTCCGAAGGCCCGACCTTCTATCGTTGCTAGGATAGTCACAATCGACATATCCAAGCAACGCTTTACAGCAGGGAACCCTGCCTCGCAAAATGCGCGCCCGCGCAAAATGCGCGCCCGCGCAAAATGCGCGCCCGCGCAAAATGTGCGCCCGCGCAAAATGCGAGCCTGCGCAAAATGCGGTCGAGCAGTCTCGCCCACTTCATATATATATATATCGGCGAAGGATGACAAAGAAGACAAGGCATCGATACATGAGTGCACTATCTGGCAAGGGATCAAATACGTTTTCTAAAAATAGCTTATCTTTTTCAGTGATTGACACTGTTAGTCAGTAGCGGCTAGTAATTAGTGAGGTGGGGGGCATCCTGGTGGCGCCACCAGTCCTATTTCCTGAATAACCAAGGCGGTTTACATATATTTAACCACCTCTTCTTCCTTTACATGGGTGTAAGTCCTTGTGCATGCCATATCTTACAATATCAATATGTATGTGTCATGCACATATATATGTGAATATAAATACGCAATGTGTCCGTGCTTAGCCACATTTCCTCTTCATTCACATCACTATCACAACGAGTATTCTAATGTGGACTTCCCATTTATCGCCCGTACTAATTAGGAGGTGCGTATGTCCGGGCTTCTCGGACCAGCAGTATCCAGTGAGTAATGACCTACATACGGGCAACAGGTAAGCCTCAAGTGGGCCAACTGTCGCACCTGTCGCACCTGCAGCACCTGTCCACACGCAGGTGTGAGATTGAGTTAAGTTGTTGTTGCGTGGCGGTGTTAATATGCCATATGCGACAGGTACACTGTATGTGCACATATATGTATATATATATGTTAAACTGTGGTGTTCTCTGTGGCGGAGTGGTTAGATTGTCTGACTTTTTTCTTGGTCGGACTCCTAATCTGAAGGTCGGTGGTTCAATTCCCAATCCTCCGACCTCTGCCAATTAGGATTTCCGCTGCTGTGTATAACTTACAGCGTCATCAAAGGCCAGTTGCTCTGATACCATGTCTATGTGGTGTGGGAGGTAAAGAGGAGGTAAAGAATCCCTTGCGTTGGTACTAGTGTAGTTTCGGGCTTTCTATGGACATACTGTACAATGGTGAAAACAAGTCTATTCAGACTTATCCATGATAAGTTGTATAAATTAATAAAAACACAATCCCCAAAAAACACCAAAATCGTGTATATTCCGATGAAAGCATCACTCTAAAAGATATCTATCTACATCTGAGTATACATATCCTTCATACGGGCCCTGAGGGCGAAGGTTACATACTCCGATGAAGACATCATATTTTCAGAACAAAAACACATATGTAGATTTTATTCTACATATCTAAGTTGTATACTGCTCCACTTATTAAACATGTGTCGCCACCTAGAGGGGAATACTGAGGCAATTTAATAGAGCTTGTTACTGCCAAAGCCTGTGGTTTCGGAGTTTTGCCATAGTTGCCAACATTAGTGTGGTTGCACTTCAGATACCTCACAATTTAACTATTTAAAATAAAGGTTACTTAAAGTAGTCAACTTAATATATTGATCTCAGAAAATGACAGAAACTCAAAATTATCGGACTATACGACTTTTAAGTAATGGCATTTGAGAATTAAGTATTTTAATTTGTGCCAATATTTAATTATTTGTTTTAAATTAAATTGCACCGTTACTTTATTGAAATCAATGAATAGTGCATTAAAACCTGTGCATTGACCCAACATTGTGGCTCTGCGACATGCGTTAATTGTATAAAATGCAGGTACTCTGCTATTGCCTGAACCAAATACAGCGCATATTGTTTGGGTCGTCAGTGTCAAGTGTTAAGTCGTGTCGGTTTGATTTGGCCAGGGTTTGAACCGACGACCTGCCGCGTGGGATCAGAGCGCTGGGCTCACTTGGCACTTGGCGTGTGGGGTGGCAATGTTCTATGATTAGGCCTCACCGTAGCCTCCTGCTCACACATCTGACACACCTCATAAAGTTGCTTGTATGAATGATTCATAAATACAACGTCATATGGAGGTGCTTTATCACCAGGGCGATGGCGGTGATGCCACTCCATACCTTGGTGCTTAATATGGGACACAGCATGGGCACAGCATGGGGCACAGCATGGGGCACAAGCTGGGGCACAGCTGGGGCACAGCATGGGACACAATATGGGGCACACCATGGGACACATCATGGGACACATCATGGGGCACAACCTCGGGCACAGCTGGGGCACAGCATGGGGCACAAGCTGGGGCACAGCTGGGGCACAGCATGGGACACAATATGGGGCACACCATGGGACACATCATGGGACACATCATGGGACACATCATGGGACACATCATGGGACACAACATGGGACACAGCATGGGACACAGCTGGGACACAGCATGAGGCACAGCGTAGTGCACAGCTGTGGACAAATTGGGACAGAGCATGGGGCAAAACATGGGGCAAAACATGGGGCGTAACAAGGGGCACACCGTGGGGCACAACCTTGGGCACAGTCTGAGGCACAACCTGAGCCTCTAATGGTGCTGGGGATAGCATCCTGACCAATTGGGTTAGAATTCAAATAGCACATTCTAAGTATGACCTTTCATTAAGCTACATCGAGCACCACGGTAAGGAGTATACGGTACTACCACGTGACCATCTCTTCAAGGGTGTGTGTGTGGGGGGGGGGGGGGTGGGGGGGGCGTCTCCGCGATAGGCATTCACCTGTGCTGGTGTACATGTGGACGCTATACAGTCATGACATCAATGATTCCAAACCGCGCTCATATTGACCCCTGACCCTCACCTTGACCTTGACATTGACCTGGATCTTGACCGTGCCTCCTGTGGTCAGTTGGCGTATGATGAATGACCACCGGGACCACGTGATCTGTCATGCCAACTACAGCCCCCGGAGAACCTCATATGGACCTGCATCCCGTGCACTGGAGGAGGGGGGAAACGTCCTCCCGGTAGCCGTCCCCCGGTGGCCGTCCTTCGGTGGCCGTCCTCCGGGCGATGCGCATTTGTAAACTATGGATGTGGGCGTGGCAGCCCGTCGTACTTACAATTCATCACTGACTTGTAGCCACACACCCATCCCATAATACCCGCCTCCCTTCTGCGACCAGTGTGGCTCGCTGCCAAGACACAACATGCAAGTGCAGCTCAGCACACTATTTTCATTTCTTCTGAAATCATCATCATCATCATGCTGTCAGTTGCGATGCGACAGAGACTGGTTTCATTACTTGACTGCCCCTCTCCTGTGTGGTTGTACATTTCTGGAAAGCTGCTTGCAAAAGTGTTGAAGTGCTGCTGGCTTTTGCAAGTTACCAGCCACACTCTTTCAGGGAGAAAATAGAGGTTTCAAACCGGCAAGAACATGTCCAAACAGGCACAAAACTATTTGTCCCTGCACTGGCTGGTCGGGAGATGTTGGGAGTTTCATACATCAACCGCCCTTGATGCTGCCACAGTGACATCGTTTTCTGTTTAGGGTTTGCTCCCTTAGCCTTTGGCTCTGTCAAAAACCTGTACCACAAGGCAGTGGTTTACAACTCTGCAGGGTAGGGGTGTCAAACTCCCTGAAGTATTGTCCCTGAATATAACTGAGACATATGTTGATGCTGCATAGTCCGATGTAAGCATCGCATTTTGGAAGCTGAAATAGTTACCTAGATTTATGTGATGTATTACGCATTGTGCGAGTATAAATTTGCGGAAGGGAATTATTTCCGTATTATTAGTGTTATCATTATTGTTACACTCTACGCTGTACTGCCTCCTTCGTGCGTCATGACTGGTGGCGCCACCTCCGCACTCCCCTGTACCTGTATACCCGGAAGACGTCACTCGCATTGTATCAAACTTAGATATCAGTGCACTCATTAAATATGTATTGCTGTTTAGATTGTTGGTTGTTGGAGTTTTACGTCCTGGCAACATCTAAGGTCATATCATGACAGTGCTTCTTAGAAGGAACTTACTTTAGAAGGAACTAATTTTAATGGAAGCTATCATCACTGGAGCCTACGGTATCCATCTTATTATCATGTCCTCCCTATCTCTGATAAACTTCCACTATATTACTCATCGACACGGGAACCACTGTTTTGCCACAACCATCATCATCATCATCATGCTGTCGGTCGCGATGCGACAAAGACTGCTTTCATTACTTGACTGCCGCTCTCCATTTAGCTCTCTGCTGTGAGAGTGATGGCCATGAGTCGGTCTTAATGTCTCTCAGCTTCAGGTTTCTCTTGATGGTTAAATTTCATGAAAGCTGCCTGCAAAAGTATTGAAGTGCTGCTGGCTTTTGCAAGTTACCAGCAGCACTCTCCCAGGGAGCAAATAGAGGTTGCACATGGGCAAGAACATATCCAGACAGGCACACAACTATTTGTCCCTGCAGTGGCTGGTCGGGAGATGTTGGGAGTTCCATACATCAACTGCCCTTGATGCTGCCACAGTGACATGGTGTTCTGTTCAGGGTTTGCTCCCTTAGCCTTTGGTTCTGTCAAGAACCTGTACCACAAGGTAGTGGTTTACAACTCTGCAGGGCAGGGGTGTCAAACTCCCTGAGGTATTGCAATACCTGCATGCCACACCCATTGTCTCCACATATTGGTAAGCAGAATCCTTTTCACTGAATAATAAAACAACACAAAATAGTGTCTAGGTATTGAGCAGACACCCTCATAGTCATAGAAGACACAGGACATCGTTTGAGAACACGTGTAGTAGCTTAACTATATAGGCGTTTCTTCTTCCAAAAATAACTTTGTCAATTAGAAAAGCACCTCCTTCACTGCTCAAGAGCATGTCCCGCTTTCTGGTCCAGTACCAAGGTAGGCAACACTTCAAAGGACACCGTTCATCAGGAGTTTGTGTGATCAGGTGGTGTTGTGTGGCGTGTCTGTGTGGTTGGGTGTGTTGGTGTTTGTATGGATGTATGGGTCGGTGGTTGCATGGGTGTGTCTTGGTGTGGTTGTGTGGTTGTATGGTTATATGGTTATATGGTTGTATGGTTGGGTGGATGTGTGGGGGTGTGGGGGTGTCGTTATATGGGCGTGTGGTTATGTGGCTATATGAGGGTGTGGTTATGTGGATGCGTGTGTTTGTGTGTGGTTGTGTGGTTGTGTGGTTGTGTGGTAGTGTGGTGGTGCGGTTATGTGGATGTGTGGGTGGATGGGTGTGTGGGTGTGTGGTCGTGTGTTCGTGTGGTTGTGTGGTTCGTGTGGTTCGTGCGGTTGTGCGGTTGTATGTGCGTGTGGGTATATGATGTGTGGTTGTGTAGGTGTGCGTTTGTGTGGTTGTAGATGTGTGTGGGTGTGCGGTTGTGTGGTTGTGTGGTAGTGTAGTCGGGTGGTTGTGAGGATGCGTGGGTGGATGTTTATGTGTTCATGTGTTCATGTGTTCGTGTGTTCGTGTGTTCGTGTGTTTGTGTGTTTGTGTGTTCGTGTGGTTGTGTGGTTATGTGGTTGTGTGACTGTGTGGTCGTGTGGGCGTGTGATTGTGTGGTTGTGTGATTGTGTGGTTGTGTGGTTGTGTGGCTGTGTGGTTGTCTTGTATCATACAGGAGGACAGAGGAGGACCGCGCACCTCCAGTGTAGAGGTGCACCCGGCTGGTGCACCCAGTCTGGTACACTCAGTATGATATACACAGTCGGGTACACCCAGTCTGATGCACCTAATATGGTGCAACGCTGGCTGGTGCATCCAGCCTGGTGCACCCATTATGGTGTACTAAGGCTGGTGCACCCAGCATGATGCACCCAGTCTCGTGCACCCAGTGTGATGTATCCAGCATGATGCACCCAGTCTGGTGCACCCAGTCTGGTGCACCCAGTCTGGTGCACCCAGTCTGGTGCACCCAGGCTGGTGCATCCAGTATGATGTACTAAGGCTGGTGCACCCAGCATGATGCACCCGGTCTTGGGCACCCAGTCTGCTGCAGCCAAGGCTTGGTGCACCGATAAAACAGAACAGTAATGAATTATGGGGGTATAAACAAAGAACAGACCACCAGGCAGTTACTGCTTCACTCAGCAAAAAGCACTTTGGCTCAATGTAGTTAGTTCCTGATCCTGCCGCTGGCACCATGTCTAGCGCTCTAAATAAAGGATTAGTACTATTATGGGCAACATGAAAACACCAACACAGAACAAACAACACATTCAAAAACTAAAGTTTAAGTGCCAGTTGAAATAACTGGACCCACCCACAGCGCATAGTTGAATAGATGCAGGTGTGTGGTGTGTTGTAACCGTACAGGGCTGCTTCCAATTCAACCAACGTGACACAAGTACAGTATAAAGTGGCATTTAATAAATTGTTCTTACTTGTTACATTAGTCTTAGATGAGATTTGTTGGACAATATTTTGAGGATACCAGACACTAACCCAATGAACACTATATAGCTGGGTGGGAGGGACGGTACATCTGATCCTTATGGACACGTCCTCCCAGTCCAGGTGCTCCGGTCGAAGTGTTCGTAAAGTTGCCACATCATCGATTAGTTATAAGTAACTTACACCAGGTGGCAGCTCAATTGGTAGATATTATTAGTTCCAGGTTAAAATATAGATGGCGCCAATGGTCTCGTCCAAGGACAGCAGTGTACATGTTTTGCGGGTTAAATTACCCATGTTGATATCAACATTGACACTGTCACTATAAACATATGGTACCTCACTCTTACACAGACGGTGACACAGCTCGGTGAGGGTGACAGGCATCAGCTGACCTGCTTCCTGTGATGAGGTCAAGGTCACGCAAACGCTGTTTTGATTCATCAGCACGATCTGACGGAATCACTTGATCTCGGGTAATACAACGTCCAATAGTCATAGCGGGTACAACCTCTACCGTCGCTACATCAGTTACAGCAGGCACAGCTACAGCAATTGCAACAGCTAGATCAGTTACAGAAGTCACATTAGTTAACACAGCTACAGTTACAACAGTTAGAGCAGTTACACCAGCTACACCAGTTACAGCAATTACAGAATGACAGAAGTTGCAGCAGTAGCAAAAGATACAGTTACAACACTTACAACAGTTACAACAGCTACATCAGTTACAACAATTACAGAAGTACAGAAGATACATCAGCTGCAGACATCACATCAGTTGCATACGTTACACTAATTACAGGTAGAGCACTTAGAAACCTTACAACAAATACAAGTTACCACATATACAGCTGTTGCAACATTTACAACAGCTAAATACATGACATCAGTTACAACTTACAGTATTTACATCAGTTAGATCAATTACACAATTTACGCCAGTTAAAAAAGTATAGCAGTTACATCAGCTACAACAGTTAAGACACTTGCATCAGTTACACATACTTACAAGTTACAACAGTTACATTAGTTACATCAGTAACATCTGTTACAAGATTACAACAGATACATAAGGTACATCACCTATAGAAGTTAAAGCAGTTACACCACTTACAGTATTTACTATGCTTACATAACTTACAACTATTGCAGTGCATGCATAACTGTCATTGCTTACATAATGTACATCATGGTGCCATGAAAATAAACTAACAGTAAATAGTGCCAAGACAGAGTATGTGATCTATGGGGCGAAAATGAGAAAAACAAGAGCCCCTCAAATCCAACTACAAATGGGTGGTACCTTACTTTGTGAAGTGGACTCCTACAAATACCTGGGCACAACTCTAGACTCCACTCTAAATGTGAATCGACAATTGGCAAGACTGAACCAAACATTGGCACTAAAACTGACAACTTTTAGGAAATTAAGGAAATTCATAAGTGAAAACACTGCACTACTCCTGTACAAGACTACACTATTGCCTGTTATAGATTACAATGACATCATATATGAACTCTTAACAAAACAACAAAAGATCAAACTGCAAAGAATTCAGAACCGAGCACTGAGAACAGTTTACCAAGGCAAGATACTCAGTGTGGCTGAACTGCACAAGAAAGCAAAATTGGATACTCTCTCAGAGCGAAGGGACCTACACCTGATGGCACTAATGCACAAACGCGCAAAAGATGAAAAATTCATTGACCGCACAAATAGAATAACAAGAAGAGGAGCCTCCACCCTGCTCAATGTACCACACCCCTCAACAAATAAATATAAGGGAGCACCAATTTACAAAGGTAGTGTCATGTGGAATGACCTCCCTATCAGAGTTAGAGAAAGAGAAACAAAACTACCCTTCAAAAATGCATATAAAGCCCACCTGGTTATTCAGGCCCTTGAATGACTACTGTAGTAATTACTAGCAAAGCCCTGAGCTCCTGCCCCCCCCCCCCCCCAGCATCATTGCTTGCTCTCCTGTGGGTTTTTCCCCCCTGCCACCCACCCCAATGGGCCCCCCTCCCCTGCCACCACCCTTAACCATCATGAACAAACCAACAACACACCGAACATCCTACACAACTATCAATCTGTTTAAACACATTGAACATTACATAAGACAGACAAAATGCCTTGACAACTATAAACTTAGCTTGTTTTATAAGAGAAAAATGTAACCCACAACGATTGTTTGAGTTGCCCCAAGTATACACCTTCTACTCGGTGCTGCTCCCCATTTTTGTATGAACCGCAGTGACTGGTGCTGTACATTATACAGCAGCAGCCGCTCCCTTAATTCTACATGATCGGTGCTGTGACTAATATAGCACTGATCAAACTTAGATTAAAATGTCAATTCCGATAGTAAGATGGCCGGAAGACCAGTGCTCCAGCGCTGACAAATGTCATATTCAGATGAATAAATACTTTACCAAAAAAAAAAAAAAATTTACAAAACATGCAGCTCTTGCAGCACTTACTACACTGATGCACTTACTATACTAACTTACACTAATTAAATTACTTAACGAAAGCACTAACATCGGTTGCAGCACTTCCAACACTGATTGCATGTACATAATATCCAACGGTTGCTGCTGTTCCTGGCCTCATCCATCTGCTTGGTATTCATGTTAAAATAACGAACAACTCAAGTGAAGCTACGAAAAGAAAGTTGTATTCACAATAGAAGTGGACACATGCATCTGGGACTGGCTTACAAAGTAACACAGGTAACCGTATTAAGGTACAAGTAGAAGGGTGGGTCGGCAGAAGTGACTGAATGTGTGGTCACTTTCCTGACTCCGCACCCCTGGGAATTAGCAATGATTCGCAGTGAGGCAGCTAATTAAGGGCGGAGTAACGTAGGGTGTGAAAGGTCTTGTTGCACGTAATTGGTTCAAGGCAGTTGGGGTGAATCTTCCTCTTCGAACCAAACACAATGTGAGCATTGCAAGCTATTCTGAATGGTTCCAGCTTGTGTGGTTACATAACCAGAAATGCTTCAACGAAGGCAATCTAGTGAATAGGCAGTAGTCTGCACTGACGCCACATGCCAAGGTGCCCCATAGAAGGAGTGGTGTGAGTGAGGGAGCTATGCTAACACCATTAACATTATAGAATATCTCCAATGGAATTGTCTAAAAGCAGATTGTCGTGAGTCTCGTCAGGACAATTGTTGGTCCCTTGTGCTGGCATTTCAATCTGTAAGTTTATTAATATCAAGGCAAATCATGACATATTGGCTTGATATAACACGCGAGAAGATCAGACTACGAGGGCGTGGGGAGTAACAACGTGATATATTGCTTAACTATATGACAGTTCTATCTATACCAGAGTAGTTCTATACCACAGTTGGAGCTTGGACATCGAATCCGTGACTTAGACGTTCAGTATAGCCTGGTTGTTTGTCTAACGTGGGGATCGAGCAGCAACAGCGTCATTTACCCATGTGATATATCATGGCTATTGATCACACTGGGGGTTCTGGAAGCAAAGACCCAATCTGCAGGATTGATATAGCATGCTTGTAGATCACAATGAAGGGCTTGGGCAGCAGAGTCGTGATTTATTGTTTGATATAGCATGGTCATACATAACAGGCAGAGGCTCGGGTAGCAGATATGTGATATCTTAGCCTGATAAGGCATGGTTGTAGGGAAGATGTAGGGCATCGTGGGGCAAAATAGTGATATAATAATAAGTATGGATATGGATAACTATACCCTTTATCGAATGTAATAGGCTCAGTAGTGTCCCGCCCCTCCCTCTCCCCCGTTCCCTGGGGTGTGGGGGGTTACTTACTTACGCCTACGGCCCAACTTTGGGCATAGGCCACAAACAAGGGCTCTCCAGTTAACCCGGTTCTGGGCCATCTTCTCCAGCTGTCTCCATGTATGGCCAGACCTCTTCACATCTGCCTCCAGGTCATGGCGCCAACTGTTTCTTGGCTTGCCTCTCTTCCTTTTCCCCTGTGGATTCCAGGAGAGTGCATGTCTGGCGGTGTTGGATGCAGGCTTGCAAAGGGTATGGCCAACCCATCTCCAGCATCTCCGAAGGATCTCCTCCTCAGCAGGCTGCTGTCCTGTTCGCTGCCATAGCTCCAGGTTACTGATGGTGTTTGGCCAGCGTACTCTTAGGATTCGTCTTAGACAGGTGTTGATGAAGGACTGGATTTTCTTCATGGTGGTGACCATTGTTCTCCAAGTCTCTGCACCATGCAGAATAACAGGCTTTACCATGGAGCAAAATATCCTGATCTTGGTATTCCTAGGCAGCTCCGAGGATCCCCAGACATTCTTCAGCTGATGGAAAGCTGCCCTTGCCTTTCCAATCCGAACCCTCAATGTCAAAATACTGTCTATAATATTCTATGTATGTATATATGGAAAGGGATAAACCATTTATAACATACAATAAACTATCAAGTGTCCTGCCCCTCCCTCTCCCCCATTCCCCAGGGAGAGGGGGTACCGGCATGCATCACTCTACTGCCCTGCGCGGGGTGTAACACTCCACTGCCCCGGAAGTTTGTCTATATATTTATATATATATATATATATATACAAATACTGCTTTGCCATGTAATATATGCTATCTGCTGATTGGCTGAGAGGCCGAACACCCCCCACACGTCACGCTCCGTTAGTAATAGCATCATTTTTGTTTGGTCCCCAAAGCGTGACTCTGCCTGGTGTCCTGGATTTGTCTGTGTCTGTCTCTGAGTGCCGAGTTATGTTAGTGATGCCCCCTGGTGAGCTGCTCGCGCACTCAGTTGGTTCTGCTCCGACCGGAAGGGCTTTGACGCACTACCTCGTTTTGATGTTCAGTAAAAATAAACAAAAAAGTAACACAGATAGAGGCGTCTGCGTGTGAAGCTGTGTTTGAATGGCTTCAAGGCAGTGTGCCTGACTTGTGACTTCTGACACTGTGACCTGCCATTATTGAATCTTATCGTGCCTCAGGGGCATCGTGCAAAGTGACCACCTGTGGCCATATATCATCATCATTTTGTTGGTCACGTTGCGACAAATACTCCTTTCATTACTTGACTGCCGCTCTCCATGTATATCCCTGCTGTCAGAGTGATGTCCATGAGTGGGTGATGTATAATGAATTAAGTATAAAGGCGCGGAGTGGAATTATTTGTGGTATATCTTTTATTATTCTACCGGTTATTCTTGTTCTACCTTTTTATTGCCATTCTTATTTAGGGTGTATATATATATATATATATATTATGTGTATATGGCCATATCTACACGCATGTGTATATCATCATATATATGAAATTATCCTAATATATAATAAAGGAAGTGCCGATCATGGTGTCATATACAACACATACTATAATCAGTGTGCCATGTACCACACCTACTGTAATCATGGTGTCATATGCATGATTGACTGATTGATTGGTGGTTGCTTTACGGCGTGTCAGCAGCATAGGCCATATTCACGGCGAGAAATGTTTGTTTTTTGTTCAAACCTTCGCTTTTACATGTAACAGCAGACAATCAATTATGTGCCAATAGTCACTCATTATATTAGAAAGCTCACAATCATATATTTGTGGTCAAGGGAAAGACATTCTCATAGAAAAAGAAAAGTTGTATTGATAATGGATAGAATTTATTTAGTAAACTATATGAGGTGGTACAGTCCAGCTTCCCTCAAAAAGGCTAAGATGTTTTCTTGTTTTACTTTAGTAAAACGGTCATGCATACTGTCTGAGGTGTAGAATTGTTGGCGCAGGGCCACAAAATCAACGCAACTTAGTAAAATGTGTTTAAGTGTCAGCTGGGACTGACACCCAATACATTCAGGGGGAGGTTCCCCCTTGAGCAGAAAAGCATGTGTAAGCCACTATTGGCCAATACGGTAGCGGCTAAGGACCACTTGGTCCTGCCGACCTCCCGCATTGAGTCTGCGGTGGCTTTCCCACAGATGGCTCTTTAAGTTTATTAATGTTTTCATCCCACTCATGTTGCCATTTGGATTTTATGTCGGTGGCTATTAGTGGTTTCAGATCAGAGTGAGGGATCAGACACGGTTCAAGACCACAGTTCAGGGCCTTCTTCGCAGCCCGATCAGCTCGTTCATTTCCTTGTATGCCGGCATGGCCAGGCACCCAGCACAGGTGGAATGTCATACCCATCCGTTGCCAGTTGGTTCATTTTGCTAGAATAGGGTGATTCATTTTCAGTCCAGCAACAATCAGGAGGCAAGAGAATGAATCACTGTATATAACATAGTTAGTGATGTTGGATACCTCAATACACTCCAACGCGAGAAGGAGTGCTTGGCCTTCCAGCAGTGAAAATCAAGCTCTGATTGGGCAAGCGTATGCCAAATATTTCCCATCGGCAGACTGCTGCAGCAGCTACCTGGCTTTGGACTTTCGAACCATCAGTGTATCTGGAGAGGTGGTCTGCAAACTGGCCTTGAAGCTCTGCATGCAGTCCTTGGTACTCTAGTGGATGTGACCCAGATTTCCTCAGTTCCGTGAATCAATGACCACGGGGGATGTTCTGGGAATTGGGCATCCTCCAACATGTTCAAATCCACGCCCAAGGCCTCAGTGGCCGGATGTAATTTGGCCTTGCTTCATACCTGGATTCATCATGTTGCTTGAATAGACAATTGTGTGCAGGATGCAATGCAGTATTTTTTATCTTGACTACATATTGCATGGCCAGTTTGATTCTCCTGTTTTTAAGTGATGGTTCATTGGCTTCGACGTAGAGGCTCTGAACCAGTGAGGTGTGGAAGGCCCCAAGGGCCAGGCTCAGTCCCTGGTGGTGGATTGTGTCTAGCCACCCAATATATGATTTCCTTGCGGAACCGTATACTATGCTGCCGTAATCCATGCGTGACCGAACCAAGGTTCTGTACACGGAGAGGAGAACATCTCTGTCCGCTCCCCACTCTGAGCTGGACAGCACCCTCAGAATATCTAGCGCTTTCAGGCATCTTGTTTTCAGGTACTTTATATGTGGCACAAAAGACAGTTTTGCGTCGAGAATGAGGGCCAGAAATTTGGTTTTCTCAACGACTTTAATACGGATCCCCATCAAGGGTCAGCTCCGGTTCCGCAAGCATTCTACACAGCAGGCAAACTGTTTCGAACTGACCATGGATGGATCCCATTTATGCTTAGTTGTAGCTGTCTCTGTATGACATTAATTTTAGCACCGCTGTAATATTAAACAAAGTCATCCACGAAAAGATTACAGGAGACCCCCGCTTTACAGCAGCAGCAATACCATTGACCTTGACCCCAAAAAGGGTTGTCATATACAACACATACTATAGTCAGTGTGACGTGGGACCACAGTTTATAGTATACCACACATACTGTACCCATGCCATGTACCACACATACTGTGCCCATTGTGTCACATGACACACATACTGTAATCAGTGCGCCATGTACCACACATATTGTAGTCATCGTATTATGTACAACACATACTGGAATCAGTTTGTCATGTACCACACATACTGTAATAATGGTGTCATATACAACACATACTGTAATCAGTGTGTCCTGTATCACACATACTGTAAGTAGTGTGCCATGTAACACACATACTGTAATCATGGTGCCATGTGAGCATTGTACCATGTGACATGCATACTGTAATCATATTGTAGCCATGGTGTTATATACAACACATACTGGAATCAGTGTCCCATGTACCACACATAATGTAAGTATGGTGTCATATATGACATGGACTGTAATCAGGGTGCCATGTACCACACATACTGTTATCAGTGTCAAGTACCACACATACTGTTATCATTGTGGCATGTACCACGCATACTGTTATCAGGGTCATTTACCATACATATTGGAAGCAGTGTCATGTACAACACATCATGGTATCAGTATGTCATGTACCATACATATTGGTATCAGTGTCATGTACCACACCTACTGTCATCAGTGTCATGCACCACACATACTGTTATCAGTGTCATGTACCACACATACTGGCATCAGTGTCATACACCACACATACTGTCATCAGTGTCATGTACCACACATACTGTTATCAGTATGGCATGCACCACGCATACTGGTATTAGTGTCATGTACCACGCATACTGTTATCATTGCCATGTACCACACATACTGTTATCAGTATGTAATGCACCACACACACTGTTATCTGTGTAACATACCACCCATAATGTTATCAGTGTCATGCACCCCACATACTGCTTTCAGTGTGTCATGCACCACCCATAGTGGTATCAGTTTAATTTACCACACATGCTGTTATCTTTGTCATGTACCAGACATATTGTAGTCATGGTGTTATGTAGAACACATACTGTACTCATTGGTTCATGTACCACCCATATTGGTATCATTGTGACATGCACCACACCCTGTAGTCATGATGTCATGTACCACACCTGCTGTAGGCATGACGCCATGCACCACACACATTGTAGTCATGGTGTCATGTACTACCACACACTGTGGTCATGGTGTCCTGTACCACCACACCATGTAGTTATGGTGGCCTGTACTACCACACATTGTAGTCATGGTGTCCTGTACCACCACACACTGTAGTCATGGTATCATGTACCACCACACACCCTGTAGTCATGGTGTCCTGTACCACCACACATTATAGTCATGGTGTCCTGTACCACCACACACTGTAGTCATGGTGTCATGCACCACCACACACACTGTAGGCATGGTGTCCTGTACCACCACACATTATAGTCATGGTGTCCTGTACCACCACACACTGTAGTCATGGTGTCATGCACCACCACACACACTGTAGGCATGGTGTCCTGTACTACAACACATTGTAGGCATGGTGTCCTGTACCACCACACACTGCAGTCATGGTGTCCTGTACCACCACACACACTGTAGTCACGGTGTCCTGTACCACCACACATTGTAGTCATGGTGTCCTGTACCACCACACACTGTAGTCATGGTGTCCTGTACCACCACACACACTATTGTCATGGTGCCCTGTGCCACCACACCCTGTAGTCATGGTGCCCTGTACCACCACACACACTGTACGCATGGTGTCCTGTACTACAACACCCTGTAGGCATGGTGTCCTGTACCACCACACACTGTAGTCATGGTGCCATGTACCACCACACACACTGTAGTCATGGTGTCCTGTACTACAACACAATGTAGGCATGGTGTCCTGTACCACCACACAATATAGTCATGGTGTCATGTACCACCACATAATGCACACTCAGTTCCCTGCAACACACACTGTACACTAAGGATGCATTGTGCCACACACCGTACATCGATGATGTCATGTACCAAACACCAGGAGCTCATCGTGTTCTGTATTCAGGACTTCCGGTTGGTGCCGGTAACGTGGTCACGTGGTCACGTGGTCACGTGTGCGCGATTGGTGATCCTGTCTCTAGTGTAGTGTTGAACCACGGGATGAGCCCAGGCTGCAGCACCGGGCGACTACCCCCTCCACCTCTCCCTCACCCCATCACCCTGCGCTACTGCCCCCCCCCCCCCTCCACTTGCACCTACATCCACCATCCTCCATCTCCTGCCCCTACTCCTACCTCCCCTTTCAGCTACATCCACCACCCTCAATCACCTTCCCCTACTCCTAACCGCCCCCATACTTCTTCCTCCCCTCCCGCCCCCCTCCTCCTCACCTTCCCCTGACCATCCCTCTCCTCGCCCAAGACATCAGGTATCACTGCATTGATCTCATTGAAGATACTACAAATCTAGAGAAATAAACATGAAATGAAGGCCACTCCAGTGTTGAATGTGTACTACATTCAGCCGGTACCTGGTCTACAAAGTGGTGCAACACAAAGGGAAGACAAGGACAGTAAACATATATACGCTTCGCAATTTAAATCCTTTGCTCTGCCTATGCCGGCGTCATAGATTCAAGTGACCCATATACTGACCAAGCAGGTCACAGGGAGCCTCTCATGGCGGTGCGTGCCGCAACAACGCCTTCTACACACACCCTTTTGAAATTGACATCGCCCCATGTCCCTCCTCCCAATCCATCTAATCGTCAGAACCTCTTTAGACATTACCCATCACCACATCGTCCTGGTGCCCGCGGAGAGTAGCACCAACGAACCTGCCAGGCCTGAAACAGGGCTCCCTAACCTAACGTTTCAAACCACTGTCAGGTCTCTCCCCTCCTAACAACCCCTCAACCTAACCCCCACAATACTAGACTTACCCTCGCTCGGATCCCTCCTCTGCTCTCCACTTCACCTTCCCCTATCGCCCCTCCTCTCCTCCCACCCTCCCACGCTCTCTGCCTCCTGCTTTCCTCCCTTTACCCCCCCCCCGCCCCCACACGCCTGCACTTTGATATCCCCCAGCCCATCCGCATACCAGATCTCCCTTTCCCGTCCACTCCCCTTTCCTCTCCTGCTTACCTGTGCCCATATGCCCCCTCATATTCTCTCTCTCGTCCTGATATGGGCTTAGATGTTGCCAGGATGTAAAACTGCAACAACCCACCAACCTGCCCTCTCCCCTCCTCGCGTCCCTTCCTCCTCCCTCTCCCACTGCCGCTCGCTCTCCCGCTCTCCCACGCTCCTCCCCCTCCCACACTCCCCCCACCCGCCCCCCTCTCCCACACTCCTCACCCCCTCTCCCACTGTCCCCCCTATCCCACACTCCTGCCCCCTCCCACACTCCCCCATCTTCCCCCTTCTCCCACACTCCCCCCTCTCCCTCTCCCACACTCGTCACCACTCTCCCACAATCCACCCTCTCTCACACTCCTGCCCCCCTCTCCCACACTCCGTCCCCCGTCTCCCACACTCCGCCCTCTCCCACACTCCCCCCCCCCTCCCACACTCCTTCCTCCCTCTCCCACACTCCCCTCTCTCCCAAACTCCTGCCCCTCTCCCACACTCCGCCCCTCTCCCACACTCCTGCCCCCCTCTCCCACACTCCTGCCCCCCTCTCCCACACTCCGGCCCCCTCTCCCACACTCCCCCCCTTTCCCACACTCCCCCTCTCGCACACTCTCCTCCCCCCTCTCCCACACCCCACTCTCCCACAGTCCCCCCTCTCCCACACTCCCCCTCTCCCCCACTCCTCCCCCATCTCTCTCCATCCTCCCCTTCCTCCACCTCTGTTCATTCAGAGCACAGCAAACCCGGGTGATGGATGCGGAATTAAAACCTTTAGATGTTCCGCCACCAGCAGCAAAAAGTACACATACCAAAATAAAAAAACCTAAACCCACAAAAAGGCATCAGTCAGCAGTGTTTCTCCAGCCCGCGCCAAGCCCTCCCGGAGACCGGCTGCTATTGGCTCCCTCTGCCGGCCCCAGTCGGGTAAACGCCGGCCCACCCTCTAGCCCACCCCGGACGCCCGCCTCCTCCACGTCTCCCCGGAGCCGCCCCGCATTCCCCCGGTCAGAGCAACATGCATCCGGGTCATCCCCGGACGGTTATAGCTGCAGCCCCGTCCCTCCCACCCCCAGCAGCCACCAGGTCCCGACATATTGCAGTTGACTTGCGCATGAGCAGGTACAGCTTGCTGCTAGTACAAGTAGTACGCCCTGACCTTCCTGGTCCACAGGTCTGCGGGCTTTGAGGCGATTATACTTGGTTATAGGACGCTAATTCGGCGTGACCGCGCCAAACCGAGCAGTGCCACGCATAGGACACTGTGGGAGAGTAGCTCATAGACATGGGGTGATGGTGTGAGATGTGGGGCGAGGAGGTGAAAGAGGAGATCTGAGCAGATGAGAGAGTGGGGAGAGAAGCTCAGATAGGTGGAGCAATGAGTTGAGAGAGGTGAGGAGAGGAGTTGAGAGATGCAGTAAAGAGTTGAGATGTGTGGGGCAATGAGTTGAGAGAGGTCAGGTATATAGTTCAGACAGGTGGGGCCAGCATATGAGAGGGGAGAGGTGGGACGAGGAGATAAGTGAGGTGGGGTGAGCAGCTCAGAGAGGTGGGGTCGAGTGAACACCTCACTGTGACTGGGGGCGCCCGGCGGCAGTGGCCGGTAACGCTGAATCCAGGGCACTCTACATTCAGGGCACGGCGGGGTGCCAGTTGTATGTATGATCCCCGGAGCTCCACAGGGGGGGCTGCGGACGGCCACCAGGCGGCAGAAACGCGCCGGTCGTCGCGACTATTGAACATCCGGCCACGTGCCCACAGCCGGGCGCCCGCCCACGAATACATGTCATCTTTTGAACGGCGAGTGACGGAGTAGTAGACTGGTCCCTGTTACTAGTGTTAGTGTGGCGCGGAGCCTGATCAGGGCGCCACCAGCGGTGTTAAGTAATAAGGTCATGGAAATAAATAACAGGTTGGTAGTGATTCTAGTGAATTTATACCTGTATAATTATCATGCATTACTTATATATACACGCGTATATCAGGGATATGCCGGCGTAGATTTGGACCAGAGGGCCCCCCTGGTGTAAGGGTTAGTTTCACTCTATCCCCCTCCCCTCTGGTTGGGTTGGACTCCAAGAGGTGGCTCCTAAGGGCCTCCCCGATCTCGGACTTCCGGCTCCTGACAGGAGCCCACTTTCCCCTCGGACGCTGCTCGGGTAACTTCTAATTTTAACAAATTTGTATTACTCATTACTCATTCTTGTTTACCCATTAACTCGGTAGGACGCCCATCACAGCCAGATACGGTTCCTTGTTATTTAACGGTTGTGTTCATAATTAAATAACTGTATCCGCCTCCAGTCGTCGGTGTTGCCTGCCTCCAGTACAGACACATATAGCTGTGTATATTTGTGTCCCTGGTGGATACATACATTCTGGGAATCTCACTTATATTGAGGTTAGATCAGGATTGACTATTTATGAGTATTGTTATTGGTAATGTACTTAGTTGAATTGTACCTGCCTATATATTCATTGGGGGTAAATGTCCTCTATGTTGCACACTTACTCACCTATTGCCCTCCTTTTTCACTTGAACGTTTAGACTGCCTATAATGATTAAGTCTGAATAGACTTGTTTTCACCATGAGACAGGTTGTCGATAGAAAGCCTGAGCCTACACTGTTACTGACCCAAGGGATTTTTTAACCTCCCACACCACATAGACATGGTATGAGAGCAACTGGCCTTTGATGATGCTGTAAGTTATCCACAGCAGTGGAAATCCAAATTGACAGAGGTGGGGGCACATGGAATCGAACCACCAACCATCAGATTAGGAGTCTGACCTAGTAAAAAGTCAGACACTCTAACCACTCCGCCACAGAGAACACGACTATTTTGCACACTTACTCACCTATTCCTCTCCTTTTTCACTTGAATATTTAAACTGCCTATAATGATTAAGTCTGAAGAGACTTGTTTTCATCATTAGATAATTTGTCGATAGAAAGGCAGAGCCTACAATTGTACCAACCCAAAGGGCTTTTCACCTCCCGAACCACATAGACATGGTATGAGAGCAACTGGCCTTTGATTATACTGTAAGTTATATGCGGCAGTGGGAATCCAAATTAGCAGAGGTGGGGGCATATGGAACACAACTAAGCATAGACTGAAATTGACTTCAAGCGACACAGGCCATGAATTATGTCAATTGAGACAAACCAAAAATCTAAACAAGTCTGCACTTGTCGCTACCACGCCCGGTGCTTCCCATTTAATAGGATAAGATAAACCATCCTTTGTTCAGTTTCTTTTTCGGGGTATTAAGTTCTAGCAACATATATGTTCATATCAGGATGGGTACCGACCTTTGACAGTGCGCACTCATGGCGACTTTATAGTGCTGCCCCACTGTGAGATCAGGCCGTCTGCACAATGGTCCGATATCCGAGTCAGTCTCAGTATCGTGATGCTCAGCAGGTAACGACAGGTATGAGTGTTGTAAGTTCAGTGCTAGCACACTCTGACTGAAGGGGAGCGGCATATCATCATCGGTGCTGGTGATCTGGTACCGCCATTTGACAGTACTATAATGCCATCTTGAGTTTTCACTATTGCCAGTTGTAACCTATGGTGATGTCTTGAAATACGATACTAAGACAACGCGGATGAGATAATTACACAATATTCCACCAGGGCTTCCTCGGAGGGTAAAGCAATGGCATCTGCTGTTCAACATCACAACCGAATATTTATCCTAATTACAAGTTAGGGCTATGAACCTTGCATGTCCTAGCAACATCTGAGGTCATATCTAGATTGGTACAGACTTCAGGTCGCTTAGTCAGCTTTATAGTGCTTCCCCAGTAAGATGATTAGTCACTGACACCATGCTATGATATCACTAATATTATCTTGTCCATGAGACAAACCACTCTTCCTGTTTAGCATATTTCCCAGCTGAAAAGCAGGAGTTAGTATGTACATCATCGGTGGTACTTGGCCGTGGATTGAAACCCCGACACCTCACGTTGTGTTATCTAATGTTTCATTAAGAGGCCCTTAACGTGCGGTTACCTTTCACATATCGTCAAATTTAAAATTAGACTTACTTCAGGCGAAATTACTGTAGCTGAACACGATTTATGTAATATATTTATCTAAGCAAATGACACATATTCAAAAACATCGGACTACACAATTTAATGTGCACTATACGTGAGTTGTCAGTTTATTAACAATGTCCTCTTGGAGCATATGTAGGAGACACACTATCATGTGGAAAATAACATGCGATTTAGCAGGTAACACGTAGTGGGTACTATCAATCCAGGGGTGCCCTATATATAGATATGCTGTATAAGAATGATACGACTCTCTTACCCTAATAACACGTTGCTATGCATACTCTACATATACACATTAGTTCTTAAAGAACAAATACAAAAGAAGAATATTCAGCAGAATAAACATAAATTATTTACAACCAAACACCACTCGGTTGGAATGCACATTCAATGCAGGCTAATTGCCGGCCTGTGGTGTGGGACAGGTAACCCTGCACGGCTCACGGATGGAATTCCGGGGTTTCCAGGGCAACACGTGCTGTCACGATCCTCAATATCTGCTGCGGAGGAAACCTGGCGCTGGTTGAGTAACTTGAGCAGCTCGTGCAGGGCTCGAATAGGGAGCAGCTGAGGACCAGCAATGAGAATGGCGGAGTAGAATTGAACTACCACGGGACCTGCCTGTCTGTGACATTAGCACCGATAACAGTCAATGAGAGCTCAGTTAACAACATTGTCGGCGGTAAGTGAATGAGGTTAATGGGATAGCGAGAAGAGGGAGGAGGCGCCACCGTCGCAGCTGAGGTTGAGTAGGTTGGAGCAGTAGATGACTAGCTCCAGGCTCCATCACCCGATCACTGGCGGGTGAAGATGAGGAGCGAGTATGGAATTCCGGGTTATTATGCCAATATCATTCTTATATTGCATATATTAAGAAAGGAAAAGAAACACATTTATAGACAATTCCGGAACCATCTAATGCCATATAACGCATATTAACCACGTGTATAATACTGTTATTATCGAACGGGAATTGCATGCAGTGTATTAAATATTACAACTGATAGATTCAAACAATTTCTTAGTACGGGTGTAAGATCGGTGCTTTGGCGTTGACAAAAGATATGAATGCAAGACATCAATGGGCTAACACAAAGAATGGTCAAAGCTGAATTTTGAATTGTTTCCAATCTACAAACAGTTGCAACCCATAAACAAGAAATCCACAATTGGTACTGATATAAAATTCACAAGATTTGAAAGAAATTGATCTACCGCTGCGAAGAGGTGAAAACGAGATTAGCGTTAATATACTTCTTTATGGGTAGAGGAAGTCAATTCATCACACAAAAAGATACATATTCAAAGAATAACCTACATTTCGTAGGAAAGGGCAGCTCCACTGGGTAGATTGACTAGTTGTGGCTTTGACCTATTTGTAGTATATGCCAACGTTATGCAAGTTAAGCGAACGCTTCATTATTTGCATCATGTGAAACCAGTGAATCAGGTCTACACTGCGTATGTATGACCTACATCACGTCACTGTGCCCTGAGTCGTCACCTGCTGGATAAGCATCGTCCCTTGACATATCATGATGCACCAACAACAGTTACACCAGTTACAACATATATATCAGTTGCATCAGTTGCATCAGTTGCATCAGTTTCATGAGTTACATGAGTTACATGAGTTACATGCGTTACATGAGTTACATGAGTTACATTAGTTACATGAGTTACATGAGTTACATGAGTTACATGAGTTACATGAGTTACATGAGTTACATGAGTTACATGAGTTACATGAGTTAAATGAGTTACACCAGTTACACCAGTTACATCAGTTACATCAGTTACACCAGTTACATCAGTTACATCAGTTACATCAGTTACATCAGTTACATCAGTTACGTGATTTACATGATTTACACGATTTACATGATTTACATGAGTTACACCAGTTACACCAGGTACACCAGTTAAACAAGTTACACCAGTTACACCAGTTACACCAATTACACCAGTTACACCAGTTACACCAGTTACACCAGTTACACCAGTTACACCAGTTACACCAGTTACACCAGTTACACCAGTTACACCAGTTACACCAGTTACACCAGTTACACCAGTTACACCAGTTACACAAGTTACACAAGTTACCCCAGTTACAACATTTACATCGGTTACACCAGTGACACCAGTTACACCAGTTAAACCAGTTACACCAGTTACACCATGTACAGTCATCACACACCAAGCCCCGTGCGTGACACTGGAAACGCCGTGACGCCATGCTAAGGACAGCATGCTATGTCCAGTGTGTGACGTCACACTGTGTGCCCTGTTAGCCCTATGGATGTGCAGCCCTGCCCTGGTTGGGGTCGCCCCAGACTGAGTCCGCGCCATGTTGACTCAAACCCTACAGCGGCTTGGCCAGGCCCCTGAGCTGCTCTAAGTGTAGACGGCTCGACTCGCCGTCCGTGGACAAACATGCCCACTTCAAACAGCGGCCACATATAGGCACACGGAGACCTGCTCTACACTCATCTGCATCTTGGCTTGCTCGGAAGTGGCATGTTCCCAGTAGCGCGGTGTGTCAACACACGCCCTGCATTCAGGAGGTTCAGAGAGTCTTTATTATACCACCCACTCTGAACGGGGCGGGTTTCCATTATGTAGGAGGTAGTAGATTATGCTGTGCTAATGGGACCGGTATCATTTCATTGGTCTTAGTTAAAGTTCTAGTTATGTGATTTTATGATGTATTCATCGGATGGAAATCTTGTCTACCTTAGCGAAAGATGAAATGAATGTTTGTCAGTCCATGGACAAACATGCCCACCTCAAACAGTGGCCACATATAGGCACATAGAGACCTGCTCTACGCTCGGCCGCATGGTGGATTGCTGGAAAGCGGCTTGTTCCCGGTAGCGGGGGGGGGGGGGGTCATCATACGGCCTGCTTTCGGGAGGTACGGAGCTGTTGGTCTGAGTCTTTATTATGCCACCCACTCTGAAAGGGTCCATTCATAATTTTGTAGGCAGTGGCCGACCATTCTCTGCTGACGGGACTAGTATCATTGCACTGGTCATAGATGGACTTCTAGTCATGTGAATTGACCATGTATTCCTTACTTGGGAATATTATTTACCTTAGCGAAAGATCAAACTTAGAAATGGGCTATTTGAGCTGCCACTTGGTTTACCCAAGCCCCACTAGAGTCTGACGTCTCGGCCGTCAGTTCGAGAGGTCCCTAGGTCTCGCGCATTCCCGCTGGGTCCCACTATGCATCACAATGGTGAGAGGTCATGCGAGGTCCTACGAGATTGAACGAGAAACCGTGAGGTCCGTTGAGGTTTCTAAGGGCTCCCTCTAAACCTCAACCTCCACGCTCTGAGAAAGTCATGTTTGCGGCTACAAACCCCTTGAGGTTGACCCTCACGAGGCTGTGACATTCTCCCCCAAACCGTCGCCAACTCCCTAGAGAGTCTCGCGCCCGGCTCCGAGACCTATTACAAATTTCCAAGGGGCAAATATTTGCCCGCCTTATTGAAGCGTGTGCGACCGTGCCGGCGAGCCCGGTGGCTCACTTCCGGTTCGTCTCAGCTCGCCCCCGGGGTAATCCGGCACGGCAACCCGCTGCCGCCGCGCATGCACAGCAAGTCCCGTACACATCCGAGCAGTCCCTAGCATATATGAGTAGATCTGAGCAGTTCTTATCAGATCTAAACATGTCTGATCAATTCTGAGCCGTATTGAGCGGTTCTGAGGAGTTCCGAGCTATATGGGTAGTTCCGAGCAGTTCCGAGAATGTAGAGCAGTTCCGAGCAGTTCTGACCATGACCGAGTAGTTTCGAGCAGTTCCGAGCAATTCCGAGAATAGGCGAACACTGATGAGCAGTTCTAAGCAGTTCTGATCAATTCCGAGTACAGTAAAATATCTCTAAATCGACCATCCTTGGGACCGACTTTAGGTGGTCCATTTAGGGAGGTGATCGGTTTAGGGAGTTAGAATATGGTATTGTTGGGACCCAAATAAAGCGATCGATATAGGGGAGTGGTCGATCTGTGGAGGTGGTCAGTTAGGAAGGTTTTACTGTAGTTCCAAGCATACGTGAGCAGTTCTGAACGGTTCCGACCAGCATCCGGTACACCAACATAATGCAACAACAACATCCCTCACTAAGGAGCAAGAGCAGCAATATGCAATGCAGATGAACTATCTAATATTCCCAATGTACACACTTCATTTCAGTGCGGGTGAACTCTCTATGAGGCTCTCTTTTTGTAGACCCGAAGGTGATTGGTTGAACATTCTTTGGCTCGTTGGTTGTTGGCGTTTTACGTCCCGACTACATCTAAGGTCATATCAGGACGGGGAACTTTCTTTGGCTTTTCCACATCACTCCCAATACTCCGGATTGACAACACAATGCCCATACCACTCTCAGTGCTGCCTGACCCCTAACCCCTGGGTTAGATAATTCTGCCTACCTGGCGAGCACAGCAGGTACTTCTGTACATATTCAATAAGATATCCATTTATACTTAGCCTGCCCCGTCTACTTACATAACTCAACTTAAAGTTGCATAGCCCGATGAAATATTTGTCAAAACCAAAACAATTATCTAGATTTGATTATACATATCTAAATTAGATACTAATGTTCTTATTAAGCATTGGTTGCCACATTGAAGGGAATGGTGAACCATTTCAATAGAACCTACTACTACTGAACCCTGTGGGGTCAGAGATTTGGCGTGCTTGCCTAAATAATTGTGCATGTTTGGACTTGAAATATCTAATAGAAAATTAGCCATTTAAAATAAAAGTTATTTCAAGTTAAATTAAGGTAGATTACATTGAATAACCTAATATATTTTCTCAGAAAATGACAGAAACTCAAAACCATCGGACTATGCACCTTTAGCCCTTCACCCATCTGTCCATTGCAGTTAACCCTCTTCCGGACCTAACTCTTCACCCAGAGTTATACTTATACATTATACAAGGGGGCACGTGATTCCTGAGAGGCGGGAGGATGGCAAACCCTGCTCTAGGGCAGAACGGAGCCAGCCGATGACCTCAATGCGCTGCATTAATTTTAATTTCGGGAGGGTGCTTGGGGATTATTTCCACGATAGTTACTCAGTAGAATAAACACAATATTAAAGTAGAAACAGTTGGGTGTGTCTCACAAGTTGAGATGGCCTTTACGACTACTAGTTGTTATTGGTTGGTGAACTTGTCATGAGTTGGTGCTAATGTGCTGCTGCAGTTATTATATCACGGTTGGTCCAATTGCACGTCGGTGATGTCATGGCTGATGTGATTGTGTTGGGTTGGAGGAGTTGTAGTAGGTTGGTGTGGTTGTTGCTGGTTGCTGCAGTGGTCAAGGGTTGGCTTGGTTGGTGTGTGTTAGCCTGGGTTGTTGCTGTTGGTGTTTGTTAGCTTGTGTTGGTACGTGTCGGTGTGTGTTAGCTTGGGTTAGTGATGTTGGTGTGTGTTAGCCTGGGCTGGTGCGGGTTGGTGTGTGTTAGCCAGGGTTCGTGCCGGTTGGTGTGTGTTAGCCTGGGCTAGTGTGGGTTGGTGTGTGTTAGCTTGGGCTGGTGGGGGTTGGTGTGTGTTAGCCCGGGTTGATGCGAGTTGGTATGGCTTGGTTCGGGTTGGTGTGTGTTAGGCTGTGTGGTTGTGGTTGGGACACTTGGCTTGAAGTGGCTACAGGCAGGCGACGTGCCGTCTCAGGCTGCTACCGGATGGACGATTGTTGCCGGCTTCAGTGTCCGGGCTGAAGCCGGACATTGCCTTCTCATACCTGGAAACATATCACCTCCCTAATATGCAATACACTGGAGGAGGGGAGGACAGGGGCGGGAGAGGCGGGGAGTGGGGAAGGAGGAGGGGGCGGGGATAGGAGGAGAGGAGCGCGGGGGGTGGGGCGCAGGACTGGGGGAGAGGGGCGGGGTGGGGCGGGGAGTGTAGGGAGAGAAGCGGGGAGGGGCGGGGAGTGTAGGGAGAGGAGCGGGGAGAGGGGAGCTGACTACGGGAAGGGCGTGGATGCAGGGGCAGGGAGGAGTGAATGAGGGTAGTAAGAGTGGTGTGAGAGTAAGGGGGCAGGGGTGAGAGCAGGGGTAGGGAAACTGAATAGTACGGGGGCCATGTGGAAAACAGGGGCTGGGGGTAGTGAACGGCGTCAGTAAGTATGGTTTTGAGGGTAGGGGGAGAGTCGGGATGAGGGGGAGGGGCGAGGATCAGGGGAGTTGACTAGGGGAGTGTGGGGATGAGAGGGGAGGAGGAGAGTAAGTGGTCTCAGCAGGGGCGGTGTGAGGGTTGGGGGAGAGGAGGCAGAAAGGGAGATGTGCAAGAGTGAAAGAGGATACCAGGAAAGGGGTTGACTGTGTGCGCAGAGAGGGAGAGTGGGTGCCGTGGGGAGGAGCTACATTTAGTCATGAGGGCGGGGGGGGGGGGGAGGCAAGCTTGAGCTGCAGACTCAGTGAACGGGTGCAAGGCATTTAGGCTGACTATGGAGGGTTACTAGAAATATTTCTAAATAACCGACTGTAAAATTCTCCGATTAAGTGTATATTGAATATCGCGATGGTTAAATATGAAACAGTACTCCCTTTATAAGGCTCACACAGGGGGAGGGAAACAATGCCCCTTTAAGCACAATCCTTCCCCCCTTATCGCACCAGGCACACATTCGCCACATGTTATCTAACTTATGGTGGTGGTCAAAGCTGGGTGGGAGGTGAGCCCTGAAAGCAGCCGATAAGAATGTTGATAACAGCCACTGTTGCGTGTATATAAACTGAATAAAACAAAGCATCAGCATCATTATCTATCTATACTTCTGCTGGTGCTGGACTCGAATCATGCATTGTGTCCTGTGTGTCTCTACTATGGGGTAAGCTCTGCTATATAGGTCATATGAATAGAATATATCAAAAGGGAGGATAGTATGCCTTCAGCAGGATAGTATGCCTTATGCAGGACAATATGCCTTATGCAGGATAGATGCCTTAAGCAGGATAGTACTACAGCCACTAGAAACAATAGAGAGCAGAATATCATCACCCATAGCCCTCGCATACCACCTAACTAGATCGGCCATCCATAGCTTCAAACGCCCGCATATATGAGATGTGGGGACCCGCAAATACGGGATTTCAGACGGCGTTCCTAGAAGACCTCGGTCCGAAACATGGCATCATGGTGAAGACTTTGAATATATAACCCAACTCCAGCCGGACTGACCACCATGCCCCCTCCCGGGCAGCTGAGTGAGTCAGGTAACGACTGAACTAGGTCGAGTTATGCAGACCGGGCCAGTGTCGTTATACCGATAGCATCCCAGTATTAACTAAAAGGAAAGCAAGCCTAGGTTAATATTATGCTATTCATAGAACATAGATTAATCAACGGTTCCAGTGCAAAAGAAAATACGTGTGTTAACTGTTTAAAATTCAGAATAATTCAGAGCAGGTTTGGTGCTGATTTCCTCAGGGGCTACCTGGTGTAGTTATTTTGTAATTATCCCGTTGTTTATTATGGTATGTTATAATTCGTGATTTGTTCTAATATTGTACCCTGGAGTGTGGCATGTAGTTTATTTCGTGATGTGTTGATATTGAGTTCATATATTTATGTGCTCCAGTATCCAATGGTGATGTGTTAAACAGTGATGACATTGATAGTGTAGCTCTCACCGCTGCCCGTCAAAGAGCACCTACTAAACAGAACAGTTGTTTTTTTCTGAGCAACTTTAGGAATTTTGAAGGCAGCAACTGCCTCACAGCGGCAAAAGGGGCTGCTCATAAAGGCTGTCAGGCATTGATACTAGCCGTCCCTGGCTGCATACAACAATCCACACCCAGGCTGCTCAAGCTACCTCAGACACAATAAAGCAGACAAGATGATCAGCTTCCCAGAACCTCCCGACCACTTCCATTCATAATATTGTAGTAGTATGTACATGAGCTCCACTACCACATGGTGGTGGCAGACACTACACTGCACACCTACGCAGTTACATCAAACTGAGCTAGGTGGTGGCATGCTAGCCACTGGGCAGGGCCCGGACTGGGCTGCCCTCTACTGCATGTGACTAGCACACTCCCGACCCACCTATAGAGGCAATGTGGGACCTAGTGAGTTAGGGGGCAGGTCAATTGACTGTTGATGTCACGGAGAGCAAATACGTTTAGCAATAAACCAGTTGAAGCGTACTGTCTCTGGATCTTGGCGTTCTTCCGTGTGTGCCTGACAAGGAGTGAAAGACCGTGGAACGTCTGACATCGGGCCTACCACATTGGTGGCGTGAATCAGGCCTCGCCTTCTGCGTAAGGGGTGAGTTATGGATCTGTTCCAGCTTTTTGTAGCTCTCTTCTCTTCATAAATTAGTATCAGGGGATGTCAACAGCCGGTCTGCATTGTGGGTGCTCATACCAAATTGATGGTTGTGGGCGTCCCGTCGCAGGAGGGCCATCAGTGAGTGTGAACATTTGTGTTGTGTTTTTGCCATATCGCACTCTTCCCAGGCCTCTTGTGGTGAGGTGTTAATTGGTCATTCGAGAGTGTGGAGCTACCCCTGTGCTGGCATCTCTGGTTATGCCCTGTGGTGTTGTAGGCGTCGACATGTCCGACAGTTAGTGAACGCAGTTAGAACAACTGAGTAGCGGTCCTCCACCAGGTTTCTCCTCTGTGATTACACTGGGGCGGGGCCGGATGGGGCACTTAGCTCACAGCTGGGCACTCATTCAGTAGTCAACCTCATTACCTCAGTAAAAGGTGTTGAAGCATTGGATGGGCCATGTGATGTTCTCTCAGGCGATATAAACACTAGTGAGAGTGAACTGGTGAGTACAGTGAAGGTCTGCTTCGCTCTTGATGATAATATGGTCTCTGTCAATCAGCAATGGTTTGGGGGGCAGGTTTACTCAAGGGTAGCACTACTGCTGCATGTCGTGATGATTTTGGTCTGGGCATACGCAGTAGTTCTGCGTTGGAAGTGCCACTAGAGTATTCACCGTGGGTGAGTTTGGCATTCCGTTCTGCAGGGTCGGGGTTCGGGCACTATCAGTACAATAAGCCGGAAGATACCATCTACTCCCCAGCCGCTACGTCAACGGCTGGTTACCTCTATTCATCAGGTCATCTACTTGTAAACTATTCTGATACTCAGCGAGGGGGGAATGCAAATGTTCTATTACTGATCGGTGTACGTGACCAGGCGCATGTATATATATATATATATATATATATATATGGGTGGTGGTGCCTGAGTGGGATGTAAATAGACATAGTGCTGGCAGGTCTGGGTGTGATTGCACTCAGGCCCCTAGGCCTTCTGCTGGGGTAGGGGTCACCACACTCAAAAGGTCAAGGTTGGTGGTGGCCATGGGCATACCACTGGTATCCATGGAGACCCGGAATGCTGGATACCTATTGGTAGGGCCAAGAATGCTCAATTCCCACTGGGGGAAGGAGGTGGGGGTGATACTCTACAATGAACCCATGTAACTATATAATAATAAACCAGAGGGCTGGACTATCGCTTTTCTCTCCTATTATGCTTTGCTCTCTTTCTTTCTCTTTGTCTGTACTGTTTTCCTCATAGCCTACGTACACATCCGCAGATCCGAGCGTTAGATTCTACATATTGATATGACCTCCCCTCCCCACGTGGCGCCTTCTACTGACCCACGCCTCAGTGGCCGTTAAGCTCACTCACTGTACCACATATAGTACACATAGAATGTACTTGTTCGAAGTTATGTCATCATATATGATCATCGAATGTGCATAGCCTGACAGAGGCTGTTCTCTAGGAGTTGTTTATGATGTGATAGCGCTGTGGTCAAACTGGGGCCAATACTCCTTCAACCCGATCAGTTGAAATACATCAGAAGTGTTTGAAATATGTATTTTACCCTGTATTTTACCATGGTGTCAAACTTTCAACTAAGCCCGGTGCCATGTTACACTTTATATGCAGTCTGGAGCTACGTGATGCACCATGCACTCAGTCAGTGTTAGTAGGTTACAGAGTCCGGTGTCACATGACATACTGGGTATTCAGTCAGGGACTACTTGATGCACCATACACCCAGTCAGAGGTCATGTGATACACTTTGTACTCAGTCAGGGGCTACTTGATGCACCTTGCACTCAGCCAGTATTAGTAGGTTACAGAGTCCTCTGTCACATGACATACTGGGTATTCAGTCAGGGGCTACATAATGCACCTTGCACTCAGCCAGTATTAGTAGGTTACAGAGTCCTCTGTCACATGACTAACTGGGTATTCAGTCAGGGGCTACTTAATGCACCTTGCACTCAGTCAGTATTAGTAGGTTACAGAGTCAGGGGTTAGTTGATGCAGGTTCTCCACCACAGGCGGTTCATGCTCGACCAGTGGTTAGTAGATTTCCACCACAAACTGCTAACACTCATCTAGCTGTTACTGGGTATCCACCACATACTGCTGACATGTGTGTGGATCACCACCACATACTGCTAACACTCATCTAGTTGTTATTGGGTCTCCACCACATACTGCTGACATGTGTGTGGATCACCACCAGAGACTGCTGACATTTGTGTGGATCACCACCACAGAGTTCTCACTGTCCGTCAGTTGTTACCTGATTTAAACAACATCCTGCTCATACTCGTCCGGTTGTGAGTGGTTTCACACCTCGCCGTGCCTACTGATGAGTCGGTCGGCCCCTCCGCCCACCGCCTCTCCCCGGTGACAGTTGAAGCCCCGGGCTGGTGAATCCTTGTGATTCTCTCAGTAATCCCCAACACACCGCCTGCATATCAATCCTCGGCCTCAATGGGCGCCGCGCCGCGCCGACAGACCGGCTGAAAGGGGCACCCGCTGACGGATGTCGGCCGCACCGCGACGGGGCCGTGGTGGACGGGCATGGAGGTTGGAACGGCAGGTTGGGAGAGGAGAGAGAGCGGAGGGGAGGGGAGTGGAAGGAGGAGGGGACGCGGAGGTGGGGATAGGAGAAGCGGAGGTGGGGAAGGAGGAGGGGGAGAGAAGAGAGGAGAGGAAGGAGAAGGGGAGTGCAGAGAGGGGAGCTGAGGGTGGAGAGGGAGGGAGGAGAGGAAGGGGAGGAGATGTTGGAAGGAGAGGCGGAGGGGAGGGGAATGGAGGGAGGCAGTGGAGGAGGTGGGGAAGGCGAAGTGGGACTGGGAGGCGGAAGGGAGGGTGGACGGGAAGGGGCAGGGGCAGGGCGAGGGGGAGGAGTAGGTGAGGCAGAGGAGGGGCGATGGGGTGGAGGATGGGCAGGGGTAAGGGTATGTAGTGGGGTGGGGGACGGGGGAGAGGAGAGGAAGGCAACGGGGGGGGGTGCTAGGAGGGGGGTACGGGGGGGTGGTGGAGGGAGCAGTGAACAGGGGGTGGCGGAGGGGAGACGGAGGGGGAGGGGTCTATTTACATCCCACTCAGCCGTTTCCAGGATTTAATATACATACATGCGCCTGATCACGTACACTGATCAGTAATATAACATTTGCATTCCCCCCTATGCCGTATATCGGACTATTTTACAAATGGACACCTGAAGTGTCTTAGACGCTAGATCAGCTAGACGACATATCTGGCCACCATGTGGTCAGACAATGGATACCTGAAGTGTCTTAGACTCTAGATCAGCTAGACGACATATCTGGCCACCATGTGGTCAGACAATGGATACCTGAAGTGTGTTAGACTGTAGATGAGCTAGACAACATATCTGGCCACCATGTGGTCAGACAATGGATACCTGAAGTGTCTTAGACTCTAGATCAGCTAGACGACATATCTGGCCACCATGTGGTCAGACAATGGATACCTGAAGTGTGTTAGACTGTAGATCAGCTAGACGACATATCTGGCCACCATGTGGTCAGACAATGGATACCTGAAGTGTGTTAGACTGTAGATGAGCTAGACAACATATCTGGCCACCATGTGGTCAAACAATGGATGCCTGAAGTGTCTTAGAACATACCCCAGCTAAAGCTCTTACCTTGCTATCACGTCGTCAAACGACGACTACCTGGACCTTCCATCAGACCCCGTTAGACAGAGTAGACACCTATACAGCACTGGCCTGAAAATGACCTCTGACCTCTGTGTAGATAAAGGACGTCACTACAACATTGGCAAGGAAAGGAGCACTGACCTGTGTGCAGACCACTTACAGCTGGGGAGCATAGACATCGATACAACATCAGCAAGCACATTGTGCTTTCATATCATGATCCTATCAATTATTTTGACTTGAAGAATGGTGTGGATAGCTGGTGCCACTTCTCTAAATATACCCCTCTAAGGCAATGCTAATGAATAACCCGATATGGTTGCATTAAGGCTACTTAATCATATTTAGGAGAAACCATTATGTTCACAATTTCTTTTCATTTGTATTGTAATGAGCCATTTTGAATGTATCGATATAGTTGTTTAAATTGTGAATAAGATAAACGACAATGGTTAGAAGAGCCGTTGCCAGGATTTAAATAAGTAGTTTGTGCATAAATATAAATACATTTACAACAGCAGACAAAAAAGATAAAACGGTAAGAAAGTTTGCATCCCAGCTAGAAATGATACACAACTACAACATCGTCGGGTATCGGACGACTGACTGGTACGATGTATCACTACCCAACTAGATAAAGTATACTATAACAACATTGGTAAATCAGGGATACCTGGCTGGCTATTGTGTGTATAATCTCCGGGGAGACAGCGAAGTCCAAGTAGCGCAACCATTGATGAATCAGTCGCGCATCAGTTTCCGTCGTGTGTCCCGTCGTGTGTCCCTGAGTATATGTGTGTGTGGGGGGGGGCAGGGGCGGGGGGGGGGTAGCATGCTGGCGTCTCCCTGAACAGGCGCCTTCCGGTGTCCGTCCCACACCACTGACTTCCCCAATTGTCTGCCACCAATGAATCAGCTGAGAAAGACAATCGGAATCCGCTGGTGTCCGACAACGCAATCTCTGCCGGAATCATTTAGCGCAGTGCCTTTTCAGTCTATTTTTAGACATTCTGCAGCAGTCTTTGTTGACATCTGTTTGGAGTTTAATGTCGGCTACAGGCAACGGAATAGAGAAAGGTTATCACTTAGTCACTGAGAGATGTCTGTCGTTGCTAGAAGACAAATATGTGAAGGGTGAATATCAGCAGTTGTTATTCTAAGAGAGGAGGTAAGATCGGGTATTGCATGCAGGTTTCTCGCTATGTGCATAGTCTTTCTTTCTTTTAGTACATTAGTTGATAAAGCAGGGGGCTTTTCATTGGCAGACACTTGGTTTTCCGCAGTCTACTGCTCCTTTCCCTATCCTAGTAACGCCAAGTGCCATGCTTGTTCTCTTAAATGGTACTAGTTGTTTACATTTACTTCCTTAAGCACTATTATGATAATTCATGACATATCCAATTCAACATGAAATAAATCATGTTAAATGCGCATACATGTCAGATATAAAGCTACTACTCCCATACCAGCGATATCAATATATATGCATGCAGAAGTAATACGGATAGTTAATACATGTTTTTGTTTATTGTTTGTTGTTGTTTTACGTCATATCAGGACGGGTACTTGTGACAGTGCACACTCATGGCAACTTTATAGTGCTGCCCCACTGGGAGACCAGGCCACCAGCACCATGACCTGATATCCCACTCAGTCACATTATCCTGACAGTGAGCCAACCCATCCTTGCCCTATCCTAACAATGCCAAGCACCAGGCTAGGAAGCGACAAGTATCAATTTTTAAGTCATTGGTTTGACTCGACCAGGGTTTGAACCCACGATCCCATGGTCTACCAACACGGGATACGGTTAATAAATTACACTGTCTCCTAGATGAGGTGTGTGTTGGTGCATGATATTAGATTCATAGGTGGGATGCAGATATCATATTGATATAAAAGGCCTTGACCACTTCCACGCTTGTTTTATGTAATATATATTGAAAATACCCATAATCATATCTAGACCTACGCATGTCCTAACACCACCGGAATGTTGTATGGGCCCTTAAGAAGAATTAATCAATATTTAAGCCAAACAACATTACTTTATTGAAAATGGCATGCTCTGTAGAATGCGATTTCACATGTCTAATATATTTATGTTGTGGCATAATGCCTTTATAGCGCTTATTGGTGGATATGGTGGGTTTCAATGAGCATAGATATTGGTCTCTTACAAAACACTCCCAGCATTTAATTTTTTTTTTTTTGTATTGAGGCTGTATTTATACTGTCCATAGCATATAAGCCTGGGTACCCAGGCTTGTTTTCAATGCTGGCCAGTTGTAGTGTTGGTGCTATCTTACCACACAGTGGCTGCTGATAAGGTATTTGATTGCCTGCATTTCAGTAGCAGATAGATAATTGGTTGGTATGGTTAGTAGCCTATGTTAGTTTTTTTAGATGTTCTTGGTATATATGTATTTATTTTTCTACTCTTATTACTAGACTACTTACTTATTACTAGACTAGCACTTACTGAACTACGCCATCTCCCTATGCCTACATACCACCCTTGATTCCCAACAATATAGCACTACGTACCATGACCGTATTATGTACTATCATGGTACCATTGGACACATAGTTTAAGTGAGAGCTAAATACATCCACAATGCATGTACTTATGAAACAGGGTCCCTTTCACAATTGACTCATGCCTTGCATACACCTTGCATACTTCTCGACTGGCAGCTGTGTGATTTCTCCAGCAACACTGGACCTCTTGAGAAGCTCATAGATGTGTTTAGGCTGTTCCTACAACAGTTTGTTTCAGATTGACGGGAGTTACCCGATACCGTGTATACATATAGAGAACCCCGATTAACAGCCCAGACCGTGTAACAGTGGCACACGTCCTTGCACCAAGCGGAGAGGCGGCTGTTGGACAGGCACTTCACTCAATGGTGGCCATACTGGAAGAACACGAGAGCAGTATCATAACAGAACATTAGTAAATGATGATGCAGAAATACACCTGAATATCAAAACAATGCTTTAAACGTAAGGAGGTTGTTGTGGTTATTTTACCAAGCTTCAATAAGTTTAAAACATGAAAGTGAATTAGGACAAACATGTGTAACGCTCTCTAAAGTACCACAGTGCCATAGATGTGCATAACCCTGTGCCTGATACGCCGTTTATTTAGTATCTAGTGAGGCTGCACTATAAAGTCATCATGAGTGTGCACTGTCACAACTAGGTACCCAACCCAATATACCCTCACATGGTGCTAGGACATTACCCCCCTCCAAATTTAAATTGAACACATTTGGAAAGAAATGAAAATAAAATAGAAATTTTCCCAATATTTAGGACTACAGCCTACAATACATCATATTGCAACATGGCGGCTGTGCTGAGGCTATATGATGAGAGGAGCACTCGCGCATGTCTGCTGTACCAGCGCCTTCCTGCCGTCTGGGAAGGTGTGCTTAGCACCACTTCCTTCCAGGGCCGAATCAATACCCTAGACTGGTTCCCAATTTGGTCGCCAGGTTCCGCTAAGTCGACAAGATGAGGCCGGCACTTCGGGGTGTGCTTCCCGAATCACACCACCCTCAGCGCGCCCACCATGCAGTGTCGCGGAAAATAGTTCCCCACCCACAGTCCTATCTGCACAGGCCGCGCACCTAGCGGGGAAGTGTGCTGAGTGAGTCACGTGACTATCTGTATCTCATCCAGAATGATCCTCTAAGCGCAGAGAGTGGATTCTGGCTAGAGCTGTGGGGGATGTTTCTACATGATTGCCTGGCTTGTGTTTTGTAATTGCGGGTTCTCTGGTGTATGTCTTCCCTGTGTAAAGCTACTGGTTTTTTGAGGCAGATTGTTTGTCCAATTTGGTATTGGGTTGTAGATCAGTGTAAATAATTAACTATATTTTAGAAGCCAGGAATATTTATTTATTTGATTATGATACCAGAACTACTTCTCAATTGTCCATGATGTGCGCAACATGGGTAATTGAATGAACGAGACTGTGAATCTCAGTAGATTAGGGCACCATGGCGCCGACTATATTCTATTCTTAGAACTAATAACTTTGGCCGCTGATCGACGCGCCATCTACATGATACTTCTTGAACTACGCAGTTAGATTTAAAATCAGACTGGTGGTGACATCTATATTCACTTTTAGAACTAAAATGGCCGCCGATTGATGCGCCACCTATAGTGATTTCCAGTCAAAGCCGATGACGTGGCACTGGAGATATTCACTTCGACCAGACTTTTCAAACCGAGAGGACATACTTCTGCCGCCCAGATTTGCTGTCCCACCCACCCAACTAATATGATGTATCGATAGGGTTAAGTGCCTGTAATCCTTGAAATATCTAAGGTCATCTCATCATGAAAGAGTAATGTAACAATCTAAGATAGAAAGAATTAAAATTGCCACTTTATACTACTGTCTCGTTCTGTTTTCAATTGTGATGCAATTCTACACTGAGTTAAGTTCACTAGATGATTCTTTGTGGGTACAATGTATTAAAGGTCATACTTTTGTCAAAGATATTGCTACAACAGATGAGTAATTGAGATCTTTACCTAGAATCAGATGTGTCTGTATGTATACCGCTATATAAGTATTTCTCATGCATGTTTATACATATCGCCATAGGACAAGTTACATAACAGTGATTCCAGGAATGGCCTTTGCCCAATTTGTTCCTAATTTAAGAGACCTTCATCACTGTCATGTCCATGCTTATGCAAGAGAGATTGTTAAAGCAAATCAGAAATGTATGTTTTTACATGTGATTGATTGATTGATTGGTGGTGGTTTTATGCCATGTCAGCAGCATAGGCCATATTCACAGCCAGAAATGTTTGTTTTTTGTTCAAACCATCGCTTTTACATGTAAAAGCAGACAGTCAGTTATGTGCCAATAGACATTAGAATGCTCACAATCATATATTTGTGGTCAAGGGAAACAAATTCCCACAGAAAAAGACAAGTTTTATTAATAATTGATTGAATCTATTTAGTAAACTATATGAGGTGGTACAGTCCAGCTGCCCTCAAAAAGGCTAAAATGTGTTCTTGTTTTAATTTAGTAAAAAGTTCATGCATACTGTCTGCAGTGTAGAATTGTTGGTGCAGGGACAAAAAATCAACACAACTTAGTAAAATGTGTTTGAGTGTCAGCGGGGACTGACACCCAATACATTCAGGGGGAGGTTCCCCCTTGAGCAGAAAAGCATGTGTAAGCCACGACTGGCCAATCCCTCATGTTGCCATTTGGATTTCATGCGGGTGGTTATTAGTGGTTTCAGATCAGAGTGAGGGATCAGACACAGTTCAAGATCACAGTTCAGGGCCTTCTTCGCAGCCCAATCAGCTCATTTGTTTCCTTGTCTGCCGGCATGGACAGGCATCCAGCACAGATGGATGTCATAACCATCCGTTGTCAGTTGGTTCATTTTATAAATGACCGTTGCTAGAATAGGGTGTTTGTTTTGAGTCCAGCAACAGCCAGGAGGCAAGAGAACCAATCACTGTATATAACATAGTTAGTGTGGTTGGATACCTCAATACCTCCATATGTGTATATATGTATATGAAAGCATTTCCATATGGCCACGGGAACACTGATATCAAAGTTGTGTGGTTTATTTGCCCCGAGTTGTCCTGACCAGCTGACACAACCAAACAATTAGATATCACCTCACAGACGCGACGCGCCTAATGGGTTATACCAGTCGTTACCGCACAGGACAGCGCTGTGCTTTCTGGGTAATGCCCATTAGATGATGGGGTGCGGGTGGCAGTGACGTCACCGGTCTGGACGCCGCCCAGGTGCACCTACATATCCTTGGGTGCACCAGGTGCCTCAGGTGAACCCAGGTCTTCACACGCACCTTGTCTACACAGGCCGTGAGACCAAACAGGTGTTGCCCGATATGGCGCTTAGAGCCCGAGTTATCTGGGAATAGCACTGGCCGATCTGAGGCTGAGTTAGATACTCACGTGCGGCTTTAGGAACACAACACTGACTGTGGAGCATTAAGGCAACGTACAGTTAGTGGCATAGTTTTGAGATTGTTTCTCAGATGAGCACGACAGGCTGGATTTAAATGAGTGGTGAAGAGCATGCAATCATAGTAATAACATAATCATTTTTGGTATTTTGATGGGGCCCCTTTGTTGGCCACCCAGAACTGGACCCACATGCTCTAGTCCCCCCAAGCAAGCAGAAGAATGAGTGCGCTTGCTTCTCAATCGTCTTTATTCTCTGCTCACTGTGACATCCATGATCAAGTGACCCGCCTCGGCCCTGCCAGGTCCCACATCAACTTCATCAGAGGGGTAGGTTACACTATCTGCATGCAGTAGGTGGCAGCCCTGTGGCAGCACTGGCCGGCGGCTACCGTACCACTACATATCGCTGTAAACTGCGATACTGACGGAGCAGTCCTTGCCGCCACTATATAGTAGTGGAGCTCATGTCTGGACTACTACACTATTATAAGTTGTATTGGACTGGACATGACATTGTATACTACGTGATATCAATGACAAACATTATTCATTAAGTACAATATTTCAGTTGGTATTTTGTTCTTCACAATACCTGATTCATCAGCATTGAAGGCAGGGTCTTCTGGATGTAGGGGATAGGGCTAGTTACACCGTGATGTGTCATGATGATTGTAAATGCTAGTTAGATGATGGTATATGATTCGTGTGTTTCTTGTTGTTTACATTATAGCAATAGCTAAGTTCATATGAGGATGGATACTGACTAATAACAGTGCACACTCATGGTGCTTTATAGTGCTGCCCCGCTGTGAGCCGAGCCCGCTGGCACCATGAGCTGGTATCCCATACTAACTTAATGTTGTGATTAAGTAAATTAGTCGTCGTTTAAAGCAGGGTGGAGTCGGTGAAGTCGGGTATTTTAGTAAACCAGGACAACGTAGAAGCTTCCGCTACAACTCGCCTCTATGTGTGCATATATAGTAGACCTTCTTACACATACGGTTCTTCCCGAAGCCGATTCCAGAAGCTGTCTCTATTTATTCATTAATGAGTCCGTGGGATGAGTCTGCCGACGTTGGCCTGCTGTGTGTCCGGATGGGGCAGGGAGGGGGGGGGGGGGGGGGGGGGGGGTGATGGGACGTGGTAGGGCCGTCTGTAGTGAGCCGTTATACGGCGGGGTAGGGCGGTGTAGGGCGGGACAGGGGGGGTGGGGTAGGGCGGTGTAGGGCGGGACAGGGGGGTGGGGCGGTGGGGGGGGGCGGCGAGGTGGGGGGGGGCGGTGTAGGCGGGGAAGGCGAGGGGGTGGGGGGCGGGTGGGGGGGCGGGGGGTGGGGCGGGTGGGGGGGGGGCGGGGTGGGGCGGGGGGGGGCAAGGCGAGGTGGGGGAGGGGTTGGGCGGTGTGGGATGGGACGTGGCGGTGCTGGGTACAGTTGGGTGGGGTTGAGGCGGGGCGGGCGGGCGGGGGGGGGGGGGGGGGGGGGGGGGGGGGGTGCGGTGGGGGGGGGGGCGGGGGCGGGGGGTGGGGGGGCGGGGGGGGGGGGCGGGGCGGGGGGGGGGGGGGGGGGGCGGGGGGGGCGGGGCGGGGGGGGGGCGGGGCGGGGCGGGGGCGGGGGCGGGGGGGGTCGGGGGGGGCGGGGGGGGCGGGGGGGGGCGGGGGGGGGGGGGGGGGGGCGGGGGGGGCGGGGCGGGGGGGGCGGGGCGGGCGGGGGGGGGCGGGGCGGGGCGGGGCGGGGGGGGGGGGGCGGGGGCGGGGCGTGGTGCGGTGCGGGCGGGGGCAGGGCGGGGCGGGGCGGCGGGGGCGGGGCGGGCGGGGCGGGGATGTGGTGGGCCGGGTGGTCGGGCGGGGGCAGAGCGAGGCGGGGCGGGGCGGGGAGGGGCGGGGCGGGGCGGGGGCGGGGCATGGCGGGGCGGGAGGGGCGGGGTGGGGGCGGGGCGGCAGGCGGGGCGGGGCGGGGCGGAGGCGGGGGGGCGTGGCGGGGGGGCGGGGCGGGCGGTGGCGGGCGGGGCGTGGGCGGGGCGGGGCGGGGCGAGGCGGGGCGGGGCTGGGGGCGGGGCCGGGGCGGGCGGGGCGGGGCCGGGGGCGGGGGCGGGGCGGGGCGGGGCGGGGGCGGGGGCGGCGGGGCGGGGCGGCGGCGGGGCGGGGCGGGGGCGGGGCGGGGCGGGGGGGGCGGCGGCGGGGCGGGAGGCGGGGCGGGGCGGGGCGGGGCGGGGCGGGGCGGGGCGCGGGCGGGGCGGCGGCGGGGGCGGGGCGGGGCGGGGCGGGGCGGGGCGGGGCGGTCTAGAGGGCGGCTACTCCTGGCGATTCCACCCAGTTTTTCCACCCTAACCCACACCCTAGGAACTTCACCCCCTCCGTCCCACTCTCACACCGGGGTATTACAACCGTCCCACCAGGCTGTACCCGTCTTCTCTCCTGTCCCTGTCCATTCGATATCCCTATTCTTATCCCTATCAATATCCCTCCCACCTTTCCCTCTCATTGTCCCTCTCCATCCCATATCCCTATCCCTACCCATATCATATCCGTCCCTGTCCCCTCTCCCTATCCCTATCCATGTCCCTGTTCTTGACCCTGTTCTCGCCCCTGTCCCTTTCCCTCTCCCATATTGCTCTCCCTGTCCCATACCCCACGCTCCCTCTCCCTGCCCCTACCCCTATACTATATGTGTCCTTATCCCTATCCCTATCCCTGTTCTCTCCCCTGTCCCTCTCCCTCTCCCCCTATCCCTCTCTCTGCCCATCTCCCCCTCCCTCCCTCTCCCTGTCCCTACCCATATCCTATCCACGTCCTCATCCCTATCCCTGCTCTTGTCCTTGTTCTCGTTGCTGTCGCTCTCGCGCTCCATCCCACTCTCTCCCGCCCCTTCAGCCTCACTCGCCAGCATCCCTCATTGCTCGCCCCTCCTACTCTCTCCCGCCCCTTCAGCCTCACTTCCCAGCATCCCTCATTGCCCGCCCCTCCTACTCTCTCCCGCCCCTTCAGCCTCACTTCCCAGCATCCCTCATTGCCCGCCCCTCCGACTCTCTCCCGCCCCTTCAGCCTCACTACCCAGCATCCCTCATTGCCCGCCCCTCCTACTCTCTCCCGCCCCTTCAGCCTCACTTCCCAGCATCCCTCATTGCCCGCCCCTCTACTCTCTCCCGCCCCTTCAGCCTCACTTCCCAGCATCCCTCATTGCCTGCCCCTCCTACTCTCTCCCGCCCCTTCAGCCTCACTTCCCAGCATCCCTCATTGCCCGCCCCTCCTACTCTCTCCCGCCCCTTCAGCCTCACTTCCCAGCATCCCTCATTGCCCGCCCCTCCTACTCTCTCCCGCCCCTTCAGCCTCACTTTCCATCATCCCTCATTGCCCGCCCCTCCTACTCTCTCCCGCCCCTTCAGCCTCACTACCAGCATCCCTCATTGCCCGCCCCTCCTACTCTCTCCCGCCCCTTCAGCCTCACTACCCAGCATCCCTCATTGCCCGCCCCTCCTACTCTCTCCTGCCCCTTCAGCCTCACTTCCCAGCATCCCTCATTGCCCGCCCTCCTACTCTCTCCGCCCCTTCAGCCTCACTTCCCAGCATCCCTCATTGCCCGCCCCTCCGACTCTCTCCCGCCCCTACAGCCTCACTTCCAGCATCCCTCATTGCCCGCCCCTCCGACTCTCTCCCGCCCTTCAGCCTCACTTCCCAGCATCCTCATTGCCCGCCCCTCCCGACTCTCTCCTAATCTGATCTTTGATGTTGCCAGGAGGTAAAGCCCCAACAAACAACAAACAACAACAGTCTCCCACCCTCTTCACTATGTCCCCCACTTTGCCCTCACATTGCCCTCAGCCCTCCTTCACCCACCCTCACACCAAACCGTGCATCTCAGCACCACCTAAACAGAGCCGCCCCCCCCCCGCCACCTCTACCCCCTCACCCCTCCTTCACCCACCCTCACACCAAACCGTGCATCTCAGCACCACCTAAACAGAGCCGCCCCCCCCGCACCTCTACCCCCTCACCCCTCCTTCACCCACGCTCACACCAAACCGTGCATCTCAGCACCACCTAAGCAGATCCGACCCCCCCCCCCCCGCCTCTACCCCCTCATCCCTCCTTCACCCACCCTCACACCAAACCGTGCATCTCAGGACCCACCTAAACAGAGCCGCCCCGCCACCCCCCACCTCTACCCCCTCACCCCTCCTTCAACCACTCTCACACCAAAGCGTGCATCTCAGCACCACCTAAACAGAGCCGCCCCCCCCCCCCCCCCCCCCCACCTCTACTCCCTCACCCCTCCTGCCCGACAACCCCCGACTGTCGTCCCAGCTGTGCACTGAACACGTCCCGTCTACAGCTCGTACTCACGTCCGACCTTCCTCCCACCCCTCCACCCACGCCTCCCCCCGCCCCCTCCCCACCCTCCCCACCCTCCCCGCCCCTCCCCGCCCTCCCCCGCCCCTCCCCACCCCTCCCCACCCCTCCCCACCTCTCCCCGCCCCGCCCCACCCCTCCCCACCCCTACCCACCCCTCCCACACCCCTCCCCACCCCTCCCCACCCCTCTCCGCCCCTCCCCACCCGCTCCCACCCCTCCACACCCCTCCCCACCCCCCTCCCCCCCCTCCCCACCCCTCCCCGCCCATCCATGCCACCACCTCAGCCGCCCCTTTTGCCCGCCCCTCCCTCGCCCTCTCCCTGCTCCCTTTCCCTCCGGCTCGCCTCCCATCCCTCCACGGGCGGCCCACATATCTTTGTTCCCGCCACCATCTCGGCCATCATTCCCCAGATGCGCCCAGAGGGATGCTGCGCGTGCGCACCGTGTCGCATGACCAGAAGTCCGGCCTTAGAGACGCGGACGCCATTACCACGCAGCTGTAAAGGGAGCTGCACAATGAAGGCGGGGCTGGAAGGAAGACAAAGCCCACTTCCGGTATAAGCACAAAGGCGACCGCCTCCCGTCTCGTCAGCATTACCTATAGAGGGGGTCAGTCGTCCCGGCCTCATATCACGCCTCCCGCCACCCGCCACCTGCCTCTCACCGCCCACCTCCCGCCTCCCGCCTCCCGCCACCCGCCATCCGCTGCCCGCCTCCCGCGTCCGCCGCCCGCCCCCGGCCGTTCGCCGCCCGCCTCCCGCTGTCGGGCGCCCGCCACTCGCCGCCCGCCTCCCGACGCCCGCCTCCCGCCATCCGCCACCTGCCGTCCACGGCCCGCCTCCCGCTGCCCGCCTCCCGCCGCCCACCTCCCGCCATCCGCCACCTGCCGTCCACCGCCCGCCTCCCGCCGTCCGCCGCCCGCCTCCATCCGCCAGCTCCCACCTCCCACCTTCCACCTCAAGTTTTTTGTTTTTTTGTTTTTTGTGACAAGGTATTTTACCTTTCCCATAATGTATAAGCCCCATGAGGGCACTTGTTTTCAATGCTGGAGAGCTGTGATGTTGTTTTTGTTCTGATCCTTTGCCCAGTGGAGTTTACCTGTTTCAGCTCAGGCCAGTCTCATGGTTTTGGGTGTTAGTAACAATCTATGTTAGTTTTGTGGTATTTTTTTCCAGAATTGTTTCCTGTTTGAGTATGATATCTTAGCCTACTATGTACATCTACTTCGGTGTCACGTAGCCTTGTGGGAGACGATCCCATCCCATATTGGTTTGTTGCAACCCCCTTTCACCCAAGTCCTGTCCTTAGATAGTGTGCTGGTGTATCAGAACACACCCGGACTCTTCAAGACTGCGACTAGGTGGGATGTTTGTGTTGTTTGCTTAGCCACTTTGCATTTCAGGGTGGATTAGATACATGACGGTGGCCTGTCCATTTGTGTGTAGATTTGTGCCAGTAACATACCCAGGTGGACTGCGCCATGTGGTGATTTTTTCTCTGATGTCATTAGTGCTTCGGAGGGCAAGTGTCCATTTTTCTTTCCATATCTACCATTTTTCTGGCCTGTGTTTTGCTTTGTGCGCTATTGCACAGCAGTGTAGATTTGTGCCAGTAACATACCCAGGTGGACTGCGCCATGTGGTGATTTTTTCTCTGATGTCATTAGTGCTTCGGAGGGCAAGTGTCCATTTTTCTTTCCATATCTACCATTTTTCTGGCCTGTGTTTTGCTTTGTGCGCTATTGCACAGCAAGCAGTAACTGTGCTCAGGGGCACACTGCGTTTTATTCTGTTGAGAAGTAGTTTCTTTCTTTAGTACTTGTTTGTAGTGGTCAATGTTACGGATTGCCTATTGTTTTGTGTTTTGATTATTCCAGGCATGTGCTCCCATGGTTAGTACAATCCTCTCATAGACTATGGTGTTATTCATTTTTTGTCAGTAGTATTGGGGGCCGCCATATGTCTGGTGTCCCTGCAGGGGGTTACTGTGTAGCCTGGTTTTGTGGTGTGCTGGTGTGTTTCCCTTCTATTCATCAATGGTGTCGCATTGCATTTGTTGTGTAGTTCTATCGTAGGGTATCTTTGGTGTACCTGGAGAGATATTTTGAGGGCTTTGTTTTGTAGTACCTGCAGTTTGTTTAGAAGTTTGGTATTTCCTCCCATGTAGACTACATCACCGTATTCAAAGTAGGGGAGGATCATACCCATATATATTTTAATTGCCATGTTTTCAATCATGTAGGGTCTTAATTTTGCCAGGAGCCATATTTGATGGTCTGCTTTTTTTATAGTGTTTCTTATGCAGAGGTCATAACTTACGTGTCAGTCTAGGTCCAATCCCAGGTATGTGTAGTTGTCTACCTGCTCTAGCACACTGTTTCCCAGGGGACACTTTATAGTATTATTACTGGTTAGTCTTGTACCAAATTTGTACTTTTTTTAATTGACTGCAATTTATAGATATTTTGTCTAGGTTGCACCACTCAGTCAGTTTTGTTAGTGTTTGGTTCAGTTTTGTTTCTATTTCTTCAGTTGATTTGCCTGCAGTGTATACCACAATATCATCTTCATATACATGGATGTTATCAATGTCCAGCCAGTTGTTTAGATCACTTATGTATATGAGGAAAAGAAGTGGACCTAGGACTCACCCCTGAGGTACCCCACAGCTTATGTTTTTCTCATTTGATATGGCCCCCTTTACTGTGGTGCATTGTTTCGGATTTTCTAGGTATCTTGTTAGCCATTTCCCTGTTACTCCTTGTAAAAATATACAGTCATTAAGTCGTGATAGTGCAGCTTGGAATGATATCAATATCTTGGGCGATGGAGTTGGGGGCCATTGTTATGTAATAGTGATGCGATGTGTGCCCAATCACTGTGTGACATGGAAATAACTATGTGTAAATGTTATGATGCACAGTGACCGGGATTGCGGTACGATGTCTGGATATTAAGATACGGTTAGTAATTACAGGAATGTTCCCTCCATACACCAGGAAGAGTGCAAATGGAGCGGGACATGTACTATTGTTTATTGTAAATTGTATGATGATTACTTGTTACCACAGGGCCACTGGGTAAGCAAACCAGCCATTCTGCATACATTATGCACACCACCTGCCCTGGAGTTGAGTGATATGTGCCCCCTCTTGGGCACTACCCCTCTCAAGCTGCAGAGGTGTCTGATTGGCTGGCTGTGTGAGCCCAGTCAACCTTGAACTCCTTGCACTTGCTGGACAGACAATCACTCACTCTTGAGATACCAAATGAAGCAGTTCACCACTGAGCTGTGTGTAACACCCATAGGACTTAGGTTCAATGGGCTGTAGGCACTGATTTTGACTTAACAAGCAGAAGCTATGTGGGTCTGTGCAGCAGGATGTAAGTGAGTCAGGGTGGCAGGTCACTAGTAGGTGAACAAGAGTTGTAGCAATAAAGATCAACCTTATCACTGTCAATCTTGCATGACTTGTCTCCCTTTCTTTCTTATGAGTTGTGTTTTGGTATTTAGTTGGGGGAGACTTGCAGACAGTTGCCAGGTTCCTCCTGATAGTAGTGAGTATAAGTAGAATAACTTGAAGATGGCCAAAGCACACCAGTAAATTCTTCATCCTATTATTTCCATTTGGGATAGCTTGCTAATTAGGACAGTGTGGTCCACTGTGTCAAAGGCTAAGTCGATGAATGCTGCACCCACTAGTTTCTTTTTGTTGATATTGTTAGAGATATTGTTTATTAAGTTAGCAATTGTTTTTATTGTCGAGTTAAGACAAAAAATCCACCATGTTTGCTGATTAGTACTTTGTGTTCATTTAGGTTGTCCATAACATGACTATGCATTACTTTTTCCATTAGTTTACTAGGTAGTGGTAGTATAGAGATTGCTCTACAATTACCCAGCGTTTGTTTACGCCCCCTTTGTAGAGTGGGGTAACTTTGGCTATCTTCCAGCGTCTACATATGTGCCTTCTCTGAATAACTTATTGAAAAGGTTACATAAGACATCTGGGATACATCCAAGTGCATCCTTCAGTACTATACTTGATATGTTTTCAATGCCTGACGGTTTGTTGTAGTCAATTTTTGTTAGGAGATCTTTTATTTCTTCTATTGTGGTTTGGCAGTCCCCAATGGCTACGTTTAGTGTTGGTGCTTTCGTGGCCCAGTCAGAGTTACATTTTCTGGATAGCTTATTTCCTATTGCGGAGAAATGTTTGTATATTTTGTTTGCTGTTATTGATTTCAATTTGCTCATTATTGTATAGGGTAATCAAGTCTTTATTTGTGTTGTTTGGGATTAGTGTCTTTACATTTTTCCAAAGTTTATGTGAGTTTTCCCCATTGTTGATCCTGTTTGACAATGTACTTTCTCTTGGCTTTCCCCACTGATTTCTGGCTCCAATTTTATGCTTTATGGTAGTCTGCTATGGGTTGTAGAGCCCCGCTTGTTTAGGCTATTTGACCTGTTTTGTATTTGTCCATAATTGTGCTGATTAATTCTGGGGTTACCCATGGCTCTTGATTATTTTGGATTTTGAGTTTTTTTATTGGGCAGGTAGTGTCGAGATGACTTCTTCACTTCCCCAGTGATAGTTTCCCATTGGCCATTTACCTCTATGTCACTTGGGATAGGTAGTTTAAAAGTTTGTTCCAGGTGGGCTGCTAGAACTTCCTTTCTGTAGTGTTGGTATCATGTCCCCATACGGTGCATGGTTTTGTTTTTGGTTTTTATTTTCTTTCTAGTGATATATATACAGTCTACAGTCAATCTCTTCCACCATATTTGTGCGGTGATTTAGGTACAGGTAGTCACTTGGTGCTGGAAGAGGATTTTCTTTTATAGTATGGTTTACAGAAGGATTTTGTTCAGCCTGTCTAATGGTCATCCCACTTGTTCTGCTGTCAACATTTGTGCTGCCAGTGTGTAGGGACACATTGCTGTTCTTGTGCAGCATCTGTAGGGTGGCGGCCAAGATTTGTTATGTTGTTGGGGGTTGTTTTTAGTATTTGTTTAGCCAAATCTAGTTCTAGAGATATTGCAATATTGCATTTTGGTGGTTCCAGCATATATTTCCCGACATATCATTCATAGTATATTTTTCTTAAGCTTTATAGTATGTGGCTATCTTGTTGCTCTGGGTGGATGTTTTATATGATCATGTAATATAGTTAGTGATTTAGCATGACATGCATCTGGAATTGAGACATGTAAAACATTCAAGTGTGTTGACAGCTTGTATATGCGTCGTGTGTGTTGCAATATGTGGATGTGTCACAAGGTGGCTTTCCTGGTTGCGTTTGCCTTTGCTTTGTATGCCTAGTGTATTGTATTTTTATGTTTTGTTTATATTTATACTATATTTATATTGTTTTTTATTTTTATATTATTTGCTATTTTGTATCTCCCTATTAGCCTTGTTACTCACCTGATTTGGACGTGTTGGAGGATGCCAAAGTCCCAGAACATCCCCCGTGGTTGTTGAGAAAGCCATCGGTTATCCTCCGACTCACGGAACTGAGGAAGTCTGGGACAGATCCACTCGAGTACCAAGGACTGCATTCAGAGATTCAAGGCCAGTTTGAAGACCACCTCTCCATATACATTGATGGTTCGAAAGACCAAAGCCGGGTAGCTGCTGCGACGGGAAACATTTGGTGTATGTTTGCCCGATCAGAGCTCGATTTTCACTGCAGAAGCCCAAGCACTCCTTCTCGCGTTGGAGTGTATCGAGGTATCAAACCACACTAACTATGTTATATACAGTGATTCGTTCTCTTGCCTCCTGGCTGTTGCTGGACTGAAAATGAATCACCCTATTCTAGCAATGGTCATTTATAAAATGAACCAAATGACAACGGATGGGTATGACATCCACCTGTGCTGGGTGCCTGGCCATGCCAGCATACAAGGAAACGAACGAGCTGATCGGGCTGCGAAGAAGACCCTGAACTGTGAACTTGAACTGTGTCTGATCCCTCACTCTGATCTGAAACCACCAATAGCCACCCACATAAAATCCAAATGGCAACATGAGTGGGATGAAAAGATTAATAAACTTAAAGAAATTGAACCATCTGTGGGAAAGCCACCACAGACTCATGCAGGAGGTCGGCGGGACCAAGTGGTTCTTAGCCGCTGCCGTATTGGCCACTCATGGCTTACACATGCTTTTCTGCTCAAGGGGGAACCTCCCGCATAATGTATTGGGTGGCAGTCCCTGCTGACACTCAAACACATCTTACTAAGTTGCGTTGATTTTTTGGCCCTGCGCCAACAGTTCTACACTGCAGACAGTATGCATGACCTCTTTACTAAGGTAAAACAAGAAAACAGTTTAGCCTTTTTGAGGGCACCTGGACTGTACCACCTCATATAGTTTACTAAATGGATTCTATCAATTATTAATAACACTTTTCTTTTTCTATGGGAATTTCTTTCCCTTGACCACAAATATATGATTGTGAGCTTTCAAATTTAATGAGTGTCTATTGGCACATAATTGATTGCCTGCTTTTACATGTAAAAGTGATGGTTTGAACAAAAAACAAACGCGTGAATATGGCCTATGCTGCCCACATGGCGTAAAGCAACAACCAATCAATCATGTTACTCACCTTGATCCTTGGCAGTTTGCCCAGATGTTGTCCCTTTTCTGTTATTTTCTTTAGCCAGTGTGTACATTTGCTGGACTGTTTTTTCGTCCAGCATTTCCTTCTCAGTCCTGTCTCCTGTGCTCGATATTTCTAATCTCCCCTGACTGTCTCACCTTTCCTTCTGCATCAGCTGACCGCCCACCTCCACTCCCCAGCACCCGCCTACCCTCCTCTGCTCCTCTCCCGTAAGCAGATGCATGCTCCCTCACACCCGGACCGTGCTGCAGACACACTCGGAGAAATAGCCCACGATACCTACCCCCACTCCCAACCACTCCCCCTCACTCACCCCCAGCCACACCCACTCCCTGCCACTGCCCACTGCCCGAAAGCTAACACTCTCGCGTATTCACACTCACACACTTACAGTCACAGATCTCACCCACTTACACATGCACGCACCAATACCTACACCGTTACCCATTCACCTACTGACACAGTGACCCACTGACCCACTCACCGACTCTCACATGCTCACATACACTCACACTCACACATTCACATACACTCACACTCACACATTCACCCATGTGATGGTTGGTGAGCTGGTGCGGGTGTGGGGGTGGTATACTGGTGCGGGTGTGAGTCTACAAATTGTCGGGTTGTGTGGGTATGCAGGTGTGCGGGTGTGAGGGTGTGCGGGTGTGCCAGTGCGTGGGTGTACGGGTGTGTGGGCGTGCGGGTGTGCGGGTGTGCGGGTGTGCAGGTGTGTGGGTGTGCGGGTGTGCGGTTGTGCGGGTGTGCAGGTGTGCGGGTGTGCGGGTGTGCGGTTGTACGGGTGTGCGGGTGTGCGGGTGTGCGGGTGTGAGGGTGTACGGGTGTGCCAGTGCGCGGGTGTACGGGTGTGTGGGTATGTGGGTGTGGTGGCGGTGTGCAGGTGTGCAGTGTGCGGTGTGCGGGTGTGCGGTGTGCGGGTGTGCGGTGTGCGGGCGTGAGGTGTGCGGGTGTGAGGGTGTGGGTGTGCAGGTGTGCGGATGTGCAGGTGTGCGTGGGGTGTGCGGGTGATGGGTGGGGTGTGCGGGTGTGCGGGTGTGTGGGTGTGCGGGTGTGCGGGTGTGCGGGTGTGCGGGTGTGCGGGTGTGCGGGTGTGCGGGTGTGCGGGTGTGCGGGTGTGCTGGTGTGCGGGTGTGTGGGTGTGCGGGTGTGCGGGTGTGCGGGTGTGCGGGTGTGCGGGTGTGCGGGTGTGCAGGTGTGCGGGTGTGCGGGTGTGCGGTGTGCGGGTGTGCGGGTGTGTGGGTGTGAGGGTGTGCGGGTGTGCCAGTGCGTGGGTGTACGGGTGTGTGGGGTGCGGGTGTGTGGGTGTGTGGGTGTGTTGGTGTGCGGGTGTGTGGGTGTGCGGGTGTGCGGGTGTGCGGGTGTGCGGGTGTGCGGGTGTGTGGGTGTGCGGGTGTGCGGATGTGTGGGTGTGCGGGTGTGCGGGTGTGCGGGTGTGCGGCCGTGCAGGTGTGCGGGTGTGAGGGTGTGCGGGTGTGCCAGTGCATGGGTGTGCGGGTGTGTGGGTGTATGGGTGTGCGGGTGTGCGGGTGTGCGGGTGTGTGGTTGTGCGGTGTGCGGGTGTGCGGGTGTGCGGGTGAGTGTGGGAGTGCGTGTGTGCGTGTGTGCGTGTGTGCGGGTAACAAAGCGCGTTAATTACCCGCCGCGCGCTCCGTTCGGGATGTGGCCCGCAGATTGGCAGGTCCTCAGACCCTCCTGAATGCCGCCTGATTCCTGTCTCACTCTGACTGATTAATTAATGACTGACGTTGCTTTTTGCTTTATTAGGGTCAGAGACGCCCCCTGGCGGCGACACGGGGATTAGTGTGTTTATCGGGTGGGGCCGTCATGAGCATTAATGTGGAACATACATGTAGCAACACGTCAGTGCGAGTAAATAGATAAAGCTGCAATTCCTGACTAAGGTCATCTCAATGTTATTCTATATATCCATATTTAGAGACAGGTGCACTCATTAATTGAACAACACAAATCCAATCTCAATTAAAAGTTTGTATTTATTTTTCCCCTGACATACAAAATTATAGTTTGATAATAAGTATGTGTCTTATAATGTGACCTCTAAGATGTGGGGCCCTGAGTTTTTTAATATGTGGAGTGGGCGGGACGGCAAATCAATGTCCTTAGCAGGTCCTCTCCTAGTTGTGTCCTTTCGTGCTCCCTGTCGAAGTCTGCGGAACGCAGCCTTATATAGGTCGAGAGCTGACTTCAGGGACTGATAATTTTTGTTTAAAAAACTCAAGGGTGGTGCTAGTGTCGCAACTACGCAGTAGAAATGGAATTTTCCATGAATAACATTAAATATGCAAATTCAAGAAGCAATTGCATTCGTTACAGAACAAGAAATTAGCCACTAGATGGCGTATGGTGTCCAATCAAAAGTTATAAGGCAGAGGGCAGTATCAGTGTCAACAAAGAAGTACATAAGAATGAGGAGTTAAAGAGGAACATGGTTAAATCGAATAGGTTAATCGCAGCACAAGTGTCCATCCAAATTGAGAACACGTCGCCCATAATATGAAGTTAGTTATACCCCTGTCACATTACAACGTTTCTGCCGGCGTGCTGGCAACGCACACAATATTTGCAACCCGTCAAGAGACGTCCAACTTTTCGGCGTTTTGGGAGAAAACTGGACGGGTTAGTAGCATGGTATTAGCGCGCAGCCAACGAGGTTCGACGCGCGGCGGACGAAAGCACAACACTTTCGCGGCGGACCGACGCGCGCCGACGGCCGCCGACGTCTGCATTCACACGTTGCTATGTACCGACGCGCCGGAAACGCGCCGGAAACGCCCCGGTAACGTACCGGTAACGTACCGGAGATGTACCGACGTTTCGCCCAAAATTGCAACACGTCAGCACGCGTCGACCCTCGTTGGGCCGAAACGTCGTAATGTGACAGGGCCTTTAGGGAGAGATTGGTGAAAGTTCAGCTTTGCATCAGTAATAAGGCACTCTAGTATATGCAAAGAGTCCTAGAGTCATAGGCGCAGGGGATTTGAGTTTGAGTAGTCAATTACGCATGTTGCAGCCAACATGAACAATCATTTACTGCAGCAGAGAAGAAGAATGGCAAGTCAATTAACGGTAACCTGTAAATGCTGGAACCTACGCGCTCCAGTATTTCGGTGTAAACATACACATTCATTGTCCATTTTGTTCACTTCAAATACACACCAAATTCACCTGTAAACGGAGTTGAGCGTCCGTCTCACGGTATGTAGATTGTGGGGTTCGAACTCACCGGTTCGAACCCTGGTCGAGTCAAACCAATCACCTACAAACTGATACGTGTCGCTTCCTAGCCAGGCACTCGGGATTATTAGGTTAGGGCAAGGCTGGTTGGCTCAGCGTCAGGATAATGTGACTGAGTGGGGTATTGGTTCATGGTGCTGGTGGCCTAGTCTCTCAGTGGGGCAGCACTATTAAATTGCCATGAGTCTGCGCTGCCACAAGTCGGTACCCGTCTTGATATGGCATCAAATGTTGTCAGGACGTAAAACTCCAACAAACAACACCTTTAGCCTGACAGTTACATCAAATTAACACAAAGTAGATTAAAGTGACAATAGATATATCTAGAAGAATATCGCATAAGCTCTAAAACCTTCCGATTCAGGGAACTTGAATACATCAATGAACACACAGCTCGAGGATCCTCTCAGGTGGGAAGGCAAAGATGCTTCCTTGAAGGAAAGTGTGTCTGAAGTCGAAACTAACACGATTTAATTGGAACTCGAGCCGAAGCTTAATTACTGTCTTTTATGTTCTCCTCATATGAAAATGTACTAGACATGAACCTGATGATAATGTCTGATATCATTCTGGGCCTCTACATCTACCCTAGTGGTGTGGGTGCACATTTCTGAATCAAGTATCTTAATGCACAATCAGTATTATAATCATGGTTGTACTTGGAACATTTTGCGTCCAATCATTCGTGACTTTTTGTGATGGGGATCGTTAAACCAACAAACATGTAAATTGTATTATTTATATTCTTCCCTCAAGGACTAGAACAATGCATATGGCATGGGGCGAGAAATCCTTTTTTTAAATTGTTTTATTGATGCTGTATTTATACTGTCCATAGCATATAAGCCCAGGTAGCCAGGCTTGTTTTCAATGCTGGCCAGTTGTAGTGTTGGTGTTATCTTACCACACAGTAGCTGCTGATAAGGTATTTGATTGCCTGGATTTCAGTAGCAGATAGATAATTGGTTGGTATGGTTAGTAGCCTATGTTAGTTATTTTTAATTTTCTTGGCATATATGTATTATTTTATTTTGTTCTACTCTTATTACTAGACTAGCCTACTCCTATTTACATATCATAGGCTTGTACGTAGCTGTGTGGTGTGTTATCTGGCTACTTTTGGCATGGTTACCTTCCATTGGGCGTCCCGCTGGTGGGCCGTGACCTATCACATGCCTCTTTACAGTGCAGCTTAGTGGGGGTTTCCTAGCCTTATTTTGCACAGATCCTCTGGCTGGACCCACGAAAAGGCCGACCAATCATTTATTAAATCAAAGATTTCAAATGAAAAGAGGCATTTGCAACAGTGTACATCCACATGCGGCCAGTCCCAGAATAAAGTAGTTCTACATGCATACATTTGAGCAGGTGTCCAGGTCACTCAGCAGTTCCTAAACCAGCACATACGCAAAGGTAGAGAACTACCAACAAATACACATAGGAACAACGTAGAACAAAACAGCAGTGGTGAGGGATGTAACATGGCAGCCTAAATAATATTGGAATAATAAATTATATAGCACTAATTTACTATCAAGACAGGATCATATCTTCTCGTCCATGCACTCCCAGTGGTTTAATAGTGTTGCCCCGATGAAGTTCCATTACACCATCATTATTAAAGGATATTCATTTCCCTTCACATTATCCTGAACCTGATCCAACCAGTACATGTGATATCCTAGCTATGCCTGGTGTTTGACTCACGAGGGAATTGATCTCACACGGCCTTCCATACATGGGGCGGGCTCTGTACCGCGTGGCCATCCTAGGAGCCGACGTGAGTAGTATATGGAATTGACGGGGATGAGCTGGGAACCGGGAGGTGGGCGGGGCTCAGAGGAGTGTGGGAGGGCGTGCGTGGGTCGCCATTGGAGGAGGGCGGGGACTGGAGTATTGTGTGTGTGGGGGGGAGGGTGAGACTTAGTATCGGGGTGTGTGTAAAACTCTCACATCCATACACACCTGGCGAAAGTAATGGTTTGAAGACCAGTGCCACAGCGCTGATAAAAGACTTTATTCAATGAATAAACTATATTTACAAAAAAAGCCAGATCATTCTCAACTATTGGCCTCATTAAATGGTGTTATGGTAGCACCATTGCCGTTGATTCACGGTGGGCGTCAACTGCATAGTACATCCACGCAGCAAAAAGAGACAAATCTATCAAACAAGGATAGTATTTCCTTGGTCGATCTCCCACCAATTTGTGAAAGCAGCCTCAGGGAACGCTTTGTGGAACAGAATTGTGAATGACGAGTCATGTCAAACTGCATTGTGAATAACCAGTGTTTCGTTTGTTTGTTTAACGACATCCAAGACAAAAAGAAAACATCAGTTGTTGGGGTGTGAATAAGCAGTGATGTCAATCTGAATTGTTATCGGTAACTAGGATACGTCTGCGTCATAAAATGATACTTTTATATGGCTTCAATGTAAATCTAGAAGTGTGTATTACAAGGATACTAATTTGCAGTTGTGTGTAACTAGAAGGTGAGCGTGCAATTATGTACGCCCTGAGGACTCGAGCTCCTGTCTCTGTGTACCCTCAATACACATCATCCTGTCTCTATGCACCCTCAATATACATCATCCTGTCTCTGTGTACCCTCAATCCACATCACCATGTCTCTATGCACCCTCAATATACATCATCCTGTCTCTGTGTACCCTCAATCCACATCACCTTGTCTCTATGCACCCTCAATATACATCATCCTGTCTCTGTGTACCCTCAATCCACATCACCCTGTCGCTATGCACCCTCAATATACATCATCCTGTCTCTGTGTACGCTCAATCCACATCACCCTACCTCTATGCACCCTCAATACACATCATCATGTCTCTGTGTACCCTCAATCCACATCACCCTGTCTATATGCACCCTCACTACACATCATCATGTCTCTGTGTACCCTCAATACACGTGATCCTGTCGCTATGCACCCTCAATATACATCATCCTGTATCTGTGCAACCTCAATACACATCATCCTGTCTCTATACACCCTCAATACACATCATCCTGTCTCTATGTACCCTCAATACACATCATCCTGTCTCTATACACCCTCAATACACAGCATCCTGTATATATACACCCTCAGTACACATCATCCTGTCTCTATGCACCCTCAATACACATCATCATGTATCTGTGCAACCTCAATACACATCATCCTGTCTCTATGCACCCTCAATACATATCATCCTGTCTCTCTGTACCCGCAATGCACATCATCCTGTCTCTATACACCCTCAATACACATCATCCTGTCTTTGTGTACCCTCAATACACATCATCCTGTATCTATGTACCCTCAATACACAACATCCTGTCTATATGCACCCTCAATACACATTATCCTGTATATGTGCACCCTCAATAGACATCATCCTGTATCTATACACCCTCAATACACAACATCATGTCTCTATACACCCTCAATACACATCATCCTATCTCTATGTACCCTCAATATACATCATCCTGTCTCTATTCAGCCTCAATACACATCATCCTGTATATATGCACCCTCAATACACATTATCATGTATATGTGCACCCTCAATACACATTATCCTGTCTATGTGCACCCTCAAATACAGATCATCATGTCTCTATTCACCATCAATACACATCATCCTATCTCTTGCACCCTCAATATAACTTCCTCTATTTATGTACCGTCAATCCACCATCTCCTGTTTCTCCACTCACACACCGCTAACTAACTCCCACCCCGTCATTCTGCTGCAGGTGACGGTGACGACTTCATGAACGTGGCTCTGAGAGAGGGCGGCGTGCTGGTGCAGATCAACCTGGGCTCGGGGCTGTTCGAGACGGACATCAAACCGCGCCGGGGCAACGTGCGCTTCGACGACAACTCGTGGCACCGGCTCGTCATCACCCGGGAGGCTAGAGAGGTAGGCGGCGGGCGGGCAGCGGGCGGCGGGGGCCGGCGGAGGGCGGCTGGTAGGTCGGGGGCTGTCTGGTAGGGCGGGTTGCTCGAACTGAGCAATTCATGGGGAGCTGGGAACACTTCGCAGAGCGGATGTTCGCCGTGAGCAGTTCATTGTGAGCAGCTCATAGTGAGAAGCAACTCCTGCTGAGCTGTTCATTGTGAGCAATATATTGCAGTCAGCAGCTCATTGTGAGCAGCAGCTTATTGTGAGCAGCAGTTCATTGTGAGGAGCAGCTCATTGTGAGGAGCAGTTCATTGTGAGCCATATCTCATTGTGAGCAGCATCTCAGTGTGAGCAGCAGCTCATTCTGAGCAGCAGCTCATTGTGAGAAGTAACTCATTGTGAGCAGTAACTCATTGTGATCAGCAGCTCATTGTGAGAAGTAACTCAATGTGAGCAGCAACTCATTGTGAGAAGTAACTCATTGTGAGCAGCAACTCGCGGTGTGCATCTGGAGCTGGCAGCAAACAGTGAGTAGCTTGGGGCGAGTAGCTCACACCAGCTTGTAGTTACTTGTTCGTGATCACCAGCTCACGTTGAGCAGTTCGCGTTATGCGGCTCATGTTGAGCAGCTCCTGCTTAGTTCCAGGTAAGGAGCTGCATGTTGAGGTACCAGTGCACGCCAGCGTTAGCCTTCCTGTCCTATATAAGTGTCGCCGTACTGAAGCATCACTGACTGCCTTAACTGTTACAGGTGGAGACTCACATGTGTGTGTGCTAGTTTAATTGTGTGCATTCACTTGTTAACGCTTCATGAACCAGTTTCACGCATTGGGATTCAAGGTGAGGTGTATTTAGGGAGGGCTAGGGTCCTGCTGCATTGAAGTTTGTAATGATCAATTATACAATGTAGCATTATGATTGATTAACGCTTAATCCTCTCTTCATTGCCACAGAGTTCGCGTTCATACCCTAATCACTAACAGTTAGGGCTATACGTATTATTCCCAATCTTGACTAGCAGGTCATCTTATGCTAACCGTATTACCTTCGATTCTGTTGATGCTGACATCTTGTCACCATTGGCGTTGAATATTAATTAGACTTGTGCATGAAATTGAATAGCATTCAATAAGCAGTCATAGTGGAGCTTGTTGATTCAATGCGTTATATTGTGTTTCATTCAATCAGTGCAGAAACGGTATTCTTTTACAATGGTTTCAGATGGGAACTCCAATACCGTTCATTACAGAAACAGTATTCTTGTGCAATGGTGTCAGATGGGAACTGCAATGCCAATCAGTAAAGAACTAGTATTATTGTGCAACGATTAAAGATGGGAACTGCAATACCAATCAGTGCAGAAACAGTATTCTTGTGCAATGGTTTCAGATGGGAACTGCAATGCCAATCAGTAAAGAACTAGTATTCGTGTGCAACGATTAAAGATGGGAACTGCAATACCAATCAGTGCAGAAACAGTATTCTTTTGCAATGGCTTAAGATTGGAACTTCAAAGCCAATCAGTACAGATACAGTATTCGTGTGCAATGGTGTCAGATGGAAACCCCAATACCAATCATTACAGAAAGACTATTCTTTTACAATGATTTAAAATGGGAACTACAATATCATTCAGTGCAGAACAGTTTTATTTTGCAATTGTTTGAGATGGGAACTCCAATACCATTCAGTGCAGAAACAGTTTGCATTTGGAATGGTTTCAGATGGGAACTCCAATACCAATCAGTATAGAAACAATATTCATTTGCAATGGCTTAAGATGAGAACTCGAATACAATGTACAGAAACAATATTCTGTTGCGATGGTTCCAGACGGGAACTATTGTCATGGGGGTGATGAAAATGGGAAATACTGTGCCTAGAGCGGGACTCGAACCCACATCTCGTTGCACTCCGGGCCATTGTGCTAACCATTACACCACCTAGGCTCCCTGATATCAACACACTCCCCATGCCTACCTGTCTATGTGGTTACTTGCCTGAGAGGTCAGTGCAGACCACTACACTATCATTCAAAAGGGGGATAAAATATAATGCCTTATATAGCTTTATGTATTTGATTGTAGAACACGATGGAAATCATTCGTCCTTAACTGTTAAATTATCCATGAAAGGTACTGGAGCCATTGGAGAACTGAGGTTTAAGATTTGACTTTAATTGGTTGCCATGACTACGAAAATTTAAATCCAGTAGGGTCGAGTTCACTGCATGGTTACGTGGAATTCAAAACTGTCAGGATTCCTTGAAACCTGGTTAGGAAATACCCTCACCGGAAACGATTATCCTGATTCTTGATGAATCATTTATTACCTGAAGTAATTATTCTGTAAGCAGTACACCATGTCTCTTCAGAACAATCACAAAATAAAGTTAATCTATCTAGTTATTGTTGTAGACTTATAAGTGAGACTTATAAGTGAAATTAACATATTGTATATCGGCATATTCCGATAAAAGTATAGAGTTTTCAAAACCATAACAGTTACCGATATGTGAAGCTACATATCCACGTTAGATACTGCTAACAATGCCTCTTTACCGACGTAAAGCCAAAACAGGTTGTCGATTTCCTAAAAAACTATTAGACTGTATTGAAATGCAATATACTTTCTAACTTTAGGTAATGGCTAAGGAATAATCTCCTCATCGAAAATAAATCACCAGGGAAGATGCCGATGGGATTTATTAAGATAGAATACTGCAAGATTAACGATGACGTTGATGGCACATCATTGTTATATATGAAGTAGAGATGATTGAGTAGGCAGGCATCCACTAAGACTTACACTACCACACGTCCAGATGGCCATGACATTGTAGTGTGACAGCCCCATTATGAAGTAGAGATGCTTGAGTAGGCAGGCATCCACTAAGACTTACACTACCACACGTCCAGATGGCCATGACGTTGTAGTGTGACAGCCCCATTATGAAGTAGAGATGCTTGAGTAGGCAGGCATCCACTAGGACTTACACTACCACACGTCCAGATGGCCATGACGTTGTAGTGTGACAGCCCCATTATGAAGTAGAGATGCTTGAGTAGGCAGGCATCCACTAAGACTTACACTACCACACGTCCAGATGGCCATGACGTTGTAGTGTGACAGCCCCATTATGAAGTAGAGATGCTTGAGTAGGCAGGCATCCACTAGGACTTACACTACCACACGTCCAGATGGCCATGACGTTGTAGTGTGACAGCCCCATTATGAAGTAGAGATGCTTGAGTAGGCAGGCATCCACTAAGACTTACACTACCACACGTCCAGATGGCCATGACGTTGTAGTGTGACAGCCCCATTATGAAGTAGAGATGCTTGAGTAGGCAGGCATCCACTAGGACTTACACTACCACACGTCCAGATGGCCATGACGTTGTAGTGTGACAGCCCCATTATGAAGTAGAGATGCTTGAGTAGGCAGGCATCCACTAGGACTTACACTACCACACGTCCAGATGGCCATGACGTTGTAGTGTGACAGCCCCATTATGAAGTAGAGATGCTTGAGTAGGCAGGCATCCACTAGGACTTACACTACCACACCTCCAGACGGCCATGACGTTGTAGTGTGACAGCCCCATTATGAAGTAGAGATGCTTGAGTAGGCAGGCATCCACTAGGACTTACACTACCACACGTCCAGACGGCCATGACGTTGTAGTGTGACAGCCCCATTATGAAGTAGAGATGCTTGAGTAGGCAGGCATCCACTAAGACTTACACTACCAGATGGCCAGATGGCCATGACGTTGTAGTGTGACAGCCCCATTATGAAGTAGAGATGCTTGAGTAGGCAGGCATCCACTAAGACTTACACTACCACACGTCCAGATGGCCATGACAGATTTGTAAATTAAGACGTGTGTTGATACCACCGCTGCAATATAACATAACCTCACCAAGGCGCTATTACTTATATCAGACTGTTCCATTCCTCTATCATATTTTCAATATTTACTACACACGGTTGTCTGTTAAAGCCCGTTTACATGTCAGAGCTTAACTGTCAAAGTTAAATCTGGATAATTATAATAATGCTGTAATCCTTAATTACACTGACATTGCTACAATAGGACAATACGCAAACTAATTCTCCTCAGTCATTGCAACTGAGATAATGAAATAGCTGCTTAATCTCATTCCTCCACATTAAACTCCTCACGTGTCCCCATTTAGAGTTGCCTAATCTGATGAGAGCGTAAGATTGTGTAAGCTAAAGCTCTTTGCTAAATATGTTCATTGATGTCTAACTTGGATACTGCTGCACCAATTAAACAGTTAGTCATGTATGTAATTTACAGTTAGTCCTGTATGTACTCTACAGTTAGTCATGCATGTACTCTACAGTTAGTCCTGCATGTAATATACAGTTAGTCCTGCAAGTAATCTACATGTTGTCCTGCATGTAATCTACATTTAGTCCTGCATGTAATCTACAGTTAGTCCTGCATGTAATCTACAGTGAGTCATGCATGTAATATACAGTTATTCCTGCATGTAATCTACAGTTAGTCCTGCATGTAATCTACAGTTAGTCATGCATGTAATCTACAGTTAGTCATCCATGTAATCTACATTTAGTCGTGCATGTAATATACAGTTAGTCCGACATGTAATCTACAGTTAGTTATGCATGTAATCTACAATTCGTCCTGCATGTAATCTACAGTGAGTCATGAATGCAATTTACAGTGAGTCCTGCATGTAATATACATTTAGTCCTGCATGTAATCTACATGTAGTCCTGCATCTAATATACATTTAGTCATGCATGTAATCTCCAGTTAGTCCTGCATGTAATATACAATTAGTCCTGCATGTAATATACAGTTAGTCCTACATGTAATCTACAGTTAGTCATGAATGTGATCTACAGTTAGTCCTGCATGTAATCTATAATTAGTCATGCATGTAATCTACAGTTAGCCATGTATGTAATCTACAGATAGGCATGTATGTCATCTACAGTTTGTCCTGTATGTAATCTACAGTTAGTTGTGTATGTAATCTACATTTAGTCATGCATGTAATCTACAGTTAGGCATGCATGTAATCTAAGTTAGTCCTGCATGTATTCTACAGTTAGGCCTGCATGTATTCTACAGTTAGTCCTGCATGTAATCTACAGTTAGTCCACTTAATGAAGCATGCAATCAACCCAAGTCCTACAAGCCGATCATAGCCAGCATTTGAAACTGCGCATCACATTTTTATCTCAAGAAAAAAAAAAATAATAATATAGATTTACTAATCATAACCAGCAACTATAAGAAAAAGAAAAACACCGAAAACTGCCCAGCATTGAAAACAAGCCCGCTCATCTGGGCTTACATAAACACCCCATACACAAAATATTAAAAAAATGTTAATGTTAGCAGGCTTACCTAAGTTCTGACAACATAGGCTTCTACAACTTTGATTAAATTGACTTCTTAGTATATCCTTTTACCTGTGGCAACAAATGCTTAATAAGTGCATTGGTATCAAAGTTAGATATCTAGAATCACATTTAAGTCAGTGTTTTGGTTTTGAAAGTGTGATGCTTTTATCGGACTATGCAGCTTTAAATATATGAGAGAAACCCAAAACCATTCGGATCTGCAAGGTTAATATTACGCACGACGGGTATGAAGACTATCCTCACAGTGCAGTCCTCTCCGTCTCCGCTCAGGAGATGCCGGAAGGCGGCCTCTGCCCTGCACCCTTCTCCGGCAGGTAGTGCGGAGGTGGAGGAGTGGGCCTTGAGTTGCTCCGACTGGGTACATGACGCTCTAATGAAGGAGCCACCTTCTTATCCACTCCGGGCCTTGAGAGGTCATATTAAGCTGCTCCGAGCTGCTTTTCACCAATGCGAGCTGCCCCGCAAGGTTTATAATCACTCTAAGTGTCTCTCACCCATTGTGAAGCTTGTAGCAGTTCGGAGCTGGTCGGAGCAGCTCGGAGCTGCTCGGAACTACTCAGAGCAAGTCGGACTAGTTCGGCACAACTTGGAACAGCTCGGAGCTGCTCGGAAGACTTTAGAGCAGCTCGGATTAAAAAGAAAAAAAACATGTGACTGAGGCCTGCAGCTGTGAGCGCGATGGCTCGTGCATTATGGATAGTGCTGCATTCAGCCTACCGTGAGACCGCATTCAGAAAGGCCAGCTTTTAAATCCACAACCCCCCCATCCCGCACACACACGGTCTGTCTAGGCCATGTGATCACGCTGATATTTAAGGGGCTTTGATATACGACCACCCCATTCAGCTTTAAAACCCTCCCTGCTGCTCTTGTCGATGAGGGTCTCGCCTTCATTGAGACGCGCAAAGAATGGGTCCTCAAATATTGAGTAAATCTCGCAGCTTTCCGTCAGATGAGCCGACCGTTAAGAACGAACGAGTAACAGCGGGTGGGTGGGGGGTGAGGTGGGTGAAGTGGGGCAGGTTTGTAGGGGTGGGTTCATTCTGTCTCTTTGTTTGTTGTTGTTTTACCGTCTAGCAACATATAAGATCTTATCCGAACGTGTACCGAGTTGTAACAGTGCACACTCATGGCGACTTTATAGTGCTGCCACACTGGACGACCAGGCCGCCAGCACCATGACCTGATAATACCCACAGTCACATTATCCTGATACTGTGCTAAGCAGTCATTGTCCTATCCTATTAAAGCCGAGGGCCACTCTAGGTAGGGACAAGTATCAATGATATAAGTCCTTGGTTTGTCTCGGCTGCGATTCCTCATGGTAAGTCTGCGATCTACCGATTCGCGACCGCAAACAGAAGTGTGTCAGTGTCTATCAGCACGCTTAGCCCCATCCTGCAGGCGGGTCCCTGGAGGAGGGGCGGGCCAAGTTGTGTTCGTTTCCCGACAGGTGGCGCGTCCGTTAAACGTTGTGCAGGTGTTACTGGACTTGACCCAGATTCCTGCGCACGAAGCCGGTGCGTGTCCGGCGACCGGAAGCACGTGACTTGACGTGCCCTGACCGCGCGGACGCGGGAGACATTGCGGCACGCAGGTCACAACGCGGGTCTGCACGTCATGACGTGTAGGACATGCATGCACATCACATCAGCACGCCGCAGGAACTGCTGTTGGAATACATGTCACATGACATAGCGTACTCCACTAGGTAAACCCACACACACCACATCATACACAGGACGATACACATACATCACCACACACGTACACACAGCACCACACACACATAAAGCACACACACAGCACCACATAGACAGCACCACACATACACTACCACGCACACATAGCACCACACATAACACCACACACATATACAGCACAACTCACATACATCACCACAGACATACACAGAACACAACATACACATCAATCACCACACACACTGCACCACACCACACCACCACACATCCAAAGGACCAGTCAGAACACCACACACAACGGACGACACCCACAGCACCACACATACACCCAGCCACACGCATAATCAGAATACAGATTCGTAATTGGTTGCACGCGATGGCGGTCTGTGATTGGTTGTACCCGGACCTGCGTGCGCATTCCCCGCCAACCCCGCCCATCCCCCATTTCCGGGACGCCCCCCACCCCCAACATACCGACGCCTCTGATCCACTTCCTCCGCTTCGCGCCGAATTCCTTGACGTGTTTTGTGACGGCTGTGGCTTCTTATCCGTGAACCACCCGCTCCGAAAGAAAAATCTCAAACAGAAACTCCCGCTAAAATATCTCCCTCATGAACCTTTCCCGCCTGAGTGAATCGTGCCTGGGCAGCGCCTCCCTTGAAATGATGGGATCAATGAAGCGGAACGGGAAGGAAGCCTTACTTAAAGTTACATGCTCCGTTGGTTTAGATACTAGTCTATATTGTGTGGTGTGTAGTGTAGGGTGTGGGGTTTGGGATGTGGGGTGTGGGATGTGGGGTGTTGGATGTGGGGGTGGGGGGTGGGGGTGGGTGTGTTGGATGTGGGATGTGGGGTGTGGGTGTGGGGTGTGGAGGCGGCGTGGTGTGGGGGCCGGGTGTGGGCTGGGTGTCGAGTGTGGGGTGTGGGGTGTGGGTGTGGTGTGTGGGGTGTGGGGTGTGGGGTATGGGTGTGGGGTATGGGGTGTGGGGTGTGGGTGGGGGACGTGGGTGTGGGGTGCGGGGTGTGGGGTGTAGGGTGTGGGGTGTGGGGTGTGGGGTGTGGGGTGTGGGATGGGGGTGTGGGTGTGGGGTATGGGGTGGGGTGTGGGGTAGGGGGTGTGGGGTGGGGGGTGTGCATGTGGGGGTGGGATGTGAGGTGTGAGGTGTGGGGTGTGGGTGGGGGTGTGGGGTGTGGGGTAGGGTGTGAGGTGTGCGGTGTGGGGTGTGCGGCGTGTGGGGGTGTGGGGTGTGTGGGGTGTGGGGAGTGTGTGGGGTGTGGTGTGTGTGTTGGTGTGGGGTGGGTGGGGTGTGGGGTGTGGGGTGTGGGGTGTATGGGTTATGGGGTGTGGGGTGGGAGGTGTGAGGGGTGTGGTGTGGGTGTGGGGTGGGGTGTGTGGATGGTTGTGGGGTGGGGTGGTGGGGTGTGGGGTGTGGGGTGGGGGGTGTGGGATATAGGGTGGGAGGTGTGAGGTGTGCGGTGTAGGGTGTGGGGTGTGGGGTGGGTGGGTGTGGGTGTGGGTGTGGGGTGTGGGTCGTGGGTGTATGGGTTGTGGGGTGTGGGGTGGAAGGTGTGAGGTGTGTGGTGTGGGGTGTGGGGGTGGGGTGGGTGGGTGGGTGGGGTGTGGGGTGTGGGGTGTGGGATGTAGGGTGGAAGGTGTGAGGTGTGCGGTGTAGAGTGTGGGGTGTGGGCTGTGGGGTTTGGGTGTGGGGTGTGGAGTGGGGGGTGTGGGGTGTGGGGTGTGGGGTGTGAGGTGTGTGGTGTGGGGTGTGGGTGTGGGATGGGGTGTGTGGGTGGGTGGGGTGTAGGGTGTGGGGTGTGGTATATAGGGTGGAAGGTGTGCGGTGTAGGGTGTGGGGTGTGGGGTTTGGGTGTGGGGTTTGGGTGTGGGGGTGTGGGTGCCAGGTGTGTCTGGGATGCATCAGTTGGCGTATTGGTGTGAGATGGTATTGATTGTTGGTGGGTGTTCGTGTGTGTGGGTGTGCGTTGTGGGATAATGGGTATGCGTCTGGGTGTAGGGTCTCGGAATGATGCTATTGGGATATGGGTGGGCTTCTATACTCTATTTAATTTAGTTTGAAGTACCTTTTATTTTAAACGGTTAACATTCAATATATTTGAAATCAAAACATGGCAAAATAATGTCGGCAAACACACCCAAACTCTGACATCTTAAGCCTCTTGAGCAACAACTTCTATTAAATTGACTTAGTATCCTCTTATATGCATCAACAAATGGTTACTAACATTAAAATCTATTTTGCTTTAGTTTGAAGTCAATTTTATTTTGAAAGGCTAACTTTTTAGACATTTGAAAAGAAACCACGCCGACATTATTTCGGCAAGCACACTCAAACTCTGACACCATACACTGCTACTGGTTCTAGAGCAACATGTTCTATTGCATTGATTTAAAAACCTCTTTTATGCAGCAACAAACGGGTAACAACTACACCAGTATCTGATTGGGTCATGTAGGATCAGATTTTGTCTGAAAATGTGATGCTTTCATCGGACTATGCAGCTTTAAGCGGGGAAGGAATGGCTGGTAGAAGGCGCGTGCATGCGCATATGACACTGTTAGCAGGAATGGCTGGTAGAAGGCGCGTGCATGCACACATGACACTGTTAGCAGGAATGGCTGGTAGAAGGCGCGTGCATGCACACATGACACTGTTAGCAGGAATGGCTGGTAGAAGGCGCGTGCATGCGCACATGACACTGTTAGCAGGAATGGCTGGTAGAAGGCGCGTGCATGCGCACATGACACTGTTAGCAGGAATGGCTGGTAGAAGGCACGTGCATGCACACATGACACTGTTAGCAGGAATGGCTGGTAGAAGGCGCGTGCATGCGCACATGACACTGTTAGCAGGAATGACCGCTAGAAGGCGCGTGCATGCACAGATGGCACTGTTAGCAGGAATGGCTGGTAGAAGGTGCGCGCATGCACACATGACACTGTTAGCAGGAATGACCGCTAGAAGGTGTGTGCATGCACAGATGGCACTGTTAGCAGGAATGGCCGGTAGAAGGCGTGTGCATGCACACATGACACTGTTAGCAGGAATGACCGCTAGAAGGCACTTGCATGCACACATGACCCTGTTAGCAGGAATGGCCCGTAGAATGTGTGTGCATTCGCAGATGACACTGCTAGCAGGAATGGCCAGTAGATCTTTGGAAGCACCCCCCCCCCCCTTTGCTCCAGTGTGTGCGGGACCATGGAGTCTGCCACTTTGCAGGGGGGGGGAGCGATACGGGGGCCCCTGCATGTTTGTTTGGATAGTAGTAATCCAATCGACGGGATGCGGCGCGGGAGGCAGTGCCGCCCTCTACAGGGACCCTGCCTCACACCCCGCCACACACACAACCCCCACACACACCCCCTGGTGTCAACCCTGCTGGGCGACACATATGGTGTATGGGGTGGTTGGGAGGGGGTTTGGGGCGATGGTGTGTGGGTTGAGGAGGGGGTTTGGGGCGATGGTGTGTGGGTTGAGGAGGGGGTTTGGGGCGATGGTGTGTGGGTGGAGGAGGGGGTTTGGAGCGATGGTGTGTGGGGGAGGAGGGGGTTTGGGTGATGGTGTGTGGGGGAGGAGGGGGTTTGGCGTGATGGTGTGTGGGGGGAGGAGGGGGTTTGGGGCGATGGTGTGTGGGGGAGGAGGGGGTTTGGGGCGATGGTGTGTGGGGGAGGAGGGGGTTTGGGGCGATGGTGTGTGGGGGAGGAGGGGGGGGTGGGAGGGGCGATGGTGTGTGTTGGTGGAGGGGGTTTGGCGAGGATTGGCGGGGACGGTGAGTGGGGAAGGGGGCGATGGCGCGATGGTGTGTGGGGGAGGAGGGGCAGGTTTGGGGGATGGTGTGTGGGAGGAGGGAGTTGTGGGGCGATGGATGTGTGGGGGGGAGGGGGTTTGGGGCGATGGTGTGTGGGGAGGAGGGGTTTGGGGCGATGGTGTGTGGGTGGAGGGGGGGGTTTGCGGGAGGGGGTTTGGTGGGTGTGGGGAGGATGTGGGGGGGAGGGGTGTTTGGGGCGGTGTGTTGTGTGGGGGGAGGAGGGCTTTGGCGCGATGGTGTGTGGGGGAGGAGTGGTTGTTTGGCGCGATGGTGTGTGGGTGAAGGAGGGGGTTCGGGGCGTGGTGTGTGGGTGGAGGAGGGGGTGTATTGGGGCGATGGGTGTTTGGTGAGGTGGTGGCGGGTGGGGGGAGGGGGGATGGTGTGTGGGGGGAGGAGGGGGTTTGTGCGCGATGTGTGGTGGGGGGAGGAGGGGGTTTGGGCGTGGAGTGTGTGGGGGGTTGGAGGGGTATGGTGTGGGGGAGGGGGGTGTGGATGGTGTGGGGGTGAGGAGGGGGTTCGGGGCGGATGGTGTGTGGGGGGAGGAGGGGGATGTGCGGGCTAGGTGTGTGGGGGAGGAGGGGGGTTGATGGTGGGGGGGATTGGTGGTGTGTGGGGAGGAGGGGGTTTGGGATGGTGTGTGGGGGAGGGGGGGTGGGGCGTGGGTGTGGGGGAGGAGTTTGGCGCGATGGTGTGGTGGGGGAGGAGGGGTTTGGCGGATGGTGTTGTGGGAGGAGGAGGGGTTTGGCGCGATGTGGTGGTGGTGAGTGAGGGGTTTGGCCGAGATGGTGTGTGGGTGGATATGGGGGTTTGGGGCGATGGTGTGGGGTGGAGGAGGTGGGTTTGGCGCGATGGTGTGTGGGGGAGGAGGGGGTTTGGGCGCGATGGTGAGTGGGGGAGTGGTGGAGGAGGGGGTTTGGCGCGTGGTGGCGATGGTGTGTGGGGGGAGGGGTTTGGGGCGATGGTGTGTGGGGGAGGAGGGGTTCTGGGGCGATGTGTGTGGGGGAGGAGGGGGTTTGGGGCGATGGTGTGGGGGTGGAGGAGGGGGTTTGGGGCGATGGTGTGTGGGGGGAAGGGGGTTTCGCGCGAGGGTGTGTGTGGAGGGGGGGGCGAGGGTGTGTGTGGCGAGAAGGGTCGGGGCTGGCTCTCTTAGGGCACTTAATATAATAACAGGGAAATTGAATCTTAGAATTGCATTAATCACATGTGATAAAATATAAGAAGATGATGAAGCGAAATGGAAGGAAGGAAGGAAGGAAGGAGGAGGATGATGAAGGAGGACAGGGGGACAGGAGGACAGTAGCTCAGGCCCGAGGAGGATGGTCCCCTGTCCTGGTGCCAGGCTGCGGTCTTAAGATGCAGGCTTTGCGTTTAGGTGCATGCCGTGATAATAGTACACAACTGGAGGCCTGGTAGGTGTGTGGGTGTGTGGGTGTGTGGGTGGGTGGCTGTGTGGGTGGTGTGTAAACAACAAAGGCTGTGGTGGGAGGATTGGTGTGGGGGGGTGTCGAGGGGAGAGATGCGGGTATGAGCAGGTATGGGCGGGTGTGAGCGGGGGTGGCGGGTTGTTTACGGGTTGGGGGGGGTGTGAGAGGGTGTGGGCGGGTGTTGGCGGCTGTGGGCGGGGGTGGGGCGGTGTGGGCGGTGGGGGTTGTGGGCGGGTGTGGACGGGCGGGTGGGCGGGTGTGGTGGGCGGGTGTTAGCGGGTTGGCGGGCGGTGTGGGCGGGTGTGGCGGGTGTGGGCGGTGTGGGCGGATGTTAGCGGGTGTTGGCGGTTGTGAGCGGGTATGGGCGGTGTGAGCGGTGTGAGGGGTGTGGGCGGTTGTGAGCGGATGTGGGTGGGAGTGAGCGGTGAGCGCGGTTTGGGCGGGGTGTGACGGTGTGGGCGGGTGGTGGCGCGGTGTGGGCGGGTGTGGGCGGTGTGAGCGGGTGTGGGCGTGTGTGGGCGGGTGTGGGCGGGTGTGGACGGGTGTGCGCGGGTGTGGGCGGGTGTGGGCGGTGTGAGCGGGTGTGGGCGGGTGTGGGCGGAGTGCGGGTGCGGGCGTGTGTGGGCGGGTGTGGGCGGGTGTGGGCGGGTGTGAGCGGGTGTGGGCGGGTGTGGGCGGGTGTGGGCGGGTGTGGGCGGATGTGAGCGGGTGTGGGCGGGTGTGGGCGGGTGTGGGCGGGTGTGGACGGGTGTGCGCGGGTGTGGGCGGGTGTGGGCGGGTGTGAGCGGGTGTGGGCGGGTGTGGGCGGATGTGAGCGGGTGTGGGCGGGTGTGGGCGGGTGTGGGCGGGTGTGGGCGGGTGTGCGCGGGTGTGGGCGGGTGTGGGCGGGTGTGAGCGGGTGTGGGCGGATGAGGGGTTCGGCGCAGGCGACGTTTGTAGCTGTGCGCGACGAGGCCAAACCCCGCCTCACAGCCCGACACCGACACCGCCCGGCAGGCAGACGTTTAGCGGAGTCTGCGCGATGACAGCCCGGCATAAACATGGGTGTCTGCCCTGCGGGGTGTGGGCGGGTCGAGGCGGTGTGCACGCTGGGGTGGTGGTGGGGGCTGAGGGGGATCCCATGCGGTAGCCTAGTTAGTAGGTACACCCCGTCCTGAGGACGGCAGTGATGGGCTCTGACGGGCAGTGACAGCTACTGACGGGGCGGACGGGCAGTGACGGCTAATGACAGGCAGTGATGGCTAATGACGGCTACTGACGGCCTGTGACTGGCGGCCAGAAAACAGTAACCATTGTTTATGAGAGTAGCTCCTGATTACTTACAAGCTGTTTTTGCCGACATCCCTAATGGACCCACGGCTTCCTGGCGGCCCTCCATATATGTGTACATCTGTGGAGGCGGTTGGCTAGAGAGCTTGTAATCTGTATATATATATATATATTTATATTTAGATAAGAAAGCTGAGCACCTCACGCCCGTTTTAGTGTCCCTCTCTCTACTGGTGGCCTATCAAAGTCTCCGCCCCACACACACCCATACCGTACCCACACACCCCATACCGTCCCCACACACCCCATACCGTCCTTACACCCCATACCGCCCCAACAC